>JALGQZ010000002.1:12111591-12399091 GCA_023105745.1 Austropuccinia psidii | reverse complement strand
AAATTATCAGTTATATCTATTCAATAAAAAAATATTTTGGTGTTTTTTCATATACAAGAAATGTTCTCAATTAAAATTCAAGAAAGATATAATGGATTATTGAAATATGTTTTTATTATTAGAGAACAAAAGGAAATATAAATTTCTTCTATCATGATTAAAAAGTGTATCTTTTGAACAAAACCTTTATGAATATCTAATATAATTCATTTATTAATAATTTCCTTTATCTAATGAACTATCTTTTTTAAAAGGAGTATATTATTATCAGCTTATTCATTATTTTTTTAGTAAATGTGAAATGAAGAAAAGATATATGATAAAATTGTTGTATGTGTTCAAAGAACTATAAACAGAAATTTAAAGATTAAATATTTTTTTGAATTATTCAAATTTATATAAGAATTAAAGTATATTGTGGATAATATAAATCATTATAAATAATATAGTTACGGTCTCTTGAGATTTGAAGGTTGTTACCAAAAAAAACATATTGATAAATTGAATTTGAAATAAGTGGCTTGCATATGTGGATTAAGTTTTTTTCCCAGTTTTCCAATTTTCCATTTAATTTCTATCATATCTTCTACTCTGTATCCAGCTTATCTCCTAAGTCAATTTCCAAATTCAGCACTTGGTTTAAGGGGTAGCCACTTTGCTCATGGTGTTTCTGATAAAGGAATTTTATAAAAATATGTAACTTAGGATTTCAAAATCTCAACCTTCCAGCTTTATTGGGTGTTAAATGAGGAAAAATACCAGGGAAAAGAAATAAAAAAAGGAAAAATTAAAGTTGACGTGAAAAAAGAGATCTTGTAAGTTATTGATGGAAAATTAATCTCAACCTTAAAATAGATTAGATTTATTTTCTCAAAGAAATCATTAAAATCACAGCTTCAAAATATTAATAATCAATTTTTACAGACAAATGGATATGAGCTGGGAGAAGATGATAAACATACAAGTCACTTGGAACAGGCAATATCTCCTGAACCAATGTGAAATTTTTCAACCAGAGGGGGATTGACCTTTAATTCCAAATTGTCTTCATAAATGAGCTTGGATTTAATATTCAATAAGGAAGATAATTTTGTTACTCACCATCAGGTTTGTTATGATATAGTATTCCATACTTATGATGAGTATGTGACATATTTGATAACTGTGATTTATTATTTATGAATGATACAGGTATTATATCTGTATTGATCTTGGTTATGAAATCAAAGAAAGCTAACCTCATTAGTGAAATATCAAATGAGGGATATTTCTATAATTGACTTCTGAATTCCAATGGATAGATGGTGAAAGGGGTAGGTTCTAATGATATATCACTTTTTATGTTAACCTACAATTAAAATTAGATTGAAATGCAATTTTAATCATGGAAAACTCCCCAATCCAATGGGGAAAGAGATTTCAAGAAGTGAATAAAGCTTTTAAGTCCTAAAAGAGAATCAACCTTGAGTTTCTCCAGACATATTCTCCATTACTTTTCCAATCAAATAAAATTAAATTCTCACCAAACCTGAAGCTATAGGAAATAAAAAAAACTAAAACATTTTTGAGCTTGTTTATTTTATTAAAAGTATAATAAAAAAAGAAATTAAACCTGAGAAAATTCAACAGTTTTATTCAAATTTCTGAATACTTTATCAAAGCTTCTTAGAGATGAACCCAGTTACAGGAACCCTCTTTGTTGAGCCATATCAGAAAATTAAAAGAGTTTATTCTGTATTATAGGTTCAAAAAAAGCTCTTGATTTCTTTTTTGAAAAAATTCAATTCAAACAAAATTCCTGTTTATTTGGAAACCAGCTAAAATATATTTTGGATGTGAGATTTATATTTAAAATCAAGTCAAGGTAGAATAGAAAGTCATTTCATAAGTTCTTCAAGAAAGCCATCAAGAAGTCACAAAGTAACTGGAAATGTGGACAAGTAACCAAAAATTACCCTATAAACCATATATATGTATATAGCTCTTTTGTAATATTTCAATTTATTTTTTGATTTTTTTTAAATTATTTTTTCTGAATAACTGCTAATACATAAATACAAATTTATTATTCTTTATCTTATCTTTTTTTATTTAAAACATAAAATAAGATTATGAGGATTAATATTATTCATATATGAATCACATATCACTTTCAAACTCCTTTCATAATTTTCTCAAATATATAAAAACTAAAATTATAGTGCATTAAAAAGTTCTTTTAGGGTTCTGGTAAAAGCATGTAATCCTTTATCAAATGAACATAAAATTTTAAATGTTTTGGGCAATTTATGGCCAAACTACAGAAGGGATAACCCTCTTTCAAAATGAATTCCTCAGGCCATGATTTGAGGGAGTTTTCATTTTTTTTGTTATATTTGTGCATTTGTGGGATTTTAAGGGGTTTTAATTCTTCATAATCCATTTTTCAAAGTGTCTCCAAATTGGCCATTTTTTTCTCAAGAATTCATTAACCCTTTATGGATTTCCTTGATTTTTATTTTTAAAATGAAGGGGTAAATCTTGAGAAAAATAAACCAGAAGCTCATATTTTTGGTTTTTTTGGGAGAGAAAAGTGCAGGCCCTATAATAGATTTTTTATTTTCATTTTTTTGGATTTTTGGAATATGTCTGCTTTTGAGTACAAATTATCCATATTTTTGATAAGAGAAAATGCCTGGGGGGGGGATTTGAGAAAAAAAAAGGGATTAGAAGGGGGATAACTGGGATGGATTCTTCATCCAAAAGAATTCAAATGATAATTTAAATCTGATTCAACATATAAACCAGTGTTTTTTTCTAAAAAGGAGGAAGAAGGTTGGAAAAATATAAAACCATGTTCTCCTCGGATTTCTCTACCAACTCCAAGGATTGTGGTTTTTCATTAAATTCCCAATTCAAAGTGATGAGTGGGGAAAAGGAATATTTTAGAAATGATGACCTCTGAAAGCCTTAGAGGTATTTTCATATACCCCAAAAACCACAAATAATAAAACAAGATACAAATATAAATAAAATCAAATTTATTCATATTATCAAAACAAAAATTGAAATATAAATATATATTTCTACACAAAAATTAAAATTTAATTATAATTTAAAAATGAAATTACATTGAAATTTAAAATCGTGAAAACACAATTTTACTTGAAAAAATTAAATAAAAATGAATTTTTAACAAAATTACTGAAATTGAAATATTTTTGGAAAAAATTTTAATAAAAATTATCATAACTTTTAATCCAACTAATAAAAATATGAAAATTATTTCACCATTGGACTCCTCATAAAAAATAAGGTGGGGTCACCTCTGGGTAAAATTTTTGTAACTTAACTCTAAATAAGCTTAAATTAAGTTTTTAGTATTTTCTGTACAAAAGTTGAAAATACTCAAAACCTTAATTTAATTCACATCACATGAGTTTTTAACCATCAATTTTTTGTGTTAAAATTGAGGTGTTGTGTGTAGTTTAGAAGTTATGAGGAATTGAAGTATTTTCAATTGAAATGTCAAAATGTGTGCATGTATTACATAAGTGAACTGTAATTTATATATGAGATGTCAATTATTACAGTTGTGTACTGTAAGAACTTAATTGAATTACATATGTAAATTATAAGTATAATAAATTATGAGGGATTAAAGAAAAAATGAATTGGAACAATTTATTCTGGGGGGGGGAAAGGAATCTTGGCTCCAAGGGAGAGCCAGACCCCCAAATTCCTTGCTGAAAGGTGTGAGATGTCAAAATTAATGAAAAAGTTCATCACTTTTTGCCTGGAATTGAGTCACAGAGTCTGTGTCTCAATTGATGATGAAATTTTGATACCAACCAGGGCAGTTTTAACTGTTTCCAAGAGGGTAAAGCTACCCTTAATATGAAACAATCATTTAAAAACCAGCTTTAACTGGTTTTTACGTCTCTTACACACATTCTGACGTCTTTTTAAGGCTTAAAACCAGGTATTACTATAGCAATGGCTGATTTAAACGTCTAAAATGGCTGAAAATAGCAAAAAGTGGCAACAACCAGCCCTTTTTTGGTCTAAAGCAGGGGTCAATGATACCATAATTGGCTTTTCTGTTTTCAGATTGTTTTCAAATAGTGACAAGAGTAAATTTCAATTTTTGAGTAAGAAAATTAGTTGTTATAAAAGATTGTCTTCTTTGCCCCTTTTTTCTCTTCATGTTAGAATATTTTCCTTTTATAATTAGTTTAAACACTGTTGAACCAATCAATAAAAGATTCCAGCCAACATTTTTGGATCATTTTAGAACTTTTAGCCACATGAAAAAATCATTATAATCATTTTTACCCTTGAACCACCCCATAAGTGAATTAAAGCATCTTTCATCACTGTTAACTTTGTCACTTTGTTTCCAAATTAACTCTAGTCACTTTTGGGTGTGTTTTCTCTTTAATAATATTTTCAAAGACTTTTTTCTTGTATTAATTCCCTGAAGTTTTTTCTCAATTAATTTCAATTGAAATTGCTCTTGAAGAAATTTCTTTTTTAGCCTTAAATATCTCTTTTAGAATATTTATGGATGAAGGTTTCTTGTTGGTAAAATAATAAATCTTTATAATATTATTCTTTTTATACTTATAAATTTAAAAACAATGAAATTGGTGTGTTTTCTCTTAAAAATCTTATTTCATACTATTTTTAATCAATTTTTACCTTAAAAAAATTTTGAGGACAGGAAAAGTACTTGATTTACAAAACATTTTCACATCCACACTTTACATTTTGGGGCCCAGCCGTGGTATTTCACCTGTTACAGAATTTTTTTTACCTTTTCAATCTTTTTCTTATATTTAAAAATTTAAAAAATCCATAAAAAAACTTATAATTCAAACATTTCATAAAAATAAAGACTTTTTTCTATTATCAGTGAGGCATATTTTTTTTACCTAATTAATTGATTTTTCCATTAATTTTAGTGTCTGACAATGTGGTAAGACAAGAAAGAATTGAAACTGAATCAACAGTAGTTAGCATTATCCCTGAAAGTACTGTCAATTCTGAGCATAATAGTACTGTTATTATAAATCAGAATAATCAACCAGAACCAATTTCTTCAGAATTAATCAATGTGGACATTAGTAATACTCTCCAAAAAGATAATAATTAGGAAAATAGTAAGTTTTTGATGTAAAATTACGATTTTGGAACTTTTCAATTATAATAATGCTTTCAACCAGATCAGGAGCCATCTATAACCCCTCAAGCAGCTACCAATAAGGTTATGGATGTGATTATGGCAGAAGCCAATCTGTTACAGAAGGACAAGGGTCAGTAAATGAATACCAAAATGACAAATTATTCCATTCTGAAGCTGATAATACTGTTTCACCTTTAAAAAGAGCTGACAACTCCACAAGAAGCCACAGTGGACATTTACCAAGCCATCCAGAAGGCATACAACAATGAATTACAGCACAAAGAGTACTAGTTCCTTGCAGATCTGTGGAAAAACTGCATGAATTCTTAACTGACTGTGAGAATATTCCTGGGCCATCCCAATACTTGCAAGTTACTCAATGGATGGAATCCATTGATGGAAAAAGAAAAACATGATGCTTTTAACAGCAAAATGGAGGAAAAAACCCTCCACCACCCAAGAAAGTGCCAAGAACAGCCCCTGTAGCCAGAAGAAGCAATTCCAACATAAAAAAGAAGCCACAAGATCAGAACAAGGGAAAAGGAAAAGCACCAGCTACAAAAACTTACAGCCAGGGCTACAGAATCCCAAAGATTTAGCAGGATGCCGTGGAAAATGTATTTCAGATAGCCAGAACAATGATGGAATTACAGAAAAAGGAGGAAGCCACACTAAAATATCAGAAATTATCTCTGATATTCTGAATGCCATTCCAAACTTGTACATAGCTATAAATGATGTGAAAAGTCAGATTTCTGATAAAAATTAATCAATTTGTAACAATCTTAAAACAAATAACTTAAGTCTGAGAAAAATAAATGAGACAGTTATGTGTTTTGTAAAAGTTTCAAGAACAATTAAAACTTCTAACAATGACAATTAATTTGGAAATAAATTAAATGAGCAATCTGCAATTATTAAAGAATCAACAGAAAAATATTCTAAATTCAATATTGATGACATAACTGAAACAAGAAAAAAACAAGCCATAAATATTATCAAAGAAGATAATAAGAAAGTACTTTATGATATTGCAAGCTCATTTACTGAAGTAAAGACATATACAATTGCCTTGAAAAAGTGTTTTTAAACCTCACAACAAGAAGTATAAAAATTAAAAATGAAGTTTAATCAAGTCATTTCTGATGATAATACTAGACAGACAGAATTATGGCAAGAATTGACACATAAGGAAGATATGTATAAAATTGAATTAATAAATTCAATACAGAGATTGCAACATGAGCTTAGAAATTCTCAAGGGTGTAGCAACAGTAAAATGAATGATATTGAACAATTAATCCACACCTTACCAAAAATGTCTACACCTCTGAATCAAAACAAGGGTAAAAGAATTCCCAACTAACAAGTATTGGATGTAGAAGATTCACAATTAAAGCATGAATTTTCCACCTCTTTCCATAACCTGGACCCATCAATGGGCCAAGCACTGTTAAAAGAAGTACAAAAGCTCAAGGAATGGCCTCACTTCAATGGTGAAGGAGAATATGACCATATGGAATTTATCAGGGGTATTGACATTATTAAAGAATATTTTGAATTACCGGACAGATTGGTAACAGAAAGATGCAACACCTTGTTCACTAGACCAACCCACAGATGGTATATCAAATTAAGACAAGAAAATGGACACCAAATTTGGACTTGGTGGAAAACCCAAATCATTAACAAATGGGCCAATGATGCTTGCAGATTTAAGGTGGAAACAGAATTTCAATCTTCCAAACTTAATGCTGACAAAGATAGAGCTTTACCATGGTTTTGCCAACAAAAACACAGATTAACAGCATTATATCCTGACATGTCAGAATTTATGATTCACAGAAAAATTCTAAGACAATGTGGAGGTGATTTGCAGCATGCTGTTAAAAGAAGGACCACTGGACAATCTTCAGCAGAAGATATTATTAATATTTTGGAAGAAGTAACCACCAGAACCAGAATTGGTTCTAGTAGGGTGAATCTCAAAACAAGGTTTAATACACCTTGGAAAGATTCTGTGGACAAAAATCCCAAAGACAACTCTAATAAAATCAAATATCAATCTGCAGATATAATCAGGAAGTGCCATATTTTTCAGAGCACCACACATTTAGCTAATTAATGTCCAATAAAGGGGAAAATAAATGAAATTGACATTAAAAAGGAACCTGATATTGCAAAAGATGGTGAGGTAATTGAGGAAAATTCAGATGATAAATCATCAATATTTTCTGAATATTCAAAATATATAGAAAATATTAATGCCACTTTTGACATCATGGAATCTTATTCCCACTTGCCACAATTGAGCAATGGTCAACTTGATTTATCAAAGATTCAACATGCACAACTAATGAAGACCAAACCAAACAGGGGAAAAGGTTATACAACTGGTAACTCCTGTATAACAGAAGTCGTAATTGACAACAAATAGACTAAGCTTTTGCTTGACCCAGGAGCCTTCTGCTCTTGTGTTGGAAAATCTTTTCCTCAAAAGTTGTGTACCAAGCTTTGAAGATAAATTGCTGAAAATCAATAGCATAAAATCTAATAGTACAAGTAATCCAATGAAAGCATTGGGCATATTTGAGACTACTATCATATTTGCACACAAAAAAGGAAATTTAAGAATAACCGTTGAATTTGTTGTTATGGAAAATTGCCCTAGTACCCATTTTATATTGGCAAATGATTACTTAATCATGTATGGAATAAATTTAAATAACAATAAAGGCAGATAATTTACCATTGGGGACAATACACGTCAAAAATTTTCCTTTTTACCATTTAAAAGACAAATTATAGTACGCAAAGTATCAACAGTCAGCTTAGAGTTAGAAAAATTTAAGTCTGAGCAGTTAAATGAAGCTTAAATCGGCCTTCATCTCACTGAAAAACAAGAAAGTGAACTTTATTCCCTTTTATATGACCACAAAGAAACCTTTGCATCAGATAAAGACCCACTGGGAGCAATTGTTGGTCATGAAGTTGACATTATTCTTAATATTGAAAGACCTCACGCACCACTCTTGAGAAGACCTGCATATCAAGAAAGTCCCAAATCAAGAGAAGCTCTTGAAATCCATATTAAAGAACTTCTAGATATTGGTGTAATAAGAGGTGTTGGTCACAATGAGGAGGTAGAAATCACTACACCAGTAATAGTGGCATGGCATAATGGAAAATCTAGAATGGTTGGGGAATTTAGAGCTCTGAACACTTACACTGTTCCAGACAGGTACCCAATACCAAAAATTCAAATCACCCATACCCAAATATCTCAAGCAGTGTATATAAGCACTATGGATTCCCTTAAAGGATTTCATCAAAATGTGGTGACACCAAGGGCAAGAAAATACTTAAGAATTATTGTTCATTGTGGAGTGTATGAATATTTGAGGATGCCTTTTGGTATCAAGAATTCACCTTCACACTTCCAAAGAATGATGAATGAAATCTTCCCTGAAGAACTTTCAGAAGGATGGTTAATAATTTACATTGATTACATTATTGTCTGTTCCAAGACTTGGGAAGAACATATATACAGATTATCAAGAGTTTTGAACAAAATTCAATCTGTAAACATAAAAATTTCCTCAAATAAATGTAATTTTGAATTGAAAAAACTCAAAGCACTGGGACATGTAGTTTTTGGTTTATCCCTTGGGATTAACAAAAACAAAGTTGCAGAAGTGCTACTGAAACCTATGCCTCAGAACAAAAAAGAAATTCAGTAATTTTTGGGGCTTTCAGGATATTACAGGAAGCATATTAAAGATTTTGCATCCATAGAAAGACCTCTTTATAGATTATGTGACAAAGAAACAGTATTTAAAATGAATGCTGACAGAGTCAAAACCTTTGAATCTTTTAGACAAGCCTTGACCACTTCTCCACTCTTACTGATTCCAGACTTTAAGCTGCCTTTTAAGCTTTATATTGATGCATCAGGATATGGGATTTGTGCTGCACTTAATCAAGTACAGATTATAAATGATAAACCTGTGGAAGGACCCATATGTTCCATATCCAGGCAAATCAAACTAACTGAAGCTAGATATGGAGAAAGTCAGATGGAGTGTTTACGCCTTGTCTGGGACTTAGAAAAACTCAATTAATTCCTGGAAGGATGTGTTTTTGAAGTGATAGCAGATTGTAGAGCTGTTAAATCACTTTAAAACAGAAAAACACCTAACAGGCATATGCTCAGATGGCAAATAGCCATACAGGAGTATAGAGGTAATATGACTATTGTTCACAAAGATGGGAATATTCATAAAAATGAAGATGGACTGAGAGGATGGCCATTACCAAATAATATTGATAATTCTGCTTATGTGCCAGAAGAAGCTTCCCCACAGATCCCAATAGAAGGGATCAGTGTTACAGATCTCAGTGAAACATTCTTTGAAGAAGTAAGAAACAGCTATACTCAAGATAGGAATTGTAGCATCCTATGCCAATTACTTACCAAAGACTGTAAATAAAACTCTTTTATACATGCCTTCAATAAAATATGGAAGAAATCATATGATTAAGGAAGATTTAACTTACTGGATGGTAAAATTTACCACAGAACTAAGCATAAATGTGTAATGACAGTTGTGGACAGGTCCTTAATAAATCTTGTACTGAAAGAATGCCATGACAGCCCATTCTAAGGACATCTGTCTGAGGAGATGAAAAGAGAAAAGATAAGGACCTGTATATGGTGGCCAATTTGGAAAAAAGATGTTTTAGACCATTGAAAAAACTGTGAAAGATGTTAAAAGGAAAATAAATCCACTGGAAAAAAACTTGGAAATACAATCAAAATCCAAGAACCCAGAAAACCTTGGGAAACTGTCCATATAGATTGGGTAACTGGCCTACCACCAGGGGTTGATAAAAGTTATAATGTATTCCTAGTGATTGTTGACAGATTTAGTAAGAATCCAATATTTCTACCATGTCACAAGGAGGATAAAGCCATGGATAAAGCTCTTCTAATATGGAATATAGTAATATAATGGACTGGAATATTCACAAATATCATGAGTGACAGAGACCCCAAATTCAACTCAGAACTATGGACAAATATTAACTAATTATTTGGAACAAAGTTGTCCTTCTATAAAACCTACCACCCACAAACTGATGGTCTGTCTGAAAGAATGATCCAAACCTTGAAAGATATGGTAAGAAGATTTTGTGCATATGGCCTTGAATTCAAAGATACCTTGTTCGGTACAGTGACCCAACTTGTGAAGATGAATGTTTAGCAGAAAAGGACATAAATAAAGCTACCAAACTTCTCAGAGGGCTCAGACACACTATAAATAACAATATTAAAAAGTAATATTCTTTTTTTAGGGGGAGGTAATGTGAGCCTTAGAAGTATTTTCATATACCCAAAAGACACAAATAATGAAACAGGATACAAATATAAATAAAATCAAGTTTATTTATATTACAAAAACAAAAATTAAAATATAAATATAAATTTATACACAAGAATGAAAATTTAATTTTAATTTAAAAATAAAATTACATTGAAATTGAAAATTGTGAAAACACAATTTTACTTGGAAAAATCAAGTAAAAATGAATTTTTAACCAAATTACTGAAATCAAAATATTTTTTGGAAAAAATTTAAATGAAAATTATCATAACTTTTTATCCAAAAAATAAACATATTCAAATTATTTCACCATTGGACTCATAAAAAATAAGGTTGGGTCACCTCTGGATAAAATTTCTGTAACTTAACTCTAAATAAGCTTAAATTAAGTTTCTAGTATTTTCTGTAAAAAAGTTGAAAATACTCAAAAACTCAATTCAATTCACATCAAATGGGGTGTTAACCATCAATTATTGTGTTAAACCTGAGGTGTTGTGTGTAATTTAGAAGTCATGAGGAATTGAAGTATTTTCAATTGAAATGTCAAAGTGTGGGTGTGTATTACATCAGTGACCTTTAATTTACATATGAGGTATCAATTATTACAGTTGTGTACTGTGAAAACTAAATTTAATTAAATATGTAAATTATAAGTATAATACATGATGAGGAATTAAATAAAAAATAAATTGGAAAGATTGATTCTGTGGGGAAAAAGGAATCTTGGCTCTAAGGGGGAGCCAGACCCCCAAATTCCTTGCTGACAGTCCTGAGATTTCAAAATCCACAAAAAAGTGCATCAGTTGTGGGCTGGAATTGAGTCACAGAGTCTGTGTCTCAATTGATGATGAGGTTTTGATACCAACCAGGGCAGTTTTAACTGTGGCCAAGAGGGTAAAACTACCCTTAAGATGAAAAAATCATTGTAAAGACAGTTTTAAATGTCTTTTAATTCTCTTACACATATTATGATGTGCTTTTGATTTAAAGGTCTAAAATGGCTAAAACCAGCCCTTTTTTGGTCTAAACCAGGGATCAATGATTCCATAATTGGCTTTTCTGTTGTCAAATTGTTTTCCATGACTGAGGAGAGTAAATTTTCCTTTTGGAGTAAGAAATTTAGTGGCTATCAAAGAATGTCTTCTTTGCCCCACTTTTATCTTCATGTTAGAATCTTCTCCTTTTATAATCAGTTTAAACACTGTTAAACTAATCAATAGAAGATTCCAAAAAAATGTTTTAGGTCATTTTGAAAATTTCAACCACATAAAAAAATAATTATAATTATTTTTTGTAACTATCATAATCATTTTTACCCTTGAACCACCCCATAAATGAATTAAAGCATCTTTCATCACTGTTAACTTTGTCACTTTGTTTCCAAATCAACTGTAGTCACTTTTGGGTGTGTTTCTCTTTAATAATCTTTTTGAAGACTTTGTTCTTATATTAATTGCCTGAAGTTCTTTTCTCAATTAATTCCAATTGAAATTGCTCTTGAAGAAATTTCTTTTGTAGCCTTGAATATTTCTTTTAGAGTATTTTTGGATAAATATTTCTTGTTGGTGAAACAATGAATCCTTATAATATTATTGCTTTATACTTATAAAGTTAAAAGCAATAGAATTGGTGTGTATTCTCTTAAAAATCTTATTTAATACTCTTTTTAATCAGATTTTACCTTATACAAATTTTGAGGACAGGAAAAGTACTTGATTTTCAACCAAAGTTTCATATCCACACCTTACAACCTCCAAGGGGACAAAATGAGAGAAGTTATCCAAAAATAGATGAAAATGGGTGAATTTGAATTTGGAGGAAAGAATTAAGGTAAAAGTGAGAAATACTTGACTGTGGAATAAGGAAAACTTTGCTTCAATGCTAATTTGGAATTGGATCTCCCATATATGGAATGGAAATACACTTCCTCCTTGCAGCCTGGGAAGCATATTCATACAAATGAGTTATTTACAGAAACAAACTTACTTATGGAGCCAAGGTATTCATGGCCTCATAAAAGTCTTTTTTTAATTTATTCAGCCAATTAATCCCTTAAATAAGCCCCTTGATATTATGTCTTGTAAATGTAATGGGTCACTTTTCTATAGAAACAGTTTAAATAAACCTGGAAATTTATTGAACTTAAGGTGTATTTAAAAATGAATTTTTAGAAGTATTCTGAGCCAGGTATCTAATAAAAATGGCTTCAAAAAATCAAGCTTAAAATAATAAAAATATGCTAAATTAGAGTGTCTTGAAAACTCAAAAACAGCTTGGAGCATTAATCACTTGTGTGATAATTTCTTTGGAGATTCTCACAGGTTGTATGGATTTTATTACAAAGCTTCAAAATAGCTTCAGGATTTTGGGACTTTATTTCTGAGGCTCTGTTGCTCTTGGAAAATCTTCCGGAAATTTTGAGGGTCAATGCTCATTTTAAAATTCAATTCAAGTAAGTTTCTTAGGTTAGTAAATCTGATTAAGGGATTAATTTGGATAATGAGTCCACAGAATATAAATAATATTCAGAGGAGTACACTTCCATAATGAGAGGGGGGTAATTGAATATGATCTTGAAGCTTTTGCTCTATTGAATTTAGATGGAGGTCTTCCTCTTATTTTGGATAGAATTTTCAGTATTTCAAACTTTGAGAGATCTCTTTCTTTTATTTTTTTCTTCTTGAGTTCTTCAATTGGTATTTTTGTATTCAAGTGGGTATTTATAATATTCTCAGAAAACTTTACTCTTTGGAATTTAATTAAAAGGTAACTTTCCAGTTAAAACAAATTTTGAATGTTTGAGAATTGGGTTAATTTCTGTCATTGTTCTAAATATCTCAAAACAGATTCATGGCTTTATTCTTTCTTTATCAGAACTTCAATGATCTCCTTGATAGCCATTCTGAGGAGAATATTGCAAAGAAAACAGGTGAATGTGAAAATGAGCTATAAAATTAATGATTAAAAAGCCCTATAGGTAGATAAAAATTCCACTGTGGATAAGGGTCTGGTAGCTAGAGCCTGTGGGGCTTGGAAAACCGCTTTTGGGTCTTGTTATTCCTAGGTATGTGTTGGTATCTACTGTTTTTGGTGCATTTCTCATTGGAGGGAAATTTTCTCTTGAAATTTTGAAAGAACATCTGAAGGGAATAATGAGACACCTTGATGTTGAGAGAAAAAATGCGAGGAGGGAGATTCTTTACATGAACAATTGTTTATTTGGAGATTTTTTTGATGATTTCTATAAATTGTTTTTTAAAAAACATTTGAAGGGATTTAAGAGCCTCCAGGAGAGTAAAAGTGGAATTTTGGAGTCAATTTTTAGCCATTTTATTGGAAGCTTGAAATCCTTAGTTAAAACCGCCTTAGTAAACAACTGTTGTTGTTTGAGCCTTGAATTTAATACTCCTTCAAAGGAATCCAGATTTTTTTTCTAGAAATTGCTCTACTTCAGGATTTTTTATTTTCTGTTTAAGTTTATTATAGTTTTATTTGAAAGATTTTTCATTTAATGACTACATAGCCTTAGGAGTAAATACCAAATACATTAATAAAGAATTAATTAAAAAAAAGTAAAATTAAAATTTATTTACTTGTTTGAAAG
Source organism: Austropuccinia psidii (assembly GCA_023105745.1). Classification (NCBI taxonomy): domain Eukaryota; kingdom Fungi; phylum Basidiomycota; class Pucciniomycetes; order Pucciniales; family Sphaerophragmiaceae; genus Austropuccinia; species Austropuccinia psidii. Next base: position 12,384,939 of record JALGQZ010000002.1, on the reverse strand, counting down.
GGTCCATAAAATTTTCAATCCTATTACCATGACCAATTTCTTTAATTCAATGGTTAGATACATCTTTATTGATTTTACAAAGGCATAGCATGACCTTTGAGTGTGGGGGAGGTTTATGAAGAGAATTTTTCAACGCCAAATAGCTATAAATATAAGATGATTGAGGAAAGAAAATATTGTTATTATTGAAGGTTTTTTTATATATTTATTCAATTCCAAAGTACAGGGGAATTGAGCTTCAAACTTAATCAAAAAAATCTCTAGAAATAGTATTATTTCTTGATATTCATCTAAAAATATGGAATAGTGGAGTTTTGTAATAATCAGTCTTATGGGTACAATACATAAGAATAATGTGAGGAATGTCTTGAAGGAGCTGTATAAAAAGTGGTTGAGCTAAAAAAATGAGGAAATTTGTCCCTCTGTATCCATTGCAGAGGACCAAAAAGAATTCTCTTGTTTGAGGGTGTCAATAAGGGCATCAAGGGGCTTTCTTCCCTGAAGTGTGTCTTATTTTGATTTTATTGACTTGGTTTTAAGTATCTTGTAGTATTTGACTCCTTTTGAGATCCCTCATTCTGAAAAATTTGGACTGGTTTTTCCTTTCAATAAGAAGTGATTCAGACATCTGAGAAATTTGGGATTTTCAAGGTGTGGATATGAATATTTGACTATAAATCAAGTCCTTGTCCTTCCTTCAAAAGTTTTTTTAGGGTTAAATTTTGTGAAAACAGTAATTTTAAGAGTTTCAAAAGGAAAAAACACCAAAATTAATCTTATTAACTTTTTTACTAAAAAAAATAATTGTGAGACTTGAGGTATATTTTACATACCAAAATAGGCCACAATCAATATTAAAATGATTCTGAACTATTAATAACCAATAAGTAATGCATAGAGTCAAAATTAATAATAATCTATTCTGAAAAAGATGAATAAATGTTTTGTGAGTAAGTAAATCCATGGTTTTAAGGCCAGATTTGGATTCTACACAAATATTCACCTAGGGTAACTTGATCGAGTGAATAATGTAAGGCTTGTCTATGAAACTCTTGATAATAGTAACAAATATCAAGAGTAATATGACTTTCCTCAGTAGAAAATATAATATAATTGAATTCTATAACCAAAAATTGATATCATTATCAAAAATAATTATAAACAAAGGAGATAATTATTATTGGATAGTTTAAGAATGAAAAATAATATGAATTATAAAAGATCTTGATGAGAAAATTATATGTGTAAAATGATAATATTTATCCACTTATAAATAATATAAATATTATTTATGAAAAAATATCACACACACTGTGTATAAGATGTGTCTATGAAACTGTTGATAATATCACTATTATTAAACAGCACTATGACTGTTCTTCTGAAATGTAAAAAATAAATTTATTATAACCACAATTAACTGATTAATTACTTAATTATTTCTTTTACTTGATATAAACTACTAGTGGCTATAACAGTAAGCAGTAATTGTCTACAAGAATTATTTAATAATAAAACTTCTTTATTAAAATAATTAGATTATTTAAATATATAATTATCTTCTGTAAGAATAATTATAATGATAATTCTTGAAGAAAGCTTTAAGAATTAAATAAAAACACTCAAAAATATTCCAATAATACCTTTTAGATAATTGGAAGAATGAATTGATGGATTAATTGTGGATTTAAAGTATCAAAATGGTATTATAACAGTAATCCAACAATATGATGGTTGAATACTATTCCAAATATTATATCTCTATTATTTCATGTTTTTCTGATTGATTCTGAAAGAATTGAAACATTTAAGAAAAGGATTAACTAATACTTACTTGTTGGTACTAAAGATATAATTATGTAATAAGATGATCTGGAAAAAACAGCAATAGGAGGCCTCTTTTAAGTAAAAAACAGCTCACATTGGTGTTCAATGGAGAAAACTGAGAAACCAATGATCCTCTTTGAATTATTGATTTCATCAGCTGTTGTGACATAAGATTATCATAATTACTTAATTAAGTCTTCTTACATGACTACCAACACATTTATGGTTAATAATAAAAGGAGTAAAAACTGTAAATATTATTTTATTTCAAGATAAGAATTAAGTTATCAAAGTTATCAATGCTATAGGATATTTCCTCAGAGCTTTTATTTTCTGTGAATTCTTGAATATTCAGTGTTTCACATGGAATCATCAAAAATGGACTGTAAGTAAAACTTTAAATTTTGACTATTAAGTAAGAAGTTGTTTTGGTTTCTATGGATAATAACCTTCTACATTGGTCCTGAATGTTTCAGAAAGATTCATTATGAATTGTATGTTTAATGAACTATTGAAGTTTCTATCTTATTTCTCCATATATTTTCAGCTAGTACAGTAATAGCTGGTTTCCATGAGGTAAATAAATGGATACTAGCCCAAAAAGGGTTTTAATTAAAATTTAAAGGTTTATAAATAGAAAATAATCAATAATTGACATGGTTACAGGAGTCAGAGTTGCTCTTTACCTCCTTGTCATGTCAAAGTAGCAGATTATTCATTATTTTCTTATGATTTAATGGGACTTTAACTTGGTAACCAAGTTAAAAAAAGTTTTAGTATACTAATTTGGCAGTTATTGGCCATGGATCCATGCTTTAGAGCTATCCATGCCTAAGAGGCCTTAGAGGTTGGGTACCCTGGCTCTCTTTGATGTATTTTGCCCCCTTAGCTACTTTCATGTCAAAAATAGTAATTCAGGCTTCAAGAGTGATATCCACTATTGGTGTACCAAACCTGTATGTAAGAATACTGCATTTTTAAGTGCCATAAAAATGCAGAAAACTAGTATTAGTGTATATGTAACATGGGATTTCTCACATTCCCATTATTTTGGCATGAAATTGAGAAAAACAAAAAAAATCACAATTATTTTATGTGGTATTGATGATGTGGTGTTGGAGTATTTTCAATATACCTCCTCATAGAGTTAATTTCAGATTATTAACTCTATGGAGCTACCCTAGGTGAATTTTTTTTGTATAATCCAAATCTTGCCTTAAACCCATGAATTTACTTCTTCACAAAACAGTTATTCATCTTTTATTAAGTAAATAATGATGAATTTTGGATATATGAATTACTTCTGGGTTATTCATAGTTTAAAATTCGATTCTATATTTATTGTGTACTGTTTTGGTATGTAAATTATACCTCAAGGATCACATTCCCTCCTACCAAAAAATATGATTGTACTACAGTTTTATCAATGATATTAAGAAGAAAAAAGGGCCCAAAAGGGTGGCTAAGCAATGAACACCAAAGCTTAACTTTTGATAAGGTTTTAAAACTGATAGCTTTGAATTTTAAGTTTATTTAACCTTTACAAGTTCTTAAAACCTTCATTACAAGCCTGGATATGGGGATTTACCCTTTGGAAGCTTGCAATTCCTGTCCAAATGGCAGATAAACTAGCTTAATCTTTAATGTTCAATCAGAGTCCAATCTCAAAGCTTGAATAAGGTTTGAAATCCTCCAATAAAGGTGAAAAACCTTAATTCAATCCTGGCAGATCCCAAAAGTTGGGCACCATGACACTATTTGGCTCTTTTCCTTTGTCCCACCTTTCTGTGTGGATTTTGCCCTTTTATTCATTTAAAACCATAATATATCTTGAAATAAATTTAAATTGATCCCACACAAGATTTGCATGTTGTATGGTAAATTCTTAGCCAATTAAGTAAATATACACCACACCTCAATTTTAACTAAATTTTTGCTAAGTTTGCATAAACCCTATGCAAATTTTAATTTAAGCTTATTTAGGCTGCAATTTAACAATTTTAAAAAGATTCTTAAATGGTGAAATCCCACTGTGAGATTCTTGAATCTTCTAATAACATAAGAAATAGCCATTTTTGGGTATAACAACCTATGGGAGTTCCCTAGTTTATTTTGAGTTTGAAATCCAAAAATGACATAATATTTATAGCTTTGTTCATCAAAAAGAAAGTTATAGTTATTTTTTTTTTTTTTTTTTTATTTTAAATTAACTTGATAAGCTTGTTTAAGACTGAATAAACTGTATAAAAAGGAATTTGTGGCTTTATGGGTATGTTGCACATATCTCAAAGGCTCACAAATGAGCTCAAATGAGCTTTATGAGGTGGTAATATGGAAAATACTTCAACACCACATCATCAATACCACATAAAAGAATTGTTAATTTTTTTGTTTTTCTCAATTTCATGCCAAAATAATGTGAATGTGAGAAATTACATGTTACATATACACTAAGAATGGTGTTATGCATGTTTTTGGAACTTAATATTACTTAATTCTCAATAAAGGCTTTATACACCCATAGTGGATATAAGCCTTGAAGCCTGAAATACTATTTTTGATGTTAAAATAGAAAAGGGAGACAAAAGACATCAAAGAGAGCCAGGGTACCCAAATTCTGAGGCCTCTGAGGTGTGGTAACCTCCAAATATTGGATCTATTACTTATTTTAGCCAAATTGGTCTGTTGAAACCTTTTGGGCACTTGGTTACCCAGTTAAAATCAATGTTCATGAGAAAATAGCAAATAAGCTGCTATTTTTATGTGACAAGGGAATGTGAAAATATCAAATAAGCTACTATTTTTATGTGACAAGGGAATGTGCAACTCTGACTGCTGTAAAAATGTAAATTATCAATTATTTTCCATTTCTAAACCCAAAAAGATCAATTAAAACCCTTTTTTGGACTTGTAACCATGAAATTACCTCATGACAACCAGCTAATACTGTGTTATTCCCTTTTCTATGTAGAAGTAGGGTAAAAATTCAAAAATTCATTAACAATACAATTATTTTCAATGAAATACTCTAAAAATTTCAAGAATAATGGGGAAAGGGATACTCAATACTAAAGTCAAAAGGAATTATGACTCCATAATATAAATCAAAGATTCTACTTGAAGTCCATTTTTGATCATTCCACATGAAACACTGAATCTTCAAAATTTCACAGAAAAAAAACCTGTGATAAAATTTCCAATAATATTGATAAATTTGAGATATTAATTCTTATCTTTAAATAAGAAAATATTTATAGTTGTTACTACTTTATTTCTCAACCATAAATGGGTTTGAGTCACATAAAATGACTTGATTAAGTAATTATGATAATCTTATGTGACAAAAAGTGATTTAATTGAAAATTGAAGGAGGAAAATTGGTTTATAGCTAATCAATTTTTCAGTTCTCTCCATAGAAAGCCTCTGTGAGATATTTTTTACTTAAAAGAGGCCCCCTCTTTCTTATTTTTCCAAATAATCTCATTGTTACCAACAAATTAGTATTAGTTAAATCTTCTTCTTAAGTGTTCTTATTATTTCAGAATCAATAAGAAGGATGTAAAATAAAATAAATATACCATTTTAATAGTTTTTAACTGTTATAAACTTATCTTGATCCCTTAAATCCACAAATAATCCACCAAATAACTCTACCAATTCTTTGCAAGGTATTATTGGAGTATTAGTGAGTGATTTAACTTGACTCTTAAACTTATCTCTAGTGTGTAGTTTTCTTCAAGAACTATAATTTGAATTCTTCTGGGAAAAAATAACTATAAATTGAATTTTATTATTATTATCTTAATAAAGAAGTCTTATTATTGATACTTCTTTCAATTGACTCTAGTAGAAAATTATTGCTTTCTGTTATAATCACTAGTAGTGTATAACAACTAAAAAAAATAATCAAGAAATTAATTATTTTTTTGTGGCTATAATACTTAATTTTACTATATTTCATAAGAATAGTAAAAGTACTCTTGATTAGTAGTAATATTATCAAGAGTTTCATAGAAAAATCTTACAATGATACTATGAAGATTCATTGTCTTACCAACAATAAAAATTTATCCAAAAATTCTCTACAAGCAAAATTTCAGTTGAAACTAATTGAAAAATGAAATACAGGAAATTGATATGAGGAAAGTGTTTCTAAAGAGAATATTAAGGAGAAAAAACATCTAAAAGTGATCAAAGTGAATTTGGAAACAGTGACAATGTTAACAGTGATAAAAAAGTCTTTGGTTCAATTTTGGGGTAGTTCAAGGGTAAAATGATTATAATTAGTTACAAAGAGCTATTATAATGATTTTAAATGTGTTTAAAAGTCTTTAAATTATTTAAGATTGGTGGTTGGAATATTTTATGGATTGGCTCAACAATTTTTAAGCTAATAATGAAAGGAAAAGTGGGAAAAAGAAGACATCCTTTTATAACCACCAATTTGCTTCCCCAAAAAGTAAAATTGACCCTGATAAGTCATGAGAAAAACAATGGAAAATAAAAGCCAATTATGGAAACATTTTACCTTTTTTTGTACCCAAAAAGGGCTGGTTTTAGCCATTTTTAGTCCTATAAACCAGCCATTTATATAGCTATAGTTAGTTTCAAGCCTCAGAAACACTTCATAAAGTATGTAGGAGACTATAGAGCCAGTTAAAGCTGGTTTAATGAAGTTTGTTTCATATTAATGGTGGCTTTAATATATTTGAAACAGTAAAACTTTCCCTGGTTCTTATTGAAACCTCATAATCAATTGAGTCATAGACCCTGTGATTTAATTCCAGGGAAAGCATAAAGAGCTTTTGTGTAAATTTTGACATTTCATGCCTGTCAGGAATAAATTTGGGGGAGTCTGGCACCCTTGGAGCCAATATTCCTTCCCCCCAAAAAAATAATCTTTCCAATTTGGTTCTCTTTAATTCCTCATCATGTATTATACACAAAAATTTACATATCTAATTCAATTGAAAAATTAAATTAAAAAAATGTAATTATAAATTCCACATCTGTAAATTAAGTTCAATTATGTAATACATGCACACATTTTGACATTAAAATTGAAAATCATTCAATTCCTCATGACTTCCAAACTCCAAACCAAACCATAATTTGGACATAAAAATTTATTCTTGAAACATAATTTGGTGTTAATTAAGTTAAGGTTTTTAGTATTTTCAGATTTTCAGACAGAAAATACTAAAAACTTAATTTAAGCTTATTTAGACTTGAGATTCAAAAACTTTGCTTGAAGGTGACCCCACCTGATTTTCATGAGGAATCCAATGGTACAGTAATTTTTTATATATTTATTTATTGAAACAAAGTTCATGATAAATTCTAATATTTTTCTCCAAAGAATATTTTACTTTTAATATTTTTGTTAAAAAGTCATTTTTACTTCATTATTTCAAATAAAAAAGTATTTTTACATTTTTTTGTTAAGATTAAAATTTAATGTAAATTTATTATTTAAGCTTCATTATGGATTATATTTTCATATTTAAATTTTGTTTTTATACTCACAAATAGATGTATTATTCTCAATTACAAATTACTTTAATTTTTGAGGTCTTTTTGGAATATGAAAAGTCCTCTAAGGATCACAGGATGTCTCTTTCTCAGTCAGATTCCTGAAAGCAGGTTGTGCCATGATATTTTCAGTTTCATCATAACTGTGTCCAGGATCTTTGAATTTGACAGTCCAAGTGGTACTATTGGAATGTTTTCTTTCATAAAGTCTAAAAGGACAGTAAAGAATTCTTGAAGTGACTTTTGTGGAGGAGTTTATGTGGAAGTTTGGGTTACCAGGCCTGTTACAACCTATCTCAATTCTATCATGAATTATATTAAATATAAAGGTAGACAAAGAATACCACTTTGCCCAGGACAGACTGTGAAAATTCTTACAAGAAAGTGCAAGGGACTGAAGATCACCTTCAATAGGGGGTTGGAAAATCTTTTAGGGAAAGCATTGAGGAAATTTAGAAAAAAAATGAAAATGGGGAATTTGGGGCTTATGAAATGAGGAAAGAACATTTTTGAAGATGAAAACAGGTTAGAAATCTGTTGAAATTGTGAGTAAATGGGTGGAAGTTGATCATCAGTGGCTTCCTGGATGGTCTGTTAACAAAAGAAATAAGGAAAGGAAAAAACATAATTTGGGTTATTGTTGAAGTAAAAGGTAAAAAACGTTTTTGAGGCAGTTTTTATTTAAAATAAATAGATGAAAGGGGTTTGAAAAGGGCTTTTTTTAAAATAATTTTTTTATTCTCTTTTTTGTGGAGGGTGTTTGCATGACTTTGCTCAATTCAGGTTTTATTGGGTTTTTTGTTTTTGATTGAAATGGGGTGCAGGAAATTTCTTATGTATTTTTAATAAAATCCTCATTTTCTTGTAACAGAACCCTTTTTAATCATGCAATAAAAAAATAATAATATCATGATTTGAGCTATGGAATAATCATATGAGATATAATAATATATGCCTTACAGCCTTGATATGACTGAGGGAACTATAATCCAGAAAATTGGCTAAACTATTACATAAATTAATTCAGAAAGATTTCAAGAGGAAATGAAGTTACAAGGGTGAAAACAACTGGACCAAATAGAAAATATATCTACACAGAACCAAAAGTGTAGTGGACCCCATCTTATTGGGTCAGGTAACATACAAATATAAATCAACCATCAAATTTGCAGCAAATAATCAATCCAAGCTGAAACTTAAGCTTTAATGAACTAACTAATATCACATCTATCCCCTGAAGTATCACAAATTAAATATTCATAATTTATGTTCAATTTTTTTTATTGTAATTTTTCTAAATGAACTTTTTTGATCTGATAAAATGGAAATAAGTTATTGGCTACATTAGCCATGTGATTTTAATCATCATGTATCCTCAATTTAGAATATATCTCTACACTTTAGTTGGTAAAATCCTTAATTTTGTTCACTCAAATAAGCCAATATTTTATTTAAGATAAAGTCCATAATTCTATTTATTTCAAATTAAAATTGATTCCAGTTCACATATATCTTCTGACTGTCTGATAAATTTATAACTAACTGGAATCTAGTAAATGATTTTGAATTCTGGACCTCACAAATCATTGTTGATAATAATTTTACCATGAATTAAATTTATTATTTGTTTCAAGATGAAGACTATGACAGGAAACTAATGATTACAGAGAGCCTTGAATATCCACTTGAACTTTTTTATGCCTCATCTATTATAAGAAAGAACTTCTACTGACACGAGCAAAATCCAGTCCACTGTCACTGTGTGCTTAAATTTTCCCAAAAAAGAATAAGCCTGTGAAACACAGTATCCCATGAGGGTTGGGTCCACAAAACCCTGGCTAACATGCTCAATACCATTAGTACTTGAACTGCTTTGGAATTTTCTAATTAATACAGTTCAATTAAATTCATTTTTTATTTTAAATACAGTAAATTGATTTACCCACTCTACTTGTGAGGATTGAGGTATATTTTACATACCCAAAAAGGCCACAATTGATATAAAGCAGCTGTTGAACTATGCAGAACCCATAAGACATGCATATATACAAAATTAATCATTTTTCATTTAAGAAAATATAAATAAATATTTTGCTTGTAAGTAAATTGACAGATTTAAGTCCAGATTTAGATTCTACACAAAAACTCACATAGGGTAGCTCAAATTAACTCTATGAGGTGGTAATATAGAAAATAATTTAACACCACATCATCCATACCACATAAAAGAATTGTGAAAATTTCTGCTTTTTCTCAACTTCACACCAAAATAATGGGAATGTAAGAAATATCATGTTACATATACCCTAAAGATGGTGTTATTAATGTTTGTGCCACTTGGAATCAATGTATTCTTACATAAAAGTTTGATAAAAACAAAGTGGATATCAGTATTGAAGTCTGAATTACTATTTTTGATGTCAAAATAGCTAAGGGGGACAAAAGACATCAAAGATAGCCAGGGGACCCAACTTCTGGGGAATATGAGGAATGGCTAACTCTAAAGCTTAGACTCATGGCTTATAATGGCCCAATTGGCCTATTAAGAACTTTTTGAAACCTGGTTACCAAGTCAAAATCAATTCAAATAATGAGAAAATGGCAAAGAATCTGCTATTTTGATGTTACAAGGAGGTAATGAGCAACTATGACTCCTGTAACCATGCTATTATTAATTAATTTCCATAGATAAACCCAAAACCAAGTACTCAAAACTGTTTTTGGCTAGTATCCATGAATTTAGCTCATAGAAACCAGATGTAATTGTAAGCCTTTGAGATATTACCACATATCCAAAAACTTTGAAATACTTATTTTAATAATAGGAATTGAAATTATTATCTTAAAATAAGTAAAAATGCCACAGAAGAGCATGAAATATTGATTATCTCAGAAGCCAATGAATAAAAACTTGAAATAAATCACACCATTGGATTCCCCATGAAAAACTATACATATGAATTTTTTATTTCATATCTGAAAAGTCAATACTTACTGAGACAACTGGAATAGATGCACTTTTATGATCAGTGCATATATTCATGATTTTTAGCTCATATCTCTTGAAATATGCATGATAAAGCGTATACCCAAAAAATAAAGTTACCATTCAATTAATTTAGGAATGCAGCTATAAACTTTATTTGGCATGTTATAAACAAGGTTATAGCTTATAATGGTTTATTAAGAAAAATAAGAACAGCTGTTGACCAATTTAATGTAAAAGTGGTCCAAACTTAAAAAAGGAGATATTAAGATTCTAATAGCTCATACATGAAGGATAATTTAACGTTTATCATTAAACTCAAGGTATAACCCCTTGAGATCATGGTTTGAAGTTTAAAATAGTAAATTTTTCCATAAAAGAGGAGTTACAAGAAAAAAAATCAAAAATAAATTTTTGATGATGTAAGAAATGGTCTTTGAAGCTTGATAATAAAATGACAATCTATAAGAATTAACTCTCTGAATGGATGTAACCTGTATAACTCAAAAGGCACCAATGATCAAAGTTTAAGCTTGAAAATTATCATTTATGATCACTCACTGTAACCTTATTTTAGGCTTAACAGTTAGATAAGTGATGAAGCTGGTAAATACTATCAAATTATGATTAATAATAGTAAAATTCACAAAGTTTAGGCTTCTTCCAAGCCTATTTTGTCAGAAAACTTAGAGTTATAGGGAAAACTCTACATAATGGCATAATAATGAGATAAGATGGTTTAATAATGATGTAATCATCACTAAACCTTAATATAATGATAAATCCTAGTGGCCACCATCAGGTAACGTCTACTAGAAGCCTTCAGGACTCTAGGAGGGAGGAATTTACCATATATAGAGCTCTTTTTACCTCTATTTCACCCCCAGATGCATCAAAAACAATAAAAATATTGAATAAAAGGTGATATCTTGATTCTTTATAAATGAATCTATTATATTATTAAAGAAGAACAATAATCTTTATTATAATCACCTTCTTTGATGTGATTCACTCAATATTTTTTTGTTTTTGTTAAATTCTCTCTAAAATCTATAATTCCATGTAAAATAAAGAATATTTGTAATTTCTCTTATTTTTAATTGTAGATACAAATTGAATAATTTGTATTTACATTATTTGGTGTGAATTTATCAAAAATTATTATATTAAGTTTTGAAAGTAGGTTATCTTGTCTTCATTATTATTTTTGATAATTCTTTCATTAATATAAATAGTATTCATATTAATATATAACTTTAATATTGGTTATATTATTGTTATATCATTTTTATATTGAATAAAAATTTGTTATTCACTTCTTATTTTGTTGTAACAATAGTAAATTTCAATAAATATACTAATTATTAAATATTAATATAGTTATTTTTATTATATTATTTCATTTATTTGAATAATATAAATATTGTTATGCCATAATTATAATACTTATTCATCTTATTTATTACTTTAATGGGGACATTAAGAGTAGAATAAGTAAGGTATTAGTAATACTTACTTATTGTTTCATGGAAAAACCTTACATCTGGGGCCTGGCCATAATTGTTACTCTAAAGCCCTTTTGAAAAGATTAAAATTGGGTTTATCCAATAATAAATTATATTTGTAATTATAAATTATAAAAGCAATTGTACTTTCTTCAATGTGGTTTTTCACATTCTTAGACTTGCAAGAACTCTCTTGGAGTGACTCTAGTGATTAAAGAAAATATTTATAAATTTATAATTTAAATCGATTTAAAAAAGAATCATATTAATTTTTATTTTCTTCTTTAAAAATTAAAAATAAAAAACATAATCAAAAATTATTTTTATTCCCTTTTATTAATTTCTCTTATTTAAAAAGATATAAAAGCAGTTTTTACATGGAAATTTTCATATCTTTTCAAAAATCACACTTTTTATAACAAGATCTATATTCATTTGTATTTTCCAGTGTTTGCAGACAACCCAACAGAGGACAATCAGACCACTGTTAAGAGATTAGTGGAAGAAAATTGTCAAAGTTTTCCAACAAAAGCTTTCAATAAGAAAAGAAAAGCTAATAAATTAGTTTTTCCATGGCCCACTGTTCAGTACTGTGAAGGTGAGTACCTCCCTTAAAGTTACCATAAAAAGACTTTTTATCTTTCTGAAATCTTTTTATTTCTTATTTATTATAATATGACTACTAGAAGAGGATCCCAACATGCCAATCAATAATATGGAGGTGGACTCAGAAGTAGAAATGATCCCTAAAAAGGGAAAAGAAATGTAGAATACCCAGTGGAACAGAATCCACACATGGAAGTGCCATATCCCAAAGGCAAGTCCCAGAAATGCCTATAATCTCTGGACCAGAGTTGGAACTAAGTATGAGTAACTCCAACAGATACAAATAACATTCAGAGGGCTCAGATAGACATATAAATGAGCCAGTAAAATCAGTACTATGTGATTTACAAGGAAAAAGATTGGGAAATGTTGCCACAAATCCACCAAGTAGTGATGAGCTCCTGGAACATCCTGAAAAAGTTCCTCAAAGAGGAGGAAATAGTGAGATACTCCAATGGATGGAATACACTATCATCCAAACCTCAGATCAAAAATATAAATGAATGGCACAACAAAAAGAGGGAGGAAAGAAAGGAAGAAGCCCCAGTAGCTTCTACCAGAAAGCCACAAGCCAGCCAACCTCCTCAATAAGGGAAGAAGAACAAGCAAAAGAAATTGAGGAAACCATATTCCCAAAGCTACAGGATTTCAAGAATCCAAAAAGATGCCATGGATAATGTCTTCAACATGGCCAGAACCTTGATGGAATTCAAGGAGAAAGAGGAGCAAAGAATGAGACAATCCCATTTACCAAAGAAATAACTTTGTCTCCTGATGTTGTAAATACTTTAACATGAATTAAAAATCATATATTAACTCTAAAAGAAATTAAAGATAGTTTATTATCTTTAACACAAATTGTTTTACAAAACAAAAAAGAAATAGACAGCATTAACCTTATGGCTTAAAATAATAAACCAAAAGTCTTAATTGACAATACTCAAAAATTAATACAAGGAGAACAAGAATTGTATAAGTGAATAAAAGATATAAAAGAAAAAAATTGACAATCTGATAGAAAAGCTGAATAAATTAAGTATTTTTGTTGAAAATTTGAAGAAAAAACTTCAGCACACCAAAAATTACTTCCAGACCATATAGAAAAAAGTGATGAAGCAAGAATCAATGTTAAGGATGACATTCAAAGCTTAAAAAGACTTATTACTGAGAAAATGGATAAAATGAATGAGGATAACTTGAATATTACAAATCTATCAACCCCATTTCCTCACATAAGAAGTTCTGTTAAGCCAAAAGAGGAAATCGCCCCTATCATAACAGACTTAAGCCATCAAGACAACAATAAGGTCTTAATGCAGGAAGAACCTCAACTGAAAGAATGGCCAACACTAACAGGTGAAGGTGAATATGACCATATTTAATTTATTAAAAGAATTGACATGTTACAAGAGGATTACGCCATAACAGATGAATTAATCATTGAAAGATTACATTCATCATTTGAAAAATCTGCAAAAAGAGGTTTTAAGGTATAAGACAAACAAATGGCAAAACTACCTGGTCTTTGTGGAAAAATGAAATAATCACCAAGTGGGCAAATGATTCTTGGAAGTACAAAATCCAAAATCCAATTGACAATTCCTTTGTTGATTCAGATAAGGATAAAACTTTAACTTGGTTCTTGAAACAATTTGAGAGGTTAAATTCATTGTATCCAGAAATGTCACAAAAGATGGTGCACATTAAAATACTTAAAAAATGTGGAGGAGAACTGGAACATCCCCTGAGAAGCAGGTGCATAGAGCCATGTTCCACAGAAAAGTATATTAATGCACTGGAAGATATAGTGACAAGAACCAAAATTAGAAGAACTTGGAAGAAATTGGATATTAAAATTTTAAATAAGATGTTTATTAAGAAATATAAGCCAAGAGAGCCTTTGAAGCCCAATAAACCCAACACTTATGAACAAAGAAAATGCCATAAGTGTGGTGTTATTAGAAACTTAGCCAAGAATTGTCTTAAAAAGCCAAATATCAATGAAATTTTGGATGCAGAAGAACACAATGAAAAAGAAGAAGAATCTGATTCTGAAAAGACACTGAATAATTAGACACATCTTAAAGTGATGAAATAAATATAATTAAGGCCCAAATTCATAATATTGAGTTAATATATGAAGTACTAGATGTAAACTCAAACTTACCAAACGTTGGAACATCTGAGACAAGCATCAAAAATATACAATATGCCAAACTGTATAGCACAAAATATGCAAAAGGAATGGGATATACATCTGGAAAACAAAGTATAAGCATTGTTATGGTATAAAAAAAAGAGGAAAAAGTAAAGCTGGACACAGGAGCATACTGCACCTGTGTTGGTAAAGGTTATTTACAAAAAATTATTTCAGATTGAGAAGACGAACTTATACCAATAAAAGTGTTTAAATTTATTAGTGCAAGTGGAAGAATGAAGCCCCATGGAATAATTGACTTGACATTAAATTTTCCTCATCTTTCCCAATGCATAAGAGTGAAAGTAGAGTTTTTAGCAATGGAAAACTGTACTAGTAACCACTTTATACTTGGAAATAATTACTTGTCAATCTATGGAATAGATATCCCTAACCAGAAAGATAGATATTTTGCCATAGGAGACAATAAAAGACAAAAAATTGGTTTCTTAAACAACAAAAAACAAACTACTGTCATAAAAACTGAAGAGAAAATCCCAGAAAAACATTTATTCATAAGTGAAAAACTTATGAAGGCAGGATTCAATCATGAATTAACAGAAAAATTGAAAAAATTCAATTGATCTTTTTATTTAAATACAAAGGTTCATTTACAACTGACAAAGAACCACTTGGTGCTATCATTGGACATGATTTAGAAATTATTCTGAATGTGGAAAAACCTTATCCACCCTTGTTAAGAAAAACAGCTTACCCAGCTAGCCCAAGAGCTAGAGAGGCCTTAGAGGTACACATTAAAGAATTAATGGACCTTGGGGTGTTAAGGAAAGTAGGACATAATTAACAGGTAGAGGTAACTACACCTCTCATTATAACTTGGCATAATAGAAAATGAAGGATGGTAGGAGACCTTAGAGCTCTAAGTACCTATACTATCCCTGACAGATACCCAATACCCAGAATCCATAAGACATCAACACAATTGTCACAGGCTGAGTTCATTACAGCCATGGATTCTCTAAAGGGTTTTTACCAAAATTTCTTAACAAACAATTCCAGAAAACTACTAAGGGTAATAGTCCATTGTAGCATATATTAATACCTAAGAATGCCTTTTGGTATAAAAAAATGCACCTTCCCATTATCAAAGAATGATTAATACCATATTTCCTAAAGAATTATCAGAAGGATGGCTAATAATCTGCATTTATGATATTATAGTTTTCTCAGAGACTTGAAAAAATCACCTGAAAATACTAGAAAGATTATTACAAAAGATAGTTCAAGTTAATATGGAAATTTCTTTGAAAAAGTTCCATTTTGAATATACTGAACTAAACACACTAGGACAAGTTGTATCTGGACTAACTTGGGCATAGATGAAACCAAAGTAGCAGAAGTACTACTGAAAGCAATTCCCCAAACCAAACAAGAAATGCAATCATTTCTAGGATTTTCTGGTTATTACAGACAGCATATAAAAGACTTTGAAAGAATTTCCAAATCCTTGTACAAGCTATGTGACCAACAGAAAGTCTAGGAAATGACTAAAGAAAGGTTTAAATCATATGAGCAACTGAAAAAAGCCCTCACAAATGGCCCATTTCTTCTAATTCCAGATTGTAAATTACCTTTCAAACTGTACATTGATTCTTGTGGAGAAGGAATAGGTGCTGCACTACATCAGACACAAATACTCAATGATAAACCTGTTGAAGGACCAATTTTCTTCATTTCAAGGGAAATTAAGCCAACATAAGCAAGATATTAAGCAAGCCAAATGGAGTGTATTTGCTTAGTGTGGGATTTGGAAAAGCTACACTAATATTTGGATGGAACAGTGTTTGATTTAATCAAAGACTATAGTGCTTTAAAATATTTATTAAAGATAAAGACACCAAATAGACACATGCTGAGATGGCAGATTGCTATCCAATAATATAGAGGAAATATGACCATAGTTCATAAATCTGGAAATATTAATAATAATTCAGATGTTCTTAGAAGATGGGCTTTAGAAAATAAACCTGAAAACCCAGCATGGGTACCACAGGAAGAACATCATATAGAAGGCATATGTGTTACAGATATTGGCACAGAATTCTTTAATAAAGTTAAAGAAATAAATAAGATGGGAAAAAATTGTCATATCTTATGCTAACTACTAATGAAAGATTGCAAAGACCCATCACTATCTTACAAACTAGATGAAATATAGAAAAAGCATATTTTGAAGGAAGATTCCACCTCCTTGATTAAATTCTTCATTATAGGATTAAACACACATCTGTTATGACCTTGACAGATAGGACTCTTATAAGCACTATACTACATGAATGCCATCATAGTGTTGTATCTGGACATCACTCAGAAGATAGGACACTAGAGAGGGTGAAAACCTGCTGTTGGTGGCCAAATTGGAGAAAAGATGCTTCAGATTATTTCCAAACCTATGACAGATGTCAAAAAGGAAACAGAGCCACAGGCAAAAAATTTGGAATTATTATCCAAATCCAAGAACCAGAACCCCCATGGGAAATAGTTCACATGGATTGGGTAACAGCCTTAACTCCAGGAGGAGACAGAAGTTTCAATGCATTACTAGTATTAGCCAACAGGTACAGAAAAACCCATATATTCTTACCATGTCATAAAGATGGCACAGCTATGGACACAGCCATAATGATATGGAATAGAGTCATTAGTCATACAGGATTATTAAAAAATATCATAACTGATAGAGATCCCAAATTCACTCCAGCATTATGAGCAAAGCTCCATAGCTTTTTTGGAGCAAATTTATCATTCTCAAAAGCTTACCACCCCCAAACTGATGGTTTAGAAGAAAGAATAATACAAAATTTAGAGGAAACTATTAGAGTATTCTGTGCTTATGGCCTATAAGTCAAAGACTCTGATGGGTTTCCCCATTATTGGTGTACCTTGATACCAGCTCTTGAACTGGAACATAAGATATAAATTCATTCCTCAACTGGAAAAACACCAGCAATGTTAGAACAAGGTTTGAATCCAAGAATTACTTATGAAGCTCTCAAAAAAGACTTATTGGATATACATCCAATAGAAAGAGGTTTCAAAATAATGCTTGACAAAGCAAGAAACAATGCAAACAGATTTATGCAAGATTCTTCAAATATTCAAAAGCAAGATGAGACAAAAGTCACAAGCCAACTGATTTTGAAGTAGGAGACATGGTATGAGTATCAACTATAGGCCTTAATAGCAGCAAAGGACCAAATAAATTGGAATATTCCTTTGCAGGACCCTTCATGATAAGAGCACTAAATGGCCCTAATTCTGTACAACAATAATTGACAGGTGAATTAATGAACAAACACCCAAATCTCCCTGTAATTCTGATAAAACCTTACAGCTCAGGTGATAAGGAGTTATTTCCTCTAAGAAATAAACCACCACTTGGAATTCCACCTCTAGAGGAAGAAGAAGAAAAGAAAATTGTGAAAGTCCTTAAAGAAAGGAGGACAAGAAGCAAAAAAGAAAGGAAACACCTTGTAAGGTATAGAAGCCCAAATCAAGAATATGAATGGCCACTTGAAAAAGATATAACTATATATGATAAGTTATTAAGAAGGTTTAGACATGAAACAAGACCTGAAGAATAGAAATGCTAAGCATTATTGAGCTTCAAGACTAAGAAAGTCTATTCAAGAGGAAGTACAGTGGATGATACCCCAATCAACTACATCAGATTGTGGTAAAATCCTTTTTGGTGGAAAGGATCGTGAGCCTTTAAGATATGACTAAATATCCAAAAAGGTCACAAAAAAACTTCAAAATACTCATTTTAAGAATAAGAATTGAAATTATTCCCTTAAAATAAGTAAAAATGCCATGAAAAGGCATAAAGCTTTGATTATATCAGAAACAAACAAATAAATTTGTGAAAAAAATTACAACATTGGATTCCACATGAAAACTACACATACAACATTTTCATTTCGTATCTGAAAATTCAATGCTTACTGAGATAACCTGAATAGATACACTTTTATAATCAGCACATATACTCATAGTTTCTAGCTCATATCTCTTAAAATCTGCATTATAAAGAGTTTAACAAAAAATAAAGTTAACAATTAATTACTTTGATAATACAGATATAAACTTTATTTGGAAATTTATAAGAAATCTTATAGCTTACAATGGTTTGTTTAGAAAAATAATAAAAGCTGTTGACCACTTTGTTGTGAAATTTGTCCAGACTTGAAAAAATAGATATTAAGATTCTACTAGCTCATAAGTGAAGGATGATGTGATTTTTATCATGAAGCTCAAGGTATAACTCCTTGAAATCATGGTTTGAAGTTTAAAAAAGTAAATTTTGCCAAAAAAAAGATGAGTTACAAGAAAAATAATCAAAGATAGATTTTTTATGATGTAATAAAACTGTAAGGTTTGACTATGAAACACTAAGTAAAAATTACTAATATTTTACTTATTTTACTATGAAATTCCTTATAAATGAAATAAATAAGATAAAAATAATTATAACAATGAAGAATTATTATAATTATGGCGTAAAAATGATTATATTATTAAATAAATATAATAATATAACTTATATTATGAAAGAAAACAATATAATAAATAAATATATTGATATAAGATAATTGATATATTTAAAATCACTTTATTATTGTTACCAACAAATAATAAAGGCGTAAAAATTGTTTTTTATTAATAAAAAACAATTAATAACAATAATATTACTAATATTAAAGCTATAAATTAATATAAATACTATTTATATCAATTATAGAATTATTAAAGTAATAATAGAGAAAAATTATTATAATAAGAGAAATAACCTACTTTTAATGCTTAATATAATAATTTTGAATACTTTTCCGCCAAAAAATGTAAATACAACTTATTTAAATTGTAGTTACAATAAAATTTAAGAGAAATTACAATTTTTCTTGATTTTAAGTGGAATAGAGGTTTTTAAGAGAAATTTAAACAAAACAATTAAATAATTGCAATAATCATGTCAGAGATGATGATTATAATAAGATTACCTTTGGTCTTTAATAATATAAAAGGTTTTATATATAAAGAATAAATATATTACCTTTTTACTCAATGATTTAATGTTTTTGTAAGCGTCTGAGCAGAAAACAGAGTAAAAAGAGCTCTATTTATAGTAAATACCTCCCTCCTAGAGCTCAGAAGGCTTCTAGTAGACATGTAATGATGCTTTCTACTAGAATTGATCAATATTTTAAGGTTTGGTGATGATTACACCATGATCAAACCATCTTACCTCATAATTACACCATTATTTAAAGTTATCACTATAACTCTAGGTTTGATGACATCATAGGATTGGCAAAAGCCTGAACTTCGTGGATTTTATTAGTATTAATCATATTCTAAAAGTATTCACCAGTTTTATTACTTATATAACTGTTAAACCTAAAATAAGATTACAGTGAGTGATCTTAAACAATCAAATTAAGCTCAAACTTTGATCCTTAATAACGTTTAAGATTTACACGCTACAGCCATTCAGAGAGTGAATTCTAATAGCTTGGCATAACTGTATTATTCTGCCAAGAGAATTTCATTACATCATCAAAACTCTATTTTTGATGATTTTTCTTGTAACTCATCTTTTCTGTTGAAATTTAATATTTTAAACTTCAAGCTATGATTTCAAGGGGTTATAACTTGAAGATTGTAATAAATAATTCATCATTCTTTACAAATGAACTCGTATAATCCAACTGTCTACTTTTTTCAAGTTTGGACCACTTTCACAACAAAGTGGTCAACAGGTCTATTGATTTTAATCAATAATTCTTTACAGGTTTTAACCTTGTTTATAACTTTTGAAATATAGTTAATTTCTGTATTCCTACAGTAACTAAGTGGTGACTTTATTTTTGGTTCATCACTCTATCATGTATATTTCAAAAGATATTAGCTAAAATCCTTGAATATATGCATTGACCAAAAAAGTGCATATATTCAGCTTAACTCCTTAAGTATTGACTTTGGAGATCAGCTTCTTAATTGTTTTATGCGTAGATTCTTATAGAGAATCCACTGGTATTATTCATTTCAAATGTTGTTTCATTGGTATTTGAAATAATTAAGGATTCATGTTTTTTATAAGGTATTATTACTTATAACTCATTAAATATTGACTTTACAGATATGCCATAAAAATGGTATATGTGTATTTTACCATGGGGAATCCAATGTTGAACTTCATTACACATGTTCATTCATTGTATTTTAAGTTAAACCAAGTTTTATGCTTATTTATGGCATTTTTGTAGCTTTAAGGTATAATTATTTTAAATATTTGTTGTAACCTTTTTTGGTATGTGGTCATATCTCAAAGGCTCGCAAAAATGGTCTTTGAAGTTTGATAATGAAATGCCAAGCTATAAGAATTCACTCTCTGAATGGCTGTAACCTGTATAACTGAAACATTATTAACAATCAAAGCTTAAGCTTAAAAATGATCATTTGTGATCACTCACTGTAGCCATCTCTTAAGTTCAACAGTTATATAAGCTATAAAGCTGGTGAATACTATTATATTCTGATCACCAAAATTGGAATCCACAATTTTTAGGGTTCTTCCAAGCCTATGATGTCAGAAAGCCTATATTTATAGTAATAGCTCTAAATAATTGCATAAAAATGAAATAAGTTGGTTTAATTATGATGTAATAATAACTAAACTGTAAAATACTGATTGATTCCAGGGGATATCATTAGTACACCTCTATTAGAAGTCTTATAGACTCCAGGAGTGGAATTTTACTATATATAGAGCTCTTTTGTGAGCCTTGAGGTATATTTTACGTACCCAAATAGGCCACAATTATCTTAAAAAGAAATTTTGAATTATACATAACTCATAAATCATGCATATATTCAAAATTCATCATTTTTGATTTCAGAAAAGATGAATAACTTTTTATTGACTAAGTAGATCCATGGATTTAAGGCCAGATTTGGATTCTACACAAAAATTCACCTAGGTTAGCTCCATAGAGTGAATAAGCTCAAATTAACTCCTTGAGGTGGTAATATGGAAAATACTTCAACACCACATCATTAATACCACATAAAAGATCCGTGAAAATTTTTGTTTTTCTTGATTTTATGCCAAAATAATGGGAAAGTGAGAAATCCCATGTTACATATACACTAAGAATATTATGGTATTCTTACATGCACTTTTGGTACACCCATAGTGGATATCTCACTTTAAGCTTAAATTTCTATTTTGACGTGAAAAATAAGCAAGGGGGACAAAAGACATCAAAGAGAGCCAGGGTACCCAACTTCTGAGGCCCCAGAGGCATGGATAGCTCCAAAGCTTGGTTCCATGGCTGATCTTGACCCAATTGGTAAACTAAACCTCTTTGGGAACTTGGTTACCAAGTTACAACTACTGTAAAACATCAGAAAATAGCAAATAACCTGCTATTTTGATGTGCCAAGGAGGTAAAGAGCTACTTACACTCCTGTAACCATGTCAATTACTAATGACTTTCCATGGATAAACCCCAAAGGAGTAATTAAAACCCTTTTTTGACTTGTATCCATTGATTTACCTCATAGCAACCAGTCAAACGCTGATATTTGCAATTCTATGTAGAAATGAGGTAAAAACTTCAAAAATTCATTAAAAATACAATTCTTAATGAATCTTTCTGAAACTTTCAGGAACAATTGACAACTGTATAATATATGGTACAACCAAAAAGAATTACAGTTTTACTTACAGTCCATTTTTGGTTATTCTACGTGAAACACTGAATCTTCAAAAATTCACAGTAAATACAACCTGTGATGAAATTGTCAATAACATTGATAACTTTAGGAAATCAATGATTCATTTGGAATAAAAGCAGATTTACATATGTTACTCCTTTTATTCTTAACCATATTGGGGTTGGTAGTCACGTAAAAGCATCAATTAAGCAATTATGACAATTTTACGTGACAACAGATGATGTAAGTACTTATCCAAAAGGGTTTAATGCTTTCTCACTCACTGGTTTTTCAGTTTGCTCCATGGCACACCTCTGTAAGCTGTTGTTGACTTAAAAGAGACCTTCTCTTGCTGTTTTTTCCGCATCATCATCTTATTATCATTTTATATCATTGTTACCAACAAGTAAGTATTAGTTAAAACTATTCTTAAGTGTTTTAAATCTTTCAGAATCAATCAGAAAGACGTGAAATCATAGAATCCAACTATATATTGTTGTAATCCTGCTATAAATCATTTTGATCTCTCAAATCCACAATTCTACGTCAAATTTCTCCACTTTTATCTATCAATAAGTTCTTTGGAGTATTAGTGAGTCATTCATCTTTAATTCTTAAAGTTTTTCTCTAGTAATAGTTTTCTTCACGAATTAGCTTTATAATTATTCTTGTAAAAGATAATTATATATTAAAGTAACTTTATTATTTTAATAAAAGAAGTTTTTATTATTAAATTATTCTTGTAATTGATTCTTTTAGACAATTACTTGCTCACTGTTAAAATAACTAGTAGTGCTTAACACGTGAAAGAAATAATTCTTTAATTATTTAATTGTGGTTATAATTATATTTTATTATTATATTTCATAAGAACAGACATAGTACTGTTGATTAATAGTAATATTATCATCAGTTTCATAGTCACATCTTACATCTTTTGACCTTTAATTCCCCCTCAGAAACACCAAAAACAATAAAAACATTAAATCAAAGGTAATATCTTTATTCTTTGTATACAAATCTATTATATTACTAAATACCAGGGATAATCTTTCTTATAATCACTTTCTCTGGCCTTATCCACTCAATATTCTGTTGTTTTTGTTAGATTCTTTCTAAAATCCCTAATTCCACGTAAAATAAAGAATATTTGTAATTTACCTTTTTTTTAATTATATATACCATTTAAATAAGTTGAATTTACATTATTTGGCATAAATTTATTCAAAATTATTGTATTAAGTGTTACAAGTAGGTTATTTTCTCTGTTGATAATAATTTGTCTTTATTATTATTTTCAATAATTCCTTTATTAATATAAATAATATTTATATTAATCAATAACTTCAATATTTGTAATATTACTGTTATATTTTTTAGTATTATTAAATAACAATTCTTTACAAATTTATTATTAGCTTTCAAAAATAGTTAATTGCCATGAATAGATTCATTTTTATTATATTATTTCATTTATTTGAATAATATAAATATTTTGCACCATAATTATAATATTTATTTATTATTATGTTATTCTTTATCTTATTTATTACTTCGATCAGGAAATTCAGAGTACAATAAGTAAAATATTAGTAATATCTACTCATTGTTTCATAGTCAAGCATTACATTTTAGCATTTTCTTTTCTACATAGAAAGAAGGTAAAAACTTCAGAAATTCTCTAAAAGGATAATTCTTAATTAATACTTCTGAACCTCTCAGAAAAAATGCAGATGGATTTATTCCACACTAAAACAAAAAACAATTATGACTCTACACTTCAAATCAAAAACTTTAGTTACAGTCCATATTTTGATGATTTCACTTGAAACAGTGACTCTTCAAAAATTCACAGAAAATATGACCTTTAATAAGATTTCAAATAATATCAATAAACTTTAGAAACTAATGTTAATTTTTAAATAAAAGAAGACTCAAAGGTCTTACTCCTTCATTTCTTAACCATAAATGGGTTGGTAGTCATATAAACTGACTCAATTGAGAAAGCATGATGATTTCACTTGACCACAAGTGATTTAATCTTTGGAAAGATCATAGAGAAAGAGCTCTCACTCACTTGTGTTTCAGCTTTCTCCATGGAACACCTCCGTGAGCTGTTGTAGACTTAAAAGAGGCCTAATCTAGCTTATTTTTCCAATAATCTTATTATTAGGAAAAATCTTTTCTTAAGGATTTTAATCTTTCCAAATAAATCAGAAAGACATGCAAGAAATGGAAGAAACCATTCACAATAGTTTTTATTTTTTGTATTTCTGTATTACTGTTATAAATCAATTTTGATCCTTGAAATCCACAAATAATCCATCAAATCACTCCGCCAATTCCTTTCAAAGAGTTTTTGGAGTATTGGTAAGTGTTTGATTGATTCTTAAAGTTTTTTCTCTAAGATTTGTAATTTTCTTCAATAATGAAAGATAATTATCAGTTAAAATAATTTTATATTGTTTTAAGTAAGAAGTTTTATTAACAAT
Organism: Austropuccinia psidii; assembly: GCA_023105745.1. Taxonomy (NCBI): domain Eukaryota; kingdom Fungi; phylum Basidiomycota; class Pucciniomycetes; order Pucciniales; family Sphaerophragmiaceae; genus Austropuccinia; species Austropuccinia psidii. Next base: position 12,360,054 of record JALGQZ010000002.1, on the reverse strand, counting down.
ACTTCTTGTAATTGATTCTGGTAGATGATTGCTTCTTACTGTTATAATCACTGTCAGTTTATAACAACTAAAATAAATAATTAATAAATCAATTATTTATTTGTGCTTATAATAAGCTTTTTTATTGAATTTCATAAAGAAATCAATATTACTTCTCAATAATAGCAATATTGTCAAGGGCTTCATAGAAACATCTTACTTTTGGTGGCCTTGCCATGTTTTTCAACCCTTGAACCCTCAATTAATATATTTTTAAGCTTTCAAATATATTAATTTAATAATTTTTTCTTTCATTTTGAAGTTCAATCTTTCTTATTCTGGAAATTTTCTTAAAAATATTTTTCATTGATGAGTTTGGATTAATTTTATATCATCTTACACATGGCTTTTTTACTTCCAAAGAAGTTGTTAAATTTTTGTTTGAGCTACTCTGAATTAAGTTTTTGATTCAAAAACTTATATTCAGAATTTGTTTTCTTGAAAAAGAATGATCATTTAATACAAAATATAATAAACCTTATAAAATCCTTTTTAAGAATATTCAAAATTATAAGAAACAATCTCCCTTTCATAATTTTTCTAGTGTCCTTAATAAAATAGATTGTGGCTGGTAATAAGCTCAGTAAGATATATATTACCAGTCTAGAATATGAAGGGAGTATGAAGTACATATTTTCAAAAGAGGTACTTTATTTAAAGAAGAGTTATCCAAACAACCACCAAGAGGTGTTTGTTCTTTCTCTTTATTATCAATTTTCTCTTCAATTGACATTAAAACAGTGTATACCAGAAATGGAAGAAACTATGCAGTCCAACTAGATGGATCTGCAAAAGGAAGAGCAAGGAGCAGGGCCAGACCTGGCAGGCCTTCCTCAAGAAAGTCATATCTGGAGGATTCCAGATTTTCCCCCCAATTTTCAAGGTCTGTACCAACAACCTTTGACATAAACTCTGATCCTGAACTGATTTAAGCTAATGTTTTGAGGGTTAAACCACATCCAAGTGGCAGATATAGAAATATATCAGTTTCAGTAAAGAAAATAGTACAGAGAAGCCAAGGAAGAAGGGTGAGAAATATTCCCAATCCTTTTTCAGGGGGCTATGAAATCCTAATTACACACAAAGAGATTTCTGTGTTAGGAGATTTTATAGGGGCTCTTCTAAGTGAAGAGGGCCTAGAACTTACTTAAAGAGGGCTCAGAATGAATAAGAGGGAAAACTTGAGTAGTGAAAAAAAGACAAGATTTTAAATAATAAAATGAATACAAAAGAGTAATAAATAAAGGAGCCAACCACAAACAAGCCTAAGTACACTGTTTCAACCTGTCAGAAGGAAAGAGAGGGGTTGATAAGAAAATGACCAAAACAGCTCTACTGAACAGGTTAGGAAAGTTTCAAAGACTTACTTAATACTTATAAATAAAAAATTATAATAAAATAAGAATAATGTATTGATTAAACAATGAATACCATATATTAATAAGCTAAGGAAAATTCTCCAGAGGGATGAAGAGGGGCTGTTATATGTGAGAATCCATAAGCCCTGATACAAAAAGTAAATTTTCTTGAGAAGAATATCTGATTTAATTGATTTGTATAATATAGCCCCTGTATGGATGTACAGGACCTGTACAGGAGGTGTGGTGAAGTTGCATTATAATACAGTTTCAGGCCATTTAATACAAAAATGTCTTTGGTGAGTCCATCCTGTACAAGTGGTGATAGGCTGTATTGGTGAATTGAAATTTATGAGTGTTTCAAATGAAAATTTTTAAAACTTGATGCTCACACACAGAAAGTTTTTCTTGTTTGGTGAGTTTGAGTGGGTATAAGCTTTAAATGCCCTTTACCCCTGATGATGGCTGTGACAGTATCCCCCTCTTGAATCTGGTAGGCTCCTGAACACCATAATATACCACCACTCTTGATTTTCATCCCATTTTCCCCAAATCTTTACAATTTTTCAAATTGTGATTTCATTTCCTCTTGATCATTATCCTTAAAATATTTCATCTTCCCTCTTCTTCTCATTAACTTTGTTTATACGTTTCTAAGCCTCTATAACAGTACGTTTCATTCCTTTTGAGTCAATTTCCTGGTCTTCAGTCCTCTTTTGCTCAAAATTTTCCTCCTTCAAACTTTCCTTTGGACATATCCCAAGAAGGATTCTTTATCTTTTCCCAGCTCCAAATTTGATTCCAAATGACTAAATGATTGCCATTATTGCTTTAATTGGCCATACCTTGATGGATGGCCAATTTGAGAAAATTTTAAGTTTTTAACCCTCTTTGAAGCCTTGATGGTTAGGAAAATGATCCCCATAATCCTGAAAGAATGTCTGAAATGGCTTTTATTACATTTTTCCAATTTCGTTCTTCTGGTCTTCCATTGCTTCCATATCCATTTTGGTCCTTTAACATCTGAAACCTAGGGACTGCAGTCCATAGGTGGTATGGAAGGCCCCCCTGGACCCAATCTTGGTGGGGTTTCAGGGGGCCTACAGATCCAAACAATGGGGTTTTACCCCACTTTTACCTGAAAATATGGAGAATTCCCAGTGCCAAAAGAGATGAACTTTCTCCAGAGTTGAGGTGGAAGGTCCTGGCCTGATGAAAAAGGGTACCAAATGAATTTTGGTCCCCATTTGAGGACTTTTATGAGGGAAATAATGACTTTTATGGATGTAAAACATTGATGACTCCTAGAAAACTCTTAATCTTTTTCCCACCTTGACTCTAGAAATGAGTTCCAAGCTGACTCCACTCACTGAATCTTGCCCTTCTGTTCTTCATAGGTCTGGCCTCTACAGTCAATTGGGATCATTTTGGTCAATGGCTTCATATGGCTATTTTTATCCTGACCAAGTCCATGATGGCTATAAGGTGGTTTCAGTGCTGGACCCCACCTGTATCAAGTGCTTTAAGAGAGTTAAATCTTGTTTCCAACTATTTGATCCCAGGTCTTCCAAGTACCATCAATTTTGTGTTGAGAAGAATCCTTTCCAATGTTCAGGAGTTCTGATTTCAACTTTGAGAAGATTCTTGTGGAGCAAGAAGGATGGGCTTTATGAAGTGCATCTCCCAGCCTCTGAGTCTCCCACTCCTGATGCTACTTCTGGGTATTCTGAGTGTAATTTTCTTGGGTTTCTTAAATTGAATTATACTGAAATCTTGAATTAGTGAATGAATTCAGAGAAGGGGATGTTCAAAGATAAACCAATGTGGGAGGGTCCCTTCCCACTGGGTGGAGGCCAATTTACTCCAGTTCAGCAGTTCCAATCTCCAGGATTAAAGGCCAAGTAGTGGTGAAGTGGATCAGAAGAGTTTCTTATTTTTGAACTGATGCTTATGGTTAAGAAGTTGATTTTTTATATAAAACCTTTGGCTAACTCCAGAATTCCTCCCCTTCTCATACACCCTCTCAAAACTCTATAGTCAAGTTATCCCCAGTATGCCCATAAAATTCTAACCCAGACTTGTTACTTTACCATCTCCTGTTCCCCAATCTTCAAAAAATCTATCTACTACTAGGTCAACTGTCTTGGCTTCTCTAATTAGGCCATCTCCAGTTCCTCAATCCATATCATCCTCAATGCGTTCCCCCACCAACTTGCAACCAGTGGCCAGTGCTTCCAACCATAGTAGAGATGAAGTATTGCCTTTACCTTATCCAGCTTCCCAAGTGTTTAAAAGAAGAAATTTTTGTCTGGTCAAAGTTACCAGAGAATATCTGAATGTAGGTCATGAGGCTCAAGATGCTGTGTCCAGGATTTTCAAGAGTGTTTAGAGAAATACAAGATTGTGGTCTATGCAAATGACAGAATGATTCCTGTGACTAATTCAAATGAAATGGCTTCCAAATTTGTGTGGTATGAGGATGTGTTAATTATTGATTTAAATAGAACCTCTGATAATTTGAGAAAAGATAACTAGCTTATTTGATTTGTTTGCTTTTGGTTTGTCCTTTATCCCTACTCCTTCATAATATAAGAAATAAGCTGAAGACTCCCAATACATGATAAGGGAGAGGATGTGTCAGCCTGTGACTCAAAACCAGAGCACAAGCATGACAGCCAAAATACCATAAACCAATGGTATAGCCAAAATACCACCAAAACATGGAGCTGAGCCAAATTAGCTCAAAAGGTATCAAAAGAAAGAGGAAACTCACCTCTTCCTGAAAATATAAGTCCCATCACCATAGGACAAGAAATAACAAAGTTATTCCTACTCAAAGTTATTGCTGAGCATAAACCTTAATTTTCACCTCTCATCTAAAATCTAGAAGGAGAGGCTTAACCCCATCAAATGGGTATTCAAAATGAAGCTCTAAGTCAGGGCTATCCAATGGTACTAGCCAAACTGAGCTAGCACCAGTATTACTTGAGTTATGGTCAAATTCAGACCAAATAAGGGTGAACAAAACATTCACCTCTCATCTAACTTTTACAGTTTTAGTGTGAGATACTTAAAGTGGGGTCTTTTTGGAAAGAGCACAATCAGGGCTATCTGATGGTGTCATCCATTTCCTCATATCTCAACTAGAACAGAAGTTATTGGCCAAACAAGCTTAATACAGCTTTTGCCCAAAACACGCCAATGTATAGAAACACTTGTACATGGGATAACTTTGCCATATTTAAGGATAGCCTTGTCAAGTTGGGTACCATTGTATAGAGCTCATACAGGGCTATTCAATGAACCAACTTTGAGCTTGATATCTCAAAAACTGACAGAGTTATGACAATTTCAAGGTAAAAATCCCACCTGCTGTCATATACAGCCTTACCATGGGATAATACCCTATAACCATGAATATGAGGTGTCAAATAGACGAAGAAGCATGTTTTTACTTCAATACCTCATATGTCAGTCAATACTGGGGTCCCATACAGTTTCTGTACAGCATTCTACGCGTCATACACGTCAGAATCAGGCTGTGAGGTCCCCAGATGAAAATTTTCACCCTGTATTGGTGAAAACTGCCCAGATGTGGTTTCAAAACCACATCTGAGCCCAATACAGAGTATACAGGCTGTTTGCAAACCACAAGCCTGTCATGAGGAGTGAAAAATCTTCACTTCCTCTACGTGAAAAGGTCTAACAACCTTTTCACCTCAATTTCAGGATAAAAGAAGGGCTTTTCACTGCCAAAACCCTTTCCTCATCCTGCTCTTGAATACCCTACGTAGTAAACTGTCAAAAACAGTTTTACTCTTGGGTAATAAACAGGTATAATTATATATTTAATTATTGTAACTCTTATTATAGTAACCCAACTGGTAATATTGCACCCTGGGTTCTCAATAGCGCTCACCACCACTATTTTCCAATAGTAGAACCCCTTAATTACATTATAAATCATCTTTTAAATCAAAAACTCTCATTATAAATCAATTTTCTACGTGTCACAGTCATAATTCTAGTTGTAAATACTCTTATTACTACTTCAATATAGACTCAGCCTGACATTTTGGGGGCCTGGCCGTGTTTTTAACTTATTTTGGACCTTTACAAGTAAGTTTTTTCTCTTTTTATGATTTATTGACACCTGTTTTATCTTTTTAGGCGTCATTTTCTTTTATAAAATATATTTTATATATATTTCTTTTTGAAAATCTAATAATACTCATATATTTAAGAGTATTTGTCTAGTGGCTAATAACCATAAGACCAGTATTTTTGGCGTGTTTTTGCATATTAAAACACATTGAGCCACTAATACAGTCCTGATTCTTAATTGAATTGAGACAACTCATACTGATAAACCAACAGTTGAGGCGTGTTTGGGCACATTGTTAACTCAATTACCCTGTAATACACCATCTTTTGACAGATTATACTTGCTGATAACAAGTATTCTGTAAGATATTGGTATACAAAACAGTATACCACTTATCAATAAGCTGTATTTTTGACGTGGAATTGTTAATTCAATTACACTGTCACTATACAAGGGCATATTGTAGTAAAATACAAGCCCAGAGGCCATTCTTAGACGTGCAAAATCAGCCTTTTAAGAAGTCTTAACTGACATAAGCCCTCTTTTTCCTGTTTGATTCAGTGGAAGAAAACTTCATACCACTTGAGACCCAGTCACAGGCCAACATACCAGTGACACCCTCTGAACCAGAGGGCAGCAAGGGCAAAGGAAAAAGGCTTAGTGAAGGCCTGATTAAATCCAAGAAGTGGACACCAATAGCCACTCAGAGAAGTAGAAAACCACGAAACTCTGCATCAATACAAGGTAAACCAACCTTAACCACTTGTACAGGGAAGATTACAATTATTAACCCAGCTGTAACTTCCAAAGGCAAACTGCCCAAATCAGCAGATAACAAATTTTTACAAGGCACAGTCAAAGGTAAATACCCTAAGAACATAAAGTTTTTGACTGCTTGCAAGCACTGATATGTCCCCTGCATACCTCAGAGACCTTGGCTTCCAAAGGAACCAGCCAGAGGACAGAGCAGGAATGTCTAGAACCAGAAGACCTGAAAGAAGACACATTGGACACAGTGGTGGATGGCAAAACAATGAGGGAGATAATATCAACCTTGCCATTCACACTCCAATTCAACAGAAACCTCAAACCAGAGGACTGGAAGGATATGGATCAAGTTCTTCAAATCCACCAACTCCTCAAAGATTTGTTTCAATGGAGCATGGACAACAAGAGGTTCAACCTAGCAACTCACTGGGCAGAACTGGGATCAAGTTGCCAGAAGATCTGTCTCAAAGAGATAGACTTCAAAGACCTTATGTTAATCACCAAGGTTTGGAATCCTACCAGGCAGCACAGACTCCTGGAGGCAAGGGCACAGAGGATAAGGGAGAATCAAGCCACTATCCAAGCTATAGAAGAACAGTTAACCCAGACAGGGCCTACTCAGATTCCTTCAGGTTCACAAGGAGCAAGCCAAATCAGCTCTCCAGTGGCTTCACACCATTCAGAAACCAGCAGATCAGTGGCCAAGAGTCACCATTCTTCACAATTCCAGGAAGTTTCCAGGAGAAGACAAGGCAACAAGGGCAAGAACAAAGCCTCCTTCAACCAGAGGAGGAAAGAGTCAGACCCCATGATCCAGAAGCTGTTAGATTTGGTAAAAGAAGTACACAAGAACCAGAAGTAGTTGTAAACCACTCTAGAATCAGTAGTCCTAGTAATAGAAACATTACCCCCACTCAGACTGAAAATAACATTATCACATCTGAGAGTAACATCAACAGTGACACACTGTGGTTACAAATGTCCCAATATGCTGAGCAATCTGCAAAGCAGGCTACAGAATTCGCAGCTGCCCAAGAGAGGATGAGAAAAACTCAAGCCTCATTGGAGCAGATAGTTAAAAACCTTCAGGAAGGATATGCTCAACTGAGCAAAGCCTCTGAAGAAACCAACAAGAGACTGAATCAAGTCTCTGAAGAACAACACCATAGTAGCAGGGACAGGGAGTGTCTGAACCAAGACATCAACAAATTGTTTGATGCCTACCATAGCTTGAAGCCCCAACCACAAGGCCAAGCTATAGAGAATCCATATCAACCAGATGACATCAAACCAGATGCCATGTTGTTGAATAAGGCAAGATCTCCATCACAATACCAGGATGGAGATGGCATGTCTTATTCAGAGAAGGAAGCCTTGAAACAGCTTCCTGAGGCCTCAAGCTGGCCCAAATTCTCTGGATCAGGAGAATATGATCATATGGAACTCATAGATTATATTGATGGACTCTTCATTGATGTACCAAGCATACCAGATTACTGGATTACTGCTAGACTAAATACTGCATTTAAAGGTCATGCAAGTATATGGTACACTGAAATGAAAGAAATCCATGGTGGAAGAGTCAAATAATCCAAAAGTACAGTAATGGAACTTGGATATGGCAAAAGACCATTTCATTTGAAAATGACAAATACTCTGTGGACAAAGATCCATATGAGTGGTGTCTTAGACAGTCTAAAAGACTTAAAGCCATTGATCCTCAAATGAACATTCAAATGAGGAATCATAAACTTCTGACACAACTGCCAGGAGAACTAGAGCATGCAGTAAAGTGCAGATGCAACCAAAATTGCACTCTAGATGATATAGCCAATACCTTACAAGACATAAGGAAAAGGACTAATATAGGGAAATTCACCCCATATAGGAGCAATAATTTCAAAGAGAAACAACCTTTCAGGGTAGAGTTTAAAGACAAACCCAGAGAAAGAGTGGCAGAAGTGGCAAAGAAGAAGAATTCTTGTCACAATTGTGGTTCAACAGACCACTATGCCAACAACTGTCCAAAAGCAAAGAAAAAAGTCTATGCTATAGAAAAAGTCCCTGAAGAAGAACCCCCAACAGAGGATTCTGAATCAGACTCTATGGGTGATGCCATCAGAGAACCATCTGATGAGGATCAAGACCCAAGAGAGGAATTTCTAGTGGAATACCAAGAGGAAACCTCACTAGAAATCCAGGATATACAGTTGGAAGCAGGCATGCCACAAGACACTGCCAACACAAACTTGTGTAAACACACACAAGATGCACAAACATTCCTGGTTACACCAACCAAAGGAATGGCATATATACATGGAACAGCCACAAAAATGACTGTATGTATTGACAATGCTCAGCACCCACTGATCATTGACAGTGGAGCACACTGCTCCATAGTGGCCAGAAATTATCTGGATAACCACTTCCCAAACTGGGAAAAAGAACTCTTGCCCACCAGGGCAAAAAACTTTAAGAGTGCATCTGGAAAGATGACCTCTATTGGGACAATTATCAAAGAGATAATTATACCCCACAGAAAAGGTAATATCAGACTCAACCCAGAGTTTGTAGTGCTTGAAGATGCCCATATCCAAGGGTTTTTACTGGGAACAGATTACCAGAGGATGTATGGCATAGATATTTACAATAGTAAAAATAGGCATATTACCATTGGTACTAACAAGGAAAAGAAATTTTCCCTTGATATATACCAGATATCTTCTCAGGACCCACTGGAAGAACTTCTGAAAGAATTCAGAGAGGGACAGTTTAGCACCACCCTCACCAGTAAACAAAAGCTAAGTTTACTGAAGATGCTGAGGAAGAATAGACCAGCATTTGCCATTGGTGAAGAACCATTAGGCAAGATCAAAGGCCATGATATAGAACTATATCTGGATGTAGAAAGGCCTTATCCACCCATGTTAAGGAGACCTCCTTACCCAGCAAGTCTGGAGACCAGGAAAGAGATTGAGAAACATATCCATGAACTCCTGGACATGGATGTCATTAGGAAGATTGGACATAATGAAATAGTGGAAATCACCACTCCTGTCCTAATCACCTGGCATGATGGCAAGTCTAGACTGTGTGGAGACTTCAGAGCCCTGAACAACTACACAAAAGCAGACAGGTATCCTATACCAAGGATACCTCATGCCTTGGATAAATTGGCCAAAGCCAAATACATAACTAAGATGGATTGTATGAAGGGCTTCCACCAAAATGGAGTTAAACCAAACTCCATGAAATTACTCAGAATTATATGCCATATGGGCATATATGAGTACACCAGGATGCCATTTGGCATCAAGAATGCACCAGCCCACTTCCAAAGGATGATGGACACCATATTTCAAGAAGAAATAATGGAAGGCTGGATGGTAGTATACATTGATGATATCATTATATACTCAGAGACATGGGAAGACCATGTACAATACATAGACAGAGTGCTAAGTAAATGTACACCCATCAATCTGAAAATTTCACTTAAAAAGTGTAATTTTGGCCAACAAGAGCTGCTAGCTCTAGGACACAAAGTCTCAGGCCTTAGTCTGGCAATTGACCAGAACAAAGTAGCAGCAGTACTGCAAAAGCCAGTACCAAAGAACATCAAAGAGATGCAATCTTTCCTTGGGTTTGCTAGCTACTATAGAAACCACATTAAGAACTTTGCACACATAACCAGTAGTTTATACAAGTTATGCTCAAAGGATGTAGTTTTTGAAATAACCAAGGAAAGGAGGGATGCATATGAGAGGATCAAATATGAACTCACTAATGCACCTGTGCTCATCTTGCCTGACTTTGAACTACCATTCAAGTTATATATAGATGCAGCATGCAGCCAAGGCTTGGGAGCAGCCCTTCACCAAAGACAAATTGTGGATGGTGAACCAAGAGAAGGTGTAATATGTTACATCTCCAGGCAGCTGAAAGATTCAGAAGCCAGGTATGGGGCCACCCAGACAGAATGTTTATGTCTAGTCTGGGCTCTAGAAAAACTCCATTACTATTTGGAGGGTGCAGTCTTTGAAGTCTACACAGACTGCACAGCTTTGAAGTCTTTACTAAACATGAAGACTACTAATAGACACATGCTGAGATGGCAAATAGCCATCCAGGAGTATAGAGGGAACATGACCATCATATACAAGGAAGGTAAAAGCCATACCAATGCAGATGGCCTTAGCAGATGGCCACTGGACAATGTCAAAAGCAATCCAGCTTATGACCCTGAAGTTGCTGCAAAAATTCCTATCCATTTTATGGAAATAGATAGGAAGAAGAGCTTCAGATTCTCTGAATGGGCACCAGGGAGTGGTACCCTTGACAGTGGAAACACTGATTCAGAAGGGACAGAAACCCCCATACTGGGGATAAGTTCCTCAGAACTGCACAATGAATTCTTCAATGCAGTACTGAAATCTTATGCTAAACACAAACAGTGTAGCATACTAATGCAACTCCTTCAGCAAAAATACAGGAGCCCAGAACTGGAAACCCAGCTGGAGGAACCCTGATTGAGGGCCTATAAGGACAATAAATTCTTCCTTATAGATGGCCTGATTTATCACAGAGACAAGCACACCAGTGCACTCACAGTGATAGACAGAGACCACATCTCTTTAATCCTGCAGGAATGCCATGACTGCCCCTACATGGGACACATGAGTGAGGACAGGACTAAGGAGAGGGTAGCAAGCACAGCTTGGTGGCCCAAGTGGGAGCAAGAGTTGAGTGAATATATCAACACTTGTGAAAGATGCCAAAAGGCAAATAGAAAACATGGGAAGAAATATGGGTTGCTTCAACACATAGAAGAACCCAAACACCCATGGGAAACCATCAACATGGACTGGGTCACAGGACTTGTCCCAGGAGGCAAAGAAAACTACAATGCCTGCTTAATCATAGTTGATAGGTTCAGCAAGAGCATGAGATGTCTACCATGCCATAAAGAGGACACAGCCATGGACACTGCTCTGTTATTTTGGAATAACATCATATCCACCTGTGGAGTCCCTAAGATCATAATTAGTGACAGGGACCCAAAATTTACATCTAAATTTTGGACTAATTTATATGACATGCTTGGCACCAAGCTTGCTTTTTCCACAGCTTACCATCCACAAACAGATGGCCTAGCTGAGAGGATGATCCAAACAATGGAGGACATCCTCAGGAGGTTCTGTGCCTATGGCATGGAATACAAGGACCATGAGGGATATACCCATGATTGGGTCACCCTCTTACCAGCAGTCCAACTGGCTTATAATACAAGCCAGCACTCTACCACAGGAAAAACACCTGCACTGGTAGAGAAAGGGTGGAATCCCCTGTTACCTGTGGATCACTTGAAGAAAAATCTTCTGACCATCCACCCCACAGCCAAAGACTTCCATGATATGTGGAAGAAAGCCTGTGATACTGCTGCCAAATGCATAGCTGAGGCCAAAGAGTACAACAAGCAAAGGTGGGACAAGTCACATATGGAACCTGACTTCAAGGAAGGGGACCAGGTGTTAGTGTCTACACTGAACTTTAACAACCTCAAAGGACCTAAGAAAATGAGAGACTCATTTGTAGGGCCCTTCACTATCATTAAGTTGATAGGGAGGAATGCAGTAGAGGTCAAGCTCACTGAGGAGTTTTCTAGGAAACACCCAGTCTTTCCAGTGAGCCTGGTCAAACCATACTTCCAAACAGAGGAGGATAAATTCCCCTCCAGGAAGAAAAACATTACTCCACCAGAAATAGTGGAAGTAGAAGACTCTCCTGGACCTGTGAGTAAAATCATCGGGGCCAGAAAAATCAGACTTAATGGGAAGGATCAGAGACAATATCTAGTCAGATTCAAGAACCAGACAGCTGACAAAGACAAATGGTTGGCAGAGGATGCCATACCAGATGGGAACCTTCATTTAAGGAGATTCAGAGCCTCTAGGAGGACTGAACAGTCTCATCAATGATGAGCCTTTTTTAGAGGGAGGGTATGTCAGCCTGTGACTCAAAACCAGAGCACAAGCATGACAGCCAAAATACCATAAACCAATGGTATAGCCAAAATACCACCAAAACATGGAGCTGAGCCAAATTAGCTCAAAAGGTATCAAAAGAAAGAGGAAACTCACCTCTTCCTGAAAATATAAGTCCCATCACCATAGGACAAGAAATAACAAAGTTATTCCTACTCAAAGTTATTGCTGAGCATAAACCTTAATTTTCACCTCTCATCTAAAATCTAGAAGGAGAGGCTTAACCCCATCAAATGGGTATTCAAAATGAAGCTCTAAGCCAGGGCTATCCAATGGTACTAGCCAAACTGAGCTAGCACCAGTATTACTTGAGTTATGGTCAAATTCAGACCAAATAAGGGTGAACAAAACATTCACCTCTCATCTAACTTTTACAGTTTTAGTGTGAGATACTTAAAGTGGGGTCTTTTTGGAAAGAGCACAATCAGGGCTATCTGATGGTGTCATCCATTTCCTCATATCTCAACTAGAACAGAAGTTATTGGCCAAACAAGCTTAATACAGCTTTTGCCCAAAACACGCCAATGTATAGAAACACTTGTACATGGGATAACTTTGCCATATTTAAGGATAGCCTTGTCAAGTTGGGTACCATTGTATAGAGCTCATACAGGGCTATTCAATGAACCAACTTTGAGCTTGATATCTCAAAAACTGACAGAGTTATGACAATTTCAAGGTAAAAATCCCACCTGCTGTCATATACAGCCTTACCATGGGATAATACCCTATAACCATGAATATGAGGTGTCAAATAGACGAAGAAGCATGTTTTTACTTCAATACCTCATATGTCAGTCAATACTGGGGTCCCATACAGTTTCTGTACAGCATTCTACGCGTCATACACGTCAGAATCAGGCTGTGAGGTCCCCAGATGAAAATTTTCACCCTGTATTGGTGAAAACTGCCCAGATGTGGTTTCAAAACCACATCTGAGCCCAATACAGAGTATACAGGCTGTTTGCAAACCACAAGCCTGTCATGAGGAGTGAAAAATCTTCACTTCCTCTACGTGAAAAGGTCTAACAACCTTTTCACCTCAATTTCAGGATAAAAGAAGGGCTTTTCACTGCCAAAACCCTTTCCTCATCCTGCTCTTGAATACCCTACGTAGTAAACTGTCAAAAACAGTTTTACTCTTGGGTAATAAACAGGTATAATTATATATTTAATTATTGTAACTCTTATTATAGTAACCCAACTGGTAATATTGCACCCTGGGTTCTCAATAGCGCTCACCACCACTATTTTCCAATAGTAGAACCCCTTAATTACATTATAAATCATCTTTTAAATCAAAAACTCTCATTATAAATCAATTTTCTACGTGTCACAGTCATAATTCTAGTTGTAAATACTCTTATTACTACTTCAATATAGACTCAGCCTGACATTTTGGGGGCCTGGCCGTGTTTTTAACTTATTTTGGACCTTTACAAGTAAGTTTTTTCTCTTTTTATGATTTATTGACACCTGTTTTATCTTTTTAGGCGTCATTTTCTTTTATAAAATATATTTTATATATATTTCTTTTTGAAAATCTAATAATACTCATATATTTAAGAGTATTTGTCTAGTGGCTAATAACCATAAGACCAGTATTTTTGGCGTGTTTTTGCATATTAAAACACATTGAGCCACTAATACAGTCCTGATTCTTAATTGAATTGAGACAACTCATACTGATAAACCAACAGTTGAGGCGTGTTTGGGCACATTGTTAACTCAATTACCCTGTAATACACCATCTTTTGACAGATTATACTTGCTGATAACAAGTATTCTGTAAGATATTGGTATACAAAACAGTATACCACTTATCAATAAGCTGTATTTTTGACGTGGAATTGTTAATTCAATTACACTGTCACTATACAAGGGCATATTGTAGTAAAATACAAGCCCAGAGGCCATTCTTAGACGTGCAAAATCAGCCTTTTAAGAAGTCTTAACTGACATAAGCCCTCTTTTTCCTGTTTGATTCAGTGGAAGAAAACTTCATACCACTTGAGACCCAGTCACAGGCCAACATACCAGTGACACCCTCTGAACCAGAGGGCAGCAAGGGCAAAGGAAAAAGGCTTAGTGAAGGCCTGATTAAATCAAAGAAGTGGACACCAATAGCCACTCAGAGAAGTAGAAAACCACGAAACTCTGCATCAATACAAGGTAAACCAACCTTAACCACTTGTACAGGGAAGATTACAATTATTAACCCAGCTGTAACTTCCAAAGGCAAACTGCCCAAATCAGCAGATAACAAATTTTTACAAGGCACAGTCAAAGGTAAATACCCTAAGAACATAAAGTTTTTGACTGCTTGCAAACACTGATATGTCCCCTGCATACCTCAGAGACCTTGGCTTCCAAAGGAACCAGCCAGAGGACAGAGCAGGAATGTCTAGAACCAGAAGACCTGAAAGAAGACACATTGGACACAGTGGTGGATGGCAAAACAATGAGGGAGATAATATCAACCTTGCCATTCACACTCCAATTCAACAGAAACCTCAAACCAGAGGACTGGAAGGATATGGATCAAGTTCTTCAAATCCACCAACTCCTCAAAGATTTGTTTCAATGGAGCATGGACAACAAGAGGTTCAACCTAGCAACTCACTGGGAAGAACTGGGATCAAGTTGCCAGAAGATCTGTCTCAAAGAGATAGACTTCAAAGACCTTATGTTAATCACCAAGGTTTGGAATCCTACCAGGCAGCACAGACTCCTGGAGGCAAGGGCACAGAGGATAAGGGAGAATCAAGCCACTATCCAAGCTATAGAAGAACAGTTAACCCAGACAGGGCCTACTCAGATTCCTTCAGGTTCACAAGGAGCAAGCCAAATCAGCTCTCCAGTGGCTTCACACCATTCAGAAACCAGCAGATCAGTGGCCAAGAGTCACCATTCTTCACAATTCCAGGAAGTTTCCAGGAGAAGACAAGGCAACAAGGGCAAGAACAAAGCCTCCTTCAACCAGAGGAGGAAAGAGTCAGACCCCATGATCCAGAAGCTGTTAGATTTGGTAAAAGAAGTACACAAGAACCAGAAGTAGTTGTAAACCACTCTAGAATCAGTAGTCCTAGTAATAGAAACATTACCCCCACTCAGACTGAAAATAACATTATCACATCTGAGAGTAACATCAACAGTGACACACTGTGGTTACAAATGTCCCAATATGCTGAGCAATCTGCAAAGCAGGCTACAGAATTTGCAGCTGCCCAAGAGAGGATGAGAAAAACTCAAGCCTCATTGGAGCAGATAGTTAAAAACCTTCAGGAAGGATATGCTCAACTGAGCAAAGCCTCTGAAGAAACCAACAAGAGACTGAATCAAGTCTCTGAAGAACAACACCATAGTAGCAGGGACAGGGAGTGTCTGAACCAAGACATCAACAAATTGTTTGATGCCTACCATAGCTTGAAGCCCCAACCACAAGGCCAAGCTATAGAGAATCCATATCAACCAGATGACATCAAGCCAGATGCCATGTTGTTGAATAAGGCAAGATCTCCATCACAATACCAGGATGGAGATGGCATGTCTTATTCAGAGAAGGAAGCCTTGAAACAGCTTCCTGAGGCCTCAAGCTGGCCCAAATTCTCTGGATCAGGAGAATATGATCATATGGAACTCATAGATTATATTGATGGACTCTTCATTGATGTACCAAGCATACCAGATTACTGGATTACTGCTAGACTAAATACTGCATTTAAAGGTCATGCAAGTATATGGTACACTGAAATGAAAGAAATCCATGGTGGAAGAGTCAAATAATCCAAAAGTACAGTAATGGAACTTGGATATGGCAAAAGACCATTTCATTTGAAAATGACAAATACTCTGTGGACAAAGATCCATATGAGTGGTGTCTTAGACAGTCTAAAAGACTTAAAGCCATTGATCCTCAAATGAACATTCAAATGAGGAATCATAAACTTCTGACACAACTGCCAGGAGAACTAGAGCATGCAGTAAAGTGCAGATGCAACCAAAATTGCACTCTAGATGATATAGCCAATACCTTACAAGACATAAGGAAAAGGACTAATATAGGGAAATTCACCCCATATAGGAGCAATAATTTCAAAGAGAAACAACCTTTCAGGGTAGAGTTTAAAGACAAACCCAGAGAAAGAGTGGCAGAAGTGGCAAAGAAGAAGAATTCTTGTCACAATTGTGGTTCAACAGACCACTATGCCAACAACTGTCCAAAAGCAAAGAAAAAAGTCTATGCTATAGAAAAAGTCCCTGAAGAAGAACCCCCAACAGAGGATTCTGAATCAGACTCTATGGGTGATGCCATCAGAGAACCATCTGATGAGGATCAAGACCCAAGAGAGGAATTTCTAGTGGAATACCAAGAGGAAACCTCACTAGAAATCCAGGATATACAGTTGGAAGCAGGCATGCCACAAGACACTGCCAACACAAACTTGTGTAAACACACACAAGATGCACAAACATTCCTGGTTACACCAACCAAAGGAATGGCATATATACATGGAACAGCCACAAAAATGACTGTATGTATTGACAATGCTCAGCACCCACTGATCATTGACAGTGGAGCACACTGCTCCATAGTGGCCAGAAATTATCTGGATAACCACTTCCCAAACTGGGAAAAAGAACTCTTGCCCACCAGGGCAAAAAACTTTAAGAGTGCATCTGGAAAGATGACCTCTATTGGGACAATTATCAAAGAGATAATTATACCCCACAGAAAAGGTAATATCAGACTCAACCCAGAGTTTGTAGTGCTTGAAGATGCCCATATCCAAGGGTTCTTACTGGGAACAGATTACCAGAGGATGTATGGCATAGATATTTACAATAGTAAAAATAGGCATATTACCATTGGTACTAACAAGGAAAAGAAATTTTCCCTTGATATATACCAGATATCTTCTCAGGACCCACTGGAAGAACTTCTGAAAGAATTCAGAGAGGGACAGTTTAGCACCACCCTCACCAGTAAACAAAAGCTAAGTTTACTGAAGATGCTGAGGAAGAATAGACCAGCATTTGCCATTGGTGAAGAACCATTAGGCAAGATCAAAGGCCATGATATAGAACTATATCTGGATGTAGAAAGGCCTTATCCACCCATGTTAAGGAGACCTCCTTACCCAGCAAGTCTGGAGACCAGGAAAGAGATTGAGAAACATATCCATGAACTCCTGGACATGGATGTCATTAGGAAGATTGGACATAATGAAATAGTGGAAATCACCACTCCTGTCCTAATCACCTGGCATGATGGCAAGTCTAGACTGTGTGGAGACTTCAGAGCCCTGAACAACTACACAAAAGCAGACAGGTATCCTATACCAAGGATACCTCATGCCTTGGATAAATTGGCCAAAGCCAAATACATAACTAAGATGGATTGTATGAAGGGCTTCCACCAAAATGGAGTTAAACCAAACTCCATGAAATTACTCAGAATTATATGCCATATGGGCATATATGAGTACACCAGGATGCCATTTGGCATCAAGAATGCACCAGCCCACTTCCAAAGGATGATGGACACCATATTTCAAGAAGAAATAATGGAAGGCTGGATGGTAGTATACATTGATGATATCATTATATACTCAGAGACATGGGAAGACCATGTACAATACATAGACAGAGTGCTAAGTAAATGTACACCCATCAATCTGAAAATTTCACTTAAAAAGTGTAATTTTGGCCAACAAGAGCTGCTAGCTCTAGGACACAAAGTCTCAGGCCTTAGTCTGGCAATTGACCAGAACAAAGTAGCAGCAGTACTGCAAAAGCCAGTACCAAAGAACATCAAAGAGATGCAATCTTTCCTTGGGTTTGCTAGCTACTATAGAAACCACATTAAGAACTTTGCACACATAACCAGTAGTTTATACAAGTTATGCTCAAAGGATGTAGTTTTTGAAATAACCAAGGAAAGGAGGGATGCATATGAGAGGATCAAATATGAACTCACTAATGCACCTGTGCTCATCTTGCCTGACTTTGAACTACCATTCAAGTTATATATAGATGCAGCATGCAGCCAAGGCTTGGGAGCAGCCCTTCACCAAAGACAAATTGTGGATGGTGAACCAAGAGAAGGTGTAATATGTTACATCTCCAGGCAGCTGAAAGATTCAGAAGCCAGGTATGGGGCCACCCAGACAGAATGTTTATGTCTAGTCTGGGCTCTAGAAAAACTCCATTACTATTTGGAGGGTGCAGTCTTTGAAGTCTACACAGACTGCACAGCTTTGAAGTCTTTACTAAACATGAAGACTACTAATAGACACATGCTGAGATGGCAAATAGCCATCCAGGAGTATAGAGGGAACATGACCATCATATACAAGGAAGGTAAAAGCCATACCAATGCAGATGGCCTTAGCAGATGGCCACTGGACAATGTCAAAAGCAATCCAGCTTATGACCCTGAAGTTGCTGCAAAAATTCCTATCCATTTTATGGAAATAGATAGGAAGAAGAGCTTCAGATTCTCTGAATGGGCACCAGGGAGTGGTACCCTTGACAGTGGAAACACTGATTCAGAAGGGACAGAAACCCCCATACTGGGGATAAGTTCCTCAGAACTGCACAATGAATTCTTCAATGCAGTACTGAAATCTTATGCTAAACACAAACAGTGTAGCATACTAATGCAACTCCTTCAGCAAAAATACAGGAGCCCAGAACTGGAAACCCAGCTGGAGGAACCCTGATTGAGGGCCTATAAGGACAATAAATTCTTCCTTATAGATGGCCTGATTTATCACAGAGACAAGCACACCAGTGCACTCACAGTGATAGACAGAGACCACATCTCTTTAATCCTGCAGGAATGCCATGACTGCCCCTACATGGGACACATGAGTGAGGACAGGACTAAGGAGAGGGTAGCAAGCACAGCTTGGTGGCCCAAGTGGGAGCAAGAGTTGAGTGAATATATCAACACTTGTGAAAGATGCCAAAAGGCAAATAGAAAACATGGGAAGAAATATGGGTTGCTTCAACACATAGAAGAACCCAAACACCCATGGGAAACCATCAACATGGACTGGGTCACAGGACTTGTCCCAGGAGGCAAAGAAAACTACAATGCCTGCTTAATCATAGTTGATAGGTTCAGCAAGAGCATGAGATGTCTACCATGCCATAAAGAGGACACAGCCATGGACACTGCTCTGTTATTTTGGAATAACATCATATCCACCTGTGGAGTCCCTAAGATCATAATTAGTGACAGGGACCCAAAATTTACATCTAAATTTTGGACTAATTTATATGACATGCTTGGCACCAAGCTTGCTTTTTCCACAGCTTACCATCCACAAACAGATGGCCTAGCTGAGAGGATGATCCAAACAATGGAGGACATCCTCAGGAGGTTCTGTGCCTATGGCATGGAATACAAGGACCATGAGGGATATACCCATGATTGGGTCACCCTCTTACCAGCAGTCCAACTGGCTTATAATACAAGCCAGCACTCTACCACAGGAAAAACACCTGCACTGGTAGAGAAAGGGTGGAATCCCCTGTTACCTGTGGATCACTTGAAGAAAAATCTTCTGACCATCCACCCCACAGCCAAAGACTTCCATGATATGTGGAAGAAAGCCTGTGATACTGCTGCCAAATGCATAGCTGAGGCCAAAGAGTACAACAAGCAAAGGTGGGACAAGTCACATATGGAACCTGACTTCAAGGAAGGGGACCAGGTGTTAGTGTCTACACTGAACTTTAACAACCTCAAAGGACCTAAGAAAATGAGAGACTCATTTGTAGGGCCCTTCACTATCATTAAGTTGATAGGGAGGAATGCAGTAGAGGTCAAGCTCACTGAGGAGTTTTCTAGGAAACACCCAGTCTTTCCAGTGAGCCTGGTCAAACCATACTTCCAAACAGAGGAGGATAAATTCCCCTCCAGGAAGAAAAACATTACTCCACCAGAAATAGTGGAAGTAGAAGACTCTCCTGGACCTGTGAGTAAAATCATCGGGGCCAGAAAAATCAGACTTAATGGGAAGGATCAGAGACAATATCTAGTCAGATTCAAGAACCAGACAGCTGACAAAGACAAATGGTTGGCAGAGGATGCCATACCAGATGGGAACCTTCATTTAAGGAGATTCAGAGCCTCTAGGAGGACTGAACAGTCTCATCAATGATGAGCCTTTTTTAGAGGGAGGGTATGTCAGCCTGTGACTCAAAACCAGAGCACAAGCATGACAGCCAAAATACCATAAACCAATGGTATAGCCAAAATACCACCAAAACATGGAGCTGAGCCAAATTAGCTCAAAAGGTATCAAAAGAAAGAGGAAACTCACCTCTTCCTGAAAATATAAGTCCCATCACCATAGGACAAGAAATAACAAAGTTATTCCTACTCAAAGTTATTGCTGAGCATAAACCTTAATTTTCACCTCTCATCTAAAATCTAGAAGGAGAGGCTTAACCCCATCAAATGGGTATTCAAAATGAAGCTCTAAGCCAGGGCTATCCAATGGTACTAGCCAAACTGAGCTAGCACCAGTATTACTTGAGTTATGGTCAAATTCAGACCAAATAAGGGTGAACAAAACATTCACCTCTCATCTAACTTTTACAGTTTTAGTGTGAGATACTTAAAGTGGGGTCTTTTTGGAAAGAGCACAATCAGGGCTATCTGATGGTGTCATCCATTTCCTTATATCTCAACTAGAACAGAAGTTATTGGCCAAACAAGCTTAATACAGCTTTTGCCCAAAACACGCCAATGTATAGAAACACTTGTACATGGGATAGCTTTGCCATATTTAAGGATAACCTTGTAAAGTTGGGTACCATTGTATAGAGCTCATACAGGGCTATTCAATGAACCAACTTTGAGCTTGATATCTCAAAAACTGACAGAGTTATGACAATTTTAAGGTAAAAATCCCACCTGCTGTCATATACAGCCTTACCATGGGATAATACCCTATAACCATGAATATGAGGTGTCAAATAGACAAAGAAGCATGTTTTTACTTCAATACCTCATATGTCAGTCAATACTGGGGTCCCATACAGTTTCTGTACAGCATTCTACGCATCATACACGTCAGAATCAGGCTGTGAGGTCCCCAGATGAAAATTTTCACCCTGTATTGGTGAAAACTGCCCAGATGTGGTTTTAAAACCACATCTGAGCCCAATACAGAGTATACAGGCTGTTTTCAAACCACAAGCCTGTCATGAGGAGTGAAAAATCTTCACTTCCTCTACGTGAAAAGGTCTAACAACCTTTTCACCTCAATTTCAGGATAAAAGGAGGGCTTTTCACTGCCAAAACCCTTTCCTCATCCTGCTCTTGAATACCCTACGTAGTAAACTGTCAAAAACAGTTTTACTCTTGGGTAATAAACAGGTATAATTATATATTTAATTATTGTAACTCTTATTATAGTAACCCAACTGGTAAGATTGCACCCTGGGTTCTCAATAGCGCTCACCACCACTATTTTCCAATAGTAGAACCCCTTAATTACATTATAAATCATCTTTTAAATCAAAAACTCTCATTATAAATCAATTTTATACGTGTCACAGTCATAATTCTAGTTGTAAATACTCTTATTACTACTTCAATATAGACTCAGCCTGACAGGATGCCACTTCTTTTAAATCAAAGACATAAAAAATGAAATTATACAAGTAAAATAAATAAAATAAGAAAGAAAGTGAGAGTAAAGAAAAGATAACAAAGAAAATTTCTGAGGTGGCCTTATTTAAGTGATTGTTTTGATTTCCTGTCCATAATTTTTCTGAAAGATAAAAACCAAGCATCTGTTGCTCACAGAGTGGCCAAGGAGTTTTTTACAATATATAGAGACCCTCAGAGATGCTTACCAGTAGATGGATCTTACTTTCATAAAATACACTCCCCACCAAGCATCATAAAGATTGAATTTTCCATAAATGGTGAGTTGATTTAAAGAATTACTTGAGAAACAATGTTTAAAATGAAAATATAGAAAAAAACAAAGAGAAGGGGAAGGATTTTGGCAATATCTTCATTCAAAAGTTCCAAATTGAATATACCATTGTTTTAAGGACTTTTCAATCTGTGCAAATGATTTGAAAAGTGATCACAAAGTAGAAAAGGTCAGGCTTATAGCAATTTTGGTAGAGAACCCTCTACAAGATTCTTTCCAGAAGAGGAACTTACTTTCATAAATTCCAATCCCCACCAAAAACCATAATTCAAACTCTTGAGGTATTTGGGCCAGGCTTGTCAGGATAAAATGAGTGGAAATTCCTGAAAATTTCAGGTGAGCTGGTAAGTCTTGCATCTGGTTCCCAAGTGTTTCTTTCTGGGTCTTCACTGAATGCTTTCCACTCTACAAAATACCATAATTTACCTCTTTTGAGTTTCAAGTCCAGAACCTGAGCCACTTCCCATTCTTTTTTCTCCTCAACTAGAGCTGGTGGTGGTGGAAATCAATGCTTATTTGGGATCTCATTCTTCATTTAAGAGAACCTCTTATTATGCTCTGTTTTTGGAAAATCTGGAACCCAACTTTACCTGGACCCAATGCAAACAAATTTCCACCCTTTCCACCACTCTGTATAACAAACAGAAAATCAAGAATATAAGGGGGATTTTAACCTTACCCAAATCAACCCCAATCCATGGAGCTATTGACTTTTAGACTACAAAAGACCATTTACAAAGCTATATGGCCCTTTTTGTTATATGTATACATCCAGAGTCTTTCATATTTTGCAATACTCTTATTTCATTTGACATATGGAGCTTTCTCAACTTTTTTATTATTACTAGCTATGATTATTATCACATTCATTCACTCTTTCAAACAAATACTGTTTATGGCTCACCCTGGATTAGCCCTTTTATGGACTCTGTCGGAAACATTATTGAGATGTGGATCAATCAATCATCCTTAATTCCTTAGAGGGGGAAATTCTTCTAATAGTGTGTCCATGTTTCAAGCACTGGAGAGAAAGCTCAATGGAATCAACCTCCAATTGGAAAAGGAACAAAGGGCTCACTGATGTGCCTGAAATGTGCTTAATATGGTGGAAAAGGAGTTTATTTTGTACATGGGTAAGCTAGAAAGTTAATAGTATAAATTCTTTGATGGTATTTAGACAGGAAGAAAGCTCCAATAGAAGACAGAAAAGATGAGAACCCTTTCTCATCAAGGGAAGTCCAAATTGGTTTGTCTTATTGTTAAGCTTAGATGGATTACACAATCTTTCTAATGAAGATTTCCCACTTATTTAACTGCCATTCAAGAGTTAAATCAAAAAACTAGTCATTTATCATAAAATAATCAATCCCAAGCTCCAAACCAATAAACCTTGGAAAAACACAATAAATATGCAAATATAAGTCCATAGAAGTACCATGTGAACAATTTAACAACACCAATTAGTCCTCTATGGAGGTACCCAATAAATCTGGATCAGGTTTTTTCTGATGTCTTGGTATACGGTAATTAGGACTAATTATTAATCTACCAATTTTATTTTAATTATAAAAGACAATAGTCTGAATTTTAAGAGACTTATTCACTCAAATTTGTTTATTGTAAAAGAAAAGAGGTCTATTCATTAAAGCAAATCAGAAGACCCATGATCCTAGCTTATTACCTAGTATCATACTAATGAAAGGGTGGAATTACTTATTTTATCAAATTCAACATTCCCAGAACCTCAAAATCTCCATAAACATGTATACAAATACCCAAGAAGGATCAAAATATCACCTCATAGAGTAAATATGGGCAGAAATAGAGTTCATGGAGCTGATTCTGGCTCTCTTTGAAAGTTCATTTTCTGTCTTCTAGTCCAAATCAACAACAAAAACCTTGGTACTCCCTTATTGCAAGGTTATCTTCAATCATATCACCCACTATTCCCAAGTTAGAATACAAATGGCAAGCAGTTTGTCAATATTCTTATGAGAAATTACACAATTATAATGACCAAGAGAAAACCGTTGGGATTCACTCACTGTGGAATTGTTGAATCCAAAATACTGGGAGGGTATTTTCAGACAATTGGGGGTCACAACAAAGAAGTCCAAGTTAATAATTAAAAACCTCTCAAATTAGTGTGCCACTATGTCTTCCAAATATAACAAAAACTAACAGTCAAAACATTTTCCTTGTTAAAACACTTGATTAAAACACAAATTCAGACTAACATGGAAGATTGAGAATATGATCAAGATGAATTCCTAGAATACTTACAAAATATGCATCCAATGGCAAAAGCTGAACATATTTTGGCAGGTTGGAAGTCAATTATTCCACCCCAAATTACATAAATCCTAACATTCTAGAATCTTATAGAAATTCTGATTGTCTAGAGGCAAATAATAACAGGGAATTCCCCCAAATTGGGTAATAGTTCCCTTCAATAAATCAGTATCCCACCCTCTACTGCTTGTTTTGAATGTTTTTTCTCAGAGAAGATGACATCTAAAATCTCCTGCATAAGATTCCCTTGAATCATGTATCATGGTTTATCTTACATGCCTCAAAGATTGGCTCAATGATGAGATTCCACCTACTTAGTGGTGTTGGTAGCTTTTATACTATTTCCCCTTTTTTTAGTAGATTTGATTGCACTTTTTTTTAATTTTTTGTGGCTTTATTTCTATACCCATTGTATGATACATTATTTGGGAAACAAGTATATACTTTTTATACAGAATGTATACTGCAATGCAATGTTATTTAGTACATACCTATTAAATCCAAACTCATGGAGCCTTATTGTTAGTTTGGCCCAACTCCAGTAATCGTAGAAGTCATTAAAGCTTTGTACCAATTTGGGACTTTTGAGCCAAGGCTGGTTTGACAGTTAGTCCCATTAGTCTTTACTAACTAATTATTGAAATTTTACAATACAGACCAAATTACTATAAAACTGAATATGATTCAAGTGGGTATGTTCTAGTACTAAATGAAAGATTATTTAATCTGTACTAATTAATGCTTCACAGTTACTGAACTTCAAAAGTGTGGTGGAAATCGGTAATTTCACTTTCTTTTTTAAAACATTTTCAGAACCTAAATTTGTGTAATTTGTGCATAGTTTTAATTATTTATTGAATTTAATCTTATTCAAGGATTTTTAATCCTGTATACCATAAAGGAGTCAGATTTCCCCAGGGTAATAAGCTCTGTGTGTTATTGTTTTAAAAAAATAATTTCTTGTTTAAACTAACATAAGTATATATAGGTATGATAATCTCTAATTAAAATAATTAAATGATCTCCCCTGAGATTAGTTTACCTACTTATTGAGCAAAATCTTTTCATTGTTAGTTTGAGAAATAAAATTATAAAAATAAATAATAAATAATAATTTTGAAAGAAATATCTCCCCTAAGGAGTAGATCTTCCTTTTCTAATGTAAGCTTAAATATTATATTATTGTGTCATGCATATCCATTATGTGTCTCACTACATTAGGTTTCTAATCTTGATCCTTAATATGTATTTTATAAAAAACTCCCTTCCATAACACATTAATACAAGTTAATGAATCTTCATAATTGCTTCACATTTATATAAGCAGTAGATTTTGTGAGAATTTTGGCTAGTTGGTTATTTGTGGACACCCAGGCCAGCCAAATATTTTCACTTGTTATATATACATTTATCAAATTGAATTCTCATATCAATTTCCTTGTTTGTTTCCTTTTCATGGAAGATGTAAGAATTCCTACAGTGGTTTTTTATCTGATAGCATTGTTGGAATCACATTTCCGAGTATAGATTAAAAAGAATTAGATATTAAAATACATTATTTCTCCACAAAGGACAATGCCATATTTTCTGCTTTTTCAGTTTATGAGGCTACCATTGACTGTTTTTTTGATTGCCAGGAAAGTGGATTTTCTCCATGCAAAATAATATAAACTTGTAATGATTTATCCCCTTCTCCCCTCAATTTTTGACTGTGTGATAGTGGATCTCTGGTGTTGAGTAATCCTCTGCAATAAAAATACCTAAAGTCCTGGTTCCCCTCATATGTGCAATTATTTTTTCAATAGTTTGCCAATGTGATTGATTTTTTTTCATTGAAAACATTTCTGGGTAGTTAATGTTATATACAGCTTCAGGCCTAGATGCCTTTGTGATGTGAAGAAACATACAAGTCATTTTGAGGTATGGATTGTCCATACTTGATGCAGGGTTAGGTTCAATTTTGAAATAAACAGCTAAGGGAGATTCATATTTCATATTAATAACAGTGATCCAGCTCAATTTATCAATTAAGTATGTGTAAGGTTTGACTATGAAACAATAAGTAAGTATTACTAATATTATACTTATTTTACTCTAGATGTCCTTATGGAAGGAATGAATAAGATTCAAAATAATTATAATAATAAATAAATATTATCATGATGGCATCAAAATATTCATATTATTTAAATAAATGAAATAGTTTATATTGTATTATAGACATAATATAATAAAGATAAATATATTAATATTTGATAATTAATATATTTATGGAAATTTAATATTTTTCTCAACAAATAATGAATTCATGATAAATTTTCATTTAATAATAAAAAACAATTTATAAAAATAATCTTACTAATATTAAAGTTATATATTAATATAAATACCATTTATAATAATTAAATATTATCAAAAAGGAAGGATAAAGAGAAATTATTATAATAAGAGAAAATAACCTTCTTTCAACACTCAATATAGTATTTTTGAATGATTTTATGCCAAGAAGATGTAAATACAACTCATTTAAATTGTATTTACAAATATTCTTGATTTTACGTGGAATTCAAGATTTTTAGCAAGAAATTAACAAAATTGATTAAATATTTGATTTAATCATCTCAAAATTGGAGATTATTGGAAAGATAAGCCTTGTTCTTGTAAGATATAATAGAATTATATAAAAAGAAGGAAGCTTTTACCTTTTGGCTTGATATTTTTTAGTGTTTTTGATGTGTCTGATGGGGAAATAGAGTTAAAAAGAGCTCTATATATAGTATATTCCTCCCTCCTAAAGTCCAGAAGGGTTCTAGTAAGCGTTCACTGATGGTATCCACTGGAATTGATTAGTGTTTAAGGTTTAGTGATGATTACATCATAATTAAACCATCTTATCTCATTATTATGCCATTATTAAGAGTTATCACTGTAACTCTATGTTTTCTGACATAATAGGCTTGGAAGAAAGCTAAGCTTTGTGTATTTTATTACTATTAATCATAATATACTTTCATTAACCAGTTTATCATTCATATAACTGTTAAACCTAAGATAAGATTACAGTGAGTGATCATGAATGATCATTTTTAAGCTTAAACTTTGATCATTTATAAATTTTGAGTTATTCATGATAAAGCCATTTAGGAAGTCAATTCTGATAGTTTGGGATGTTCTTAAAAAGCTTTCAAGAGCATCTCATTAAATCATCAAAAATATTTTTTTGATGATATTTCTTGTAACTCCTATTTTCTGTAAAAATTCCCTATTTTAAACTTCAAACCATGATTTCAAGGAGTTATACCTTGAATATAATGATTAAAGTTACATAATTCCTCATTTATGAGCTGTTATAATACAAGTATCTCCTTTTTCAAGGTTGGACCACGTTCACAACAAAGTGGTAAACAGCTATTACTATTTTGCTCATCAAACCCTTGTAAGTAATAACCTGGTTTATAACTTGCCATATAAAATTTATATCTGTATTCTCACAGCTATTATGTGGTGAATTCTTTTTGGCGCGACTCCTTATCATGCATAGCTGAAGAGATATGAGCTAAAAGCCATGAATATATGTGCTGATCATAAAAGTGCATATACTCAGGTTTTCTCAGTAGGTATTGACTTTAAAAATATGAAATAACAAGCTTATAGGTGTATTTTTTCATGGGAACTCCAATGGTTTAATCTATTTTACATTTATATTCATTTGTTCCTGAGATAATCAAGATTTTATGCCTTTTTATGGCATTTTCACTTATTTTAAGATAATAATTTCAATTTTTATGTTCAAAATAAGTATTTTAAAGTTATTTTGTAAAATTTCTGTATATGTGGTAATATCTCAAAGGCTAAAAGTTTGTTTTTGAGAATTTATAGCCCTGAAACACCTTTGCAATTCACATACCTACAAGGCTGCTAATATCTTTGTCCCATTTGACCTTCTGTTTCTTGTTGATTCCATGAATTATTTTGTCTATCAGTACCTTTTAGGATGCATTAATTTCTACATCATTGAAATTAATCCATAATATTTCCCTTTCAACTCCCTTGATCAGCATGTATGTACTTGGGTCTTCATGGTTAGGTGTGAAACCAATTGTAAACAATACTTGCTTAAGGTGCATCCATCAGCAGCAAGCAGATTTCCTTTTCCCATAGAGAGCCTTTTTCAGCTCCAGGACATTCAATTCTGAAATTTCAATGCCTTTAGGAAATCAAAGTAACAAAGCTTTGTCAATCATTCTCTGTAAAAATGCTACCTTAACATCAAAAGTCTTTATACCACATCTTTTCAAAACCACCATGTAAAACAGAAGTCACAGAACATTTGATGTAGGTGTTGACTCAAATTCTTTGTCATAGATGAAACTATAAATATTTCTTAAGTCTCTAAGAACTAACCTTTCCTTGTAATTATCAGTTTTCTTTACAAATACCCATTTTGTGCTGAATATACTTTCATGAGGAACTATTGAGAGTGGGTACTTAAAATCTACAACATGAAATATGTTTTCTTAGTCCATTCTTTTTCAGTTCTTTTCTAATGGCCCTTATCCACTCATCCTTTCTTGGTGACAACATTATATCACAATATGTTTTTGGTCAAATATTCTCCAGGTGACTTTATTCCATCATTGAGCTAGCTATCTTTTCCTGTTGCTTTATCTCATCAATAATTGAGTATTTAAAAATATTTGTTCCTTGTATAGATTTTAAATTAAATATATCAGTGGATGTATTGTATTAAAAGAATATTTCATCATACTTCACACTTGCCACTCTTACCAACATCTTTTTCCCTGAAACCCAAAGAAGCCAGGCCTAAGTGGTAACTTATGATTGCTCTTGATGATAAGTCCTTTCTAGATTTGTAATTTTAAATGAATTTTTGTTAGACATTTAGATATTACCACATACTTAAAAATGTTACAAAAAAACTTGAAAATACTTATTTTAATAATAAGAATTGAAATTATTACCCAAAAAAAGGAAAAATGCCATAAAAAGGCATAAAACCTTGATTATCTAAGAAGCCAATTAATGAAAATGTTAGATAAATTACCCCATTGGATTCACCATGAAACATTCCACATATAGAATTTTTATTTAATATCTGAAAAGTCAATACTTATTGAGATAACCTGAATATATGCACTTGTATGATCAGCCCATATATTCATGGCTTTTAGCAAATATCTCTTTATATACTCCTTATAAGGAGTTTAACCAAAAACAAATTTACCACATAATTACTTTAAGAATACATATATAAGCTTTATTTGGAAAGCTATAAACAAGGTTATTACTTACAATGGTTCATTGAGCAAAATAAGAAAAGCTGTTGGCCACTTGGTTGTGAAAGTAGTCCGAGCTTAAGAAGAAGTGAATATTCAGATTCTCATAGTTCATACTTGAATAAGTATATAGCTTTTATCATTACATTCAAGGCATAACTCCTTGAGATCATGGTTTGAAGTTTAAAATAGTAAATTTTGACAGAAATGATGAGTTACAAGAAAATTCATCAAAAATATAGTTTTGATGATGTAATTAAATTCTCTTGGAGGATTAATAATTAAATTCCAATCTATGATAACTGACTCTCTGAGTTTCTGTAGCATGCATGAATCAAAAGTAATTAATAATCAAAGTTTAAGCTTAAATATGATCCTTTATGATCACTCATTGTAGCCTTATTTTAAGTTCAACAGCTATATAAGTAATAAAACTGGTGAATACTACTATATTATGATCTATACTAATAAAAAACACTAATTTTAGGCTTCTTCCAAGCCTATGACATCAGAAAACCTAGAGTTATAGTGATAGCTCTAAATAATGGCATGAGAATGAGATAAGATGGTTTAATTATAATTTAATAATCACAAAACCTCAAAATACTGATACATTCAAGCAGATAAGATCAGTAAGCTTCTACTGAAAGCATTCTGGACACTATGAGGGAGTATTTTACTATGTATAGAGCTTTTTTTACCTCTATTTCCCCTCAGATGCATCAAAAACAATAAAAACATTGAATCAAAGGTAATATCTTTATTTTTCATATATAAATCTATTATATAATCAAGTACCAAATATCATGTTTATTATAATCACCTGCTTTGACATGATTCACTCAATATTTTGTTATTTTTGTTAAAACCTCTCTACAATCTTTAATTTCAAAGAAAATAAAGAATATTTATTGTTTCTCTTATTTTTTTGTTGGATAAAATTTGAGTAAGTTTTCTTTAAATTATTTGGCGTAAATTTCTTCAAAATTATTATTTCAAGTATTGCAAGTAGGTCATTTTCTCTTTATTATTATTTTCAATAATTTTTTTATCAATATATAACTTTAATATTGGTAATATTATTGTTATAAATTGTTTTTTATTATTAAATAAACATTTTCTACACATTTATTATTTCTCTAACAATAATCAATTTCCATAAATATATTAAATATGAAATATTAATATACTTATTTTTATAATATAATTTATATTATTTCATTTATTCAAATAATATACGTTTTTTATTTCAGAATTATGATATTTTTTTATTATTATAATTATTATTTACTCTATTTATTACTTTAATAAGGAAATTCAGAGTAAAATAAGTACAATATTAGTAATAATTACTTATTGCTTCAAATTCAAGCCTTACAATTATTTTGCTCCAAAAACTCATAAAAGAGTTAGGTTAGTTGGTCATATGGAATTGAAAGGAGAGATTTTTGCTACTACCAAGTGGGTTTCACCAGAGTCAAGAAATGTTTCAAGGGATTCAACTTACAGTGTGGTATCATAACATGCTACATTGACTGCACATTTTTTTTAATTGAAGTCTTGCATCATTTTCTTTGATTTTGATTGGACAAGTTGGAGTCCAATTTCCAAGCTCAAACAACAGTAATAGGTTGTTGAAGGGACATATGTATTCTTTTTCTTTCCGGTTTGGTCACTTCTAGTAAAATCTTTCCAAGTTTCTGAAGCTGACCTTTATTTAATTCCATCTTTCTTTGGTCTATGGCCAGGAAAGGAAGTATTCCTGTAAGCAAGGTTTGTGCTATGATCAAAATTAGGAAAAGTAGTGTTAATTTGTCTTATCATATCTAATAGGTCTTCAGTATAAATTTTTAGATGAGGATTGGTTAAAAGTCTAGTGTTCAGGGCTTCAGTGATATGATCACAAAGTAAAGGTACAGAAAAATAAATTTCAAATTTTGTAATTTTTCCAAATTTAAAGGCCTAGTCTGATTTTTGATTTTTAAAATCTCTTCATAGAAAAATATTGCATACTTTTCTATATTATAAAGCTGAACAGTTTTATCAAAAACTGTTTTTCCATGACAAAAAATAGACAAACAGTATAGCTTTTTGTATATACACCTTATTACTTGATATATATGCCTAGCATCAAGTTTTTGCATAGGTGAAGTGATAGAGTTCAAACCATTGTATTCGACACTATTTTCAACAAATTAGATAGCCACCAGATTTCAAATATTACTTTCATCATTGGAATCTTCTTCAAAATATTCATTGTTTCTGTTATAGTACATTTTCCATGCGTTGATTAAGCTTTTTGGCCATGAATTGAAATTGAAGCTGTCATATGTGAGCTTAGGGAATATTCTTTTAGAAAATTGAGAGAATCAATAGAATATTTCAGCTTTTTATTGGCTTTTAGTAATAGGTCCATTTCCATATGGTTAGAAAGTTCTGGGTTTAATCAGCGTTGAGGATACCCAGAAGATTTTACCGGATCAAGTAAGTGATGGATCCAGGCCATATGGTGATTTTATTTTAGAATAATAGAAAATACAATTATAATGAGGCTATAACCAATATGAGATCTTTTTTTATTGACAATTATTATGCTGTCAGAAGTCCACCAATAACCTGTTATTGTTCTATAAAATTTTATTTCTTGTTTGAGCTAAAATAAGTATATATAGGTATGATAATCTCTAATTACAAGCATTAACTGATCTCCCCTGAGATTAGTGTACCTATTGATTGAGTAAAAATATTTAATTGTTAGTTTGAGAAATAATAACTTCGAAAGAAAGATCTCCCCTAAGGAGTAGATATTTCTTTTCTAATGTAAGTTTAAATATTATATTGTTGTGTTATAAATATCCATTATGTGTCTCACTATGCTAGGTTTCTAATCTTAAATTGTAATATGTGTTCGGTATAACACTGTGGCTGTTTCTTTTTCAAAACCATCAAGCTAATGTATGACGGTAATTGATGGTTTATAGGTACCATGTTACTATGTGAGAAGTTATGCACCTGGACCACAGGTCCGAGTGGTCTTTGTCACCCTTGTTATGATTCTCCGGAGAATCAAAACTAACATTTCCGAACAATCTCAAACCTAAGTGAATGACACACAAAAACAAAGGATCTCTTCCCTAGGGGAGATCCTCCTTTGAAGTCATCTTTTTTGACTAACTGATTTTATTATTTTTATATCTTCTATCAGGTATGAAACTTCATAACTAACAGGGGAGATCAAAAATCTATAAATAATCAAAAATTATTTTCCTGATAGAATCATTTATTTTATTTGTAAAAGAATTTCTTTATTTCAAATGAATAATTAGTTGTTCACCTATTCCTAAATACTCCGTAATCTATTAAATTTACTATACTTAATTAATCTGAAACAATAACCTTAGTACTATATACTAAAGAAGAGATATAGCATGGCCACAGCACTTTTCCTAAAGCTTCTGCAGCCCCTTTTTCCAATTTCTGTATTTATGGGCTTGTAAGCACCTGGACTTCAGGCCCAAGGTGCCATGCTACTAAGTACAGTAGAACTTCTCTTAAGCCATATGTGTCAGTGGACACCATTTTTCATGGCTTAGGGGAAGCCATGGGACAGGGGAGGCCCCCTCTCAAGCATAAATCTGTATTTCACCAAAAATGTATCAAACCTTTGTAAAGCCATATCCTAAACCCATACTTTGTACTGTAAAATTTATCTTCATTTCAAATATATCGGATTTATCAAAGGTCAAGGAAACTACAAAAATAAAGAACTGTACACCAAAAATAACTTCACTTTGGCTTCAAGTAGTCTAACAATGATTGTTGCTTGCAAGATTTGAAGAGTTTTGATTCCACACCCCTAAGGTAGGAATAAAGACTTTCACTTACATTATCTGCTTCTTTGGTTGCTTCTTAAGCTGAATAATTCAACACCAAGGGTATTGCCTTATGCACTTCATCTAATGAGGTAAGGGGCAGTACTGGTTCTTTGAGGGTATTTTCTTCTAGCTCTTGATTGATTGGTTTGTTTTCAACAAATATATCATCTTTTGAGAGCCAGTTTGATTCATTTTCTTTGACCGGGTTCAACAGCTCCAGAATTTACATTTGGTTGTGGCTGCTGATGAGCCGCAAATCTTGTAAACAATTAACTTCTTCTGTGAGTGAAGTCTCTGCCATAGCCACTCCAAAATCATAGGGGATTGGGGTGCACTTTGGGATTATCTTTGTGTGATCCCAGCAATTACTTATTTTTGCTTTAGTAATCACATTCAAAGCCAGGTGGGATAAGTGTGTTTCACTTAGCTTGTCAACATTTTAAATTTGGTTGGAATTTACATTACTGTTGTAATACCAAATAGCAAGTGAGATGAATTTTTTACAGTATTGTGCTTTAAAATCTTGGATGATGCCAGCATCCAGGGGTTGGACATGAGGAGTGAGATTTGGCTAAAAAAATATTAGTTTGATGTGCGACAGGTCTTCACTTGGTAGATCATGTCCCTTAATATTTTCCAAGAGTAAAGCAATCTTCCGATTTTCACCTTGTAGTTAATTTTTCCAAGAGATGATCCATTTTTGGAAGATTTTCCTGGTAATCCATGCCTTTTAGTTGTTATAGTACTGATAGCCATGCTGAAAGCCAAACTTCTTGTTTAAGCAATGTGGCCTTTTGTACTTGCCAATATAAAGCAATGGTAGCTTCTCTGTACCTGTGACATTGCAGGTAAGTAAGATGGTTATGTGGCTCTTGCTTGACTTTATTCTGTTCATTTGAGTGAAAGCTAGACCTTTATCAGTTGGCAATCTACAATAATCAGTATTAAAATAATCAGCCACCACAATATGGGCTACAGTTGTATTCAGGATGCAAAGAAAGGTCTTACACATAGAAAAGACCTGTTTCATCCATGTTGAATATGTTTTAGAGCTCAAATTGTCTAAGAAGTGGACCAAGGCGTTCAATTTCACTTTGAACATAAGCCACATTGGTGGACCCAATTTCACCATGCCGCTTATGGTTTTTGAGGCTGTTGCAATTCTTGAAGCAATCCAACCATCCATTTGATAAGTGCAGCCAGTTGCTGCTTGGCACACCCAAAAGTCGTGCGAAATATTTCCATTTCCCTCGTATGAAGTCTCCTGTGATGATCATGTCATTCTGGATTGCTTGTTGAACCCATTCTTCAAGTATCTCATCAACTCGGACATGTTTCACTGGTATGACTCTTTTAATGTCCTTTGAATTGGTCATCTGATGGTTCTTTCAAATGTTCATTTTTTCCTTTAACCATGCAGAGATACGTGGTTATTTAAGACGTAATTCAGGATATATGTCATTGAAATTTCATGCTGCAGCGCGCTGGTTTTTGCCGTTTTGGTGATGCCAATTGATAATTTTGAGCTTTTGGGATAATGTTGCAATATGATTGTTCTCATGTGAGTGGCTTGGTTTGGCTCTTTTCTTTGGGTTCTTCTTTTGCATGTCATCCAACGGTCTCTTCTGTGAGCAAGAATTGCTTCTCTGAATATCATTCCCATGCTCAACCAAACACTTTATTGCCTGAAACTCCATACGTGAAAGCTCAATGACATCCTTTGAATTGTTATTGCTATTGACAAATTTCTAAACAATTACAGTTTCTTCAATCAAGTTGCCATGATTGTTGAGCCATTGATCCTCTTGAGGGGTAGTTTGGTTGGCCTTTAGTTTGCCAATTATTTTGGTCCTTTTACTTTCAATACGTTTGTCCAAGCTTTGTAATGATTTCTCAAATTTGTCCAGTTCAATTTCTTCAATCATGTTGTCAGGAGAAAGATACAGTTGAGGGCTTAAAACCTTTGTAAACAAAATAAGATTGCCACACTGGGTGGCGTACACTGGCTGAGAAGGAGGACCTGTGAAGTTTAGAAGGGAAGACATGGTGGGGTGGGGTACTGTACTGTAGAGAAGAAGAAAAAATTTAAAGGAAAATTACCATGGGGACATGGCTCAAGAGAGGCTATTTGGAGTTTGGTGGACAGGTATGGCATGGGTTACTGCGTTCTGCAGGTTTATGGCTTTAGGGAAAAAATTAAGCGCGCACGGTGACGGTGGACCCATTTTGCCATGGTCTAACAGGGGTTATGGCCTTTGGGGGGTATGGCTTTGGAGAAGTTCTACTGTATTGTTTGCATCCCCAGTCCACTCTGAAGTTAGTGAGGAAGTCACAATGACAATTACCCTAAGAAAATGACAAATTAAAAGTTTCTCATCTGTATGGCAGAGCTAATGCACTTTGAGGTTCCTGCGCACATGGTCACATTTCCTCATGGGTTCACATCATTACACCAAGTTTATGAGTAACAGCAAGTCCTAGATGAACATCCAGTTTCGATGTGATCTGCTCAGCACTTTTCTCCCATTGTTATGTGGTTTTGTCCCTGGCAAAGTCTGTCCGGGTCCCAAACCCATACCTATTGCGAAGAGCCTTGGGGGCTAGGGAGGGCTATGGGTTAACACAGACCCTTTCGCAGCACATCTAGCGAGCAATTTCGTCTGGGCGGGAGGAGTTATGGGTTAAGAGAGATTGCACTATAAAAGCCCCGAAAATTCTTCAAGGACGGCAGCCCAGATTTGATTTTTAAAAACCTTCCATCACTCGAGAACGACCAGGGTAGAAACGACATCGGACAAGCAAGTGCCAGCAACATCGGAGGAAACATGTCTACGTAGGTTTCCGAATCAACCCAACTCATCCATCGTTAACGGACCTGCACTCAAGTTTTCCATTTTTCTTTTTGCAAGCCTCACTCGTCGAGATCCCAATCGAGCAGCGCTGCTATCCGGACGCCCTGTTGATTCATCATCAACTTTTAACTCACCCCAACCTTATTCAAACACAAGCATTCCAAGCTATGGAAGATCATATAATTCGCCCTATGGGTCTCATTCAAATCATTTAACCAACTCCTCAAATCATTCTTCATTTTCTAATCACCGGACAGCGGAGGAGTTAGAATCACAAAATGATGAAGCGCTTGAAGGACTAAGTGCCAAAGTGCGATTATTAAAAGAGGTGGGCGTCGGGACTCAAATAACCATCTTTAGTAATAGATATCTCCTCATATTTATTGATTACTTGGTTCTGTTATTTTCGATCAGATCTCCGTCAACATTGGGACTGAAGTTAAAGATTCCACCAAATTTCTCTCAACCATGGTAAGAATTTTTTTTGCAAAATGATTTATAAAGAATTAATTACGAGTACTATTGATCGGTTCAGAATGATACTTTTTCCGAAGCAACTGGCTTGTTATCAGGAACATTCAGGAAAATGAATCGAATGGCAAAGACTCAAACGGGAAGGTGGTGGTATTGTTGGTCTTTTTTCCTCGTGGTTATGAGTACTCGCCTCTGTCTGACAGCTTTTCTTGCCCTTTTAATTCAGGGTTATTATTCTTAATTCTTGTCTTTTGGATTTTTGTAATTACTTGGCTGTAAGCTCCTTTTATTTTTTTTCTTTTGAGACTGGGATCACATCTACCTTATATCAGGTCTTGACCATCTCCTCAACTTAAGTTAAAAGCAGTACTTGAGCGTGCATTGATTTCCTGTTTATTTTCCTTGAACTTTTCAAATTTTTTATTTGCCTTGAATCTTACAAATTGAAATTCTCAAGGTGGAGGCATTGAATCTGTAAATGTAAACATACTCAAACTTTTTTTAGGATGCACGGACATATTACCCTCGAATTGACTTCAAATCTGGTTTTGAACCTTTTTTTTACTATTAGTTGCAGGAAAACCCAATCTTATTTCGTTCCTTTCCGCTTAATTGTTGCAGTGTGAACAATTATTTTAGTGTCATTTAATTAAATTTTTCATCTTTCAGGGTTTTTAGAAGAATGAAACTAGGATGTGCTTGTGTCTATATAAAATGTAACTTGCTAGCTTTAAACTAAGTGGTTGATGCTCCCCAAATCCAAATCAATAGTATGCAAGGTTGTTATCAATGTTTGTGTGTTTTCCTTATTTTCTCGAAAACGAAATATTTCATGAGTAAAAAAGGCATGAGTCTTGCCTTCAAGCCCTGCTGGCATTTGTAATAAAGTCATTCATCGATAACTCAAGCTTCTTCTAATTATCATGTAAATGAAGGTAGCGTTGTAAAAAGTGGGACTAACTCAATTCAAACTGAAGTTTACCTTCCAAAAAAAAAAAGTATTAAAAATAAATATCTCAAAGTGTTCTGGGAGGATGAAAAAGTAAATTTAGAGTTTAAATAGCAAAAGTTAACACTATTTAACGCTGACTTTTCATGTTAAAAGATTTAGATTTGCACAAAGCTCAAATCAATGTCAACTAACTATGAAATCTTGTAAGATTGCGGTGTGTTTAAAAGAAGTGAAAATGGTGACAGAAGTTTTTTGGGGGATCCATAAAAATGGATATCATGGATGATGATATTGTTTGAATGTCCCATATTGTCAAATTTGATTCTTTGGCACTTACCATAATAATACTGGAAAAAGGGAAAAACAATTTGGGTTGTCTAGATCATCTAAAATTGATGTAGCCATGATAATAGATACATCAATGGAAAAATAATAAAGCATCAAGAAAAAAGACACTTCAACTATCTTTCAATGAAGTAAATTGATAAGTTAATTTTCAATACAAAGGTGATTCATAAATTTGATAATAAAATGTTACCAGTTGTTTTTTTTGAAGAAAAAAAGTATCTAAGAGTTTAATTAATTTGAATTATTTATTTAATTATTTCGAAAAGAAATTATTTCAATAAATTATTACGAAAAGTGTAATTTCAAAATAATTAGAAAAATGAAAGAAACAATTGAATTAATATATATGTATGAATAAAATAATAATACAATGATAATAAAAGGATAAATGAAATAATCAAGTTTAAAAAAGATTATTATAATAAAAGAACTGGAAATATTAAATTTTTTAAAAAAGCAAAAAAAAAAAAAAAAAAAAGAGTTTAATTGAATTGATTGATTTGATAAATTCATGTGAGTGCTTTTTTTCAAAAAAAATCAAAATTAATAAAAACTTTATTTATAGAAAAGATCTGTGTAAATTTGAAATTTTGACTGGTTAAATGAATACCAAAAAGTTTTTAAATAAATTATTTAATTTACCATGAGGTATTTTGTAGAATTCTCTTTATTCAAATTACTTCAAGATATATTTTAGAGAATTTTTCTATATATATATTAAATTATTATTTTTTTTCAAAAGATAAAAATAAAAATAAAAATATGTTTCAAAAAAAAATAAAAATTAACTGAACTGAAACTTGATAACTATCAACTTAATTCAGTTTTGTTCTTGAATGAATAAAAATCAAATTTTGAAAGAATATGACATATGTGTTTCAAATTTAAATGAAATTCTTAGTAAAAAAAAAACACTTTTTAGTATTTCTGTGGATTCTCAGATTAACTTTACATGTAGATAAAATATTTAAGTATATTATCACATTATAGCTCCTTTTTTGTGTGTTGAATTTTTATAATTTCTCATTATCTTCCATAGTAACTTGGTTAAATTTGATATTTAATTTTTAGAACATATTTTCAATTAATTTATTCAGTGCCTTAACTTATTGAAAAATATAATTAAATTATAATGCTTATACATCATAACAATAATCAAATTTATTCATAATAAGTAGAAATCAAAAAGTATCATTTGGTATAAGTAATTTAGTTCTACCTTTGTGTGAAACTTATATTTTGAAAGTTTCAAATTTAAGATACTATATATTAAATGAATTAAAAATAAATAAATTTTATTGGAATTTTCTTTATAAAAAATTTAATTTTTACTGATAGAATATTAATAAAACTATTTTCATAATTTTTTTTTTAAATTAAAAGATAAATTGAATTAATAGAGCTCCTATGTAAGGATATGAAAGTTATTATAAAGCTTGAGCATAAAATCCAAAGAAACTTTAGAAAAACTAAAATAAACTAGATACTGAGATATTTTTTGAAAGATTTGATTCCATTAAAATCATAAATTCATTTATTTATATATTAAAATTAACAAGTAAGGCAAAGCCTCTAAGGATTTTACACTTCTCCAATTCTTGTATAGACACTAATTTTGAGTAAATGTATCCAATATTTGAGCTCAATTTTATCAATAAATTAAGCTATTGATTACCATATTCAAAAGGATTCAAGTATTTTTGTATGGTTTGTCTATGAAACTCTTGATAATAGTAACAAATATTAAAAGTACAATGACTTTCCTCAGTAGAAAATATAACATAATTAAATATTATAAAAAAAATTATATTAAAAAAAGAATTAATTAACATTAAACAATTTAACAATAAAAAAATATTAACAATTATAATAAATAATGATTATTCTATTATTATTATAGTCAATAACAGTTATAATAATAAGAAATATAAAAGATTTTAATGAAAAAATTATATGTGTAAGATAATAGTATCTATAAACTCTTAAATATTACACACAGTGTGCAGAGATAACTCTTGAAGCGAAATTTTATATAAAAAAACTAATACTAGATCAAAAAGATATAGAAATTCAGAGAAAACTTACTCATCATGTTTATTTAATACAATAAGTAAAAAAATAACAGCTATACTATTGAATAATGTTTATGAGCTAAAAAAATACACAAAATGAATATCTTAAAGGAATAAAACATCTTTTTTATGTTAAAATAAGATTTAAGAATTTTTAGAGGAAACTTATGGATTTAAAAAATATTTTAAGAGAACAATTTTATATAATAAAATCTATTATTGGTGATTAAAAAAAATATAATCTAAATTCTATAATTTCAATTCTTTTTTTATACTTTATAAATAGTAAAATAACTTAATAATTTATTTTAATAATATAATATTTTAAATGGAATCAAATATTACATGTTTAAAATGTCTTATTTATTTAATGATTATTTCTTTGGACAAAAACAGTAATTTAAAGGCTCTTTTTATGCCTTCATAGAAGCTCTCATTATTCAAAATGAATATGGAGGGAGTTCCCAGACAAAAACTGAAAGACCATACTTAAAAATAAGTTTCTTAACTTAAGTTAACTTATTTTTCATTTCAATTTAAATTTACTAATGTTATTCTTAACTCCAAGTAGCTTTAATCCTCTTTTGGGTTAATTATTTTCAGTTTAAATAAAAATTAAGTTTATTTTTACTAAATTTCATCACATGAAAAACTTAAAAATAAATTTTCAGGTGAAAATCCCTAAAACTGTATTCTTAATTAATTTTTAAAGGAATCTTAATTTCTTTCAAGAATAATTAAAAGAGCTAATTTCAAGGCTAATTACCAAATAATCCTGATTAAAAAAGATACTTAAAATTTTAGGTATACACAGATAACATTTAATTGTAATCTATATTGATTCTCAAGAAAATCTATTAAGAATTGGATTTTTAATGAATTTTTCAAGTTATTGCTATTTTTCCACATAAAATGAAAATATATTCCAAAAACTAACTTTTCATAATGTTTTAACAACTATATCTTTAAATTTTAGGCTTAATTAAGCTTTGAGAGTTCTTAAAACCTTGATTACAAGTATGCATTTGGTGTGGAATCCAAAAATTACATAATATTTATAAATTTGTTTATCAAAAATAAATTCATACTTATTTCTTGTTTTAAATTAACTTGATAAGTCTTTTTAAGACCAAAAAACCTTTATAAAAAGTTATTTTTGGGCTTATGGGTATGTCATACATACCTCACAGGCTCACAATTTTCCAGAATTAAATGAGAATATATGCTTTAATCTTAGTTTAATATAGTTGTTGAGATTATTTTAATTAAAATTAAGGGTCAGTTTTGTGAGCTTGAATTGAATTTTACAAGTTGGATTTGAATGAATTTTACTATTCAAATCTAATTTTTGGGAGTGAATGAAAAGTTGTCTTATGACAAGTAAAAATAGTTTTGGAATACTAACTACAGATAAACTCTCAGCTTTATAGATGAGATAAACCAAAAAATTGAAATACTCATTTTAATCTTTCAATAAAAAATAGTAGAATACTGAGTGAATTACTATTCATCACATTTTTTTTATGGAATGATTTTTCTTTATCATTCTAAATGAAATATATATTGAATTATAAGAAGTAATGGTTTAAATTTACTTTTAAGTATATTGAAAGAATATTATTTAACTTTAAATTCCAGAAGAATATCTTTCATTCTTTTTACCTCATATATTATTTGAAAAAAAGTAGAAAGAGAAATTTGAAATTTATTTAGCCATTCCATCTTTAAAATAAATATTTTGAAATAATAATTAATGGGGTTTTGGAGATTATTTAAAATGTTTGTGAAATCTGTTTATAAAAATAATATTTATTTATTTATTATTTTTATCGCATTTTTTTCATTAATAAATTTATTTTTAATTTTCAGTTATCAAAATACATGAAGTTATTTATTCATTCTTAATCCCAAATAACTCAAAAAATTTAAGAAATTATTGACTCTATAGAAGTTTATAATGGAAGTTTATATTGATTATAGTTTATTCTATATATATAAGCTTCAAATAATTCAAATTATAATAAGATTCATTTTTTTTAATTAAGAGAAGAAAATTTAAATAATTAAGAAAAATTGAAAATTTAATTAGTATTTTGATTATTAAAAAGAAGAAACAATGAATTCTGAAATTTTGGAAAAAACACATGACTTATAAAATTATCTCAGAATAAAGCTTATAGAAAAAGGGCCTCTTGAGACTTATATAATTCAGAAAACTAAATATACTATTTTTCAAAAAAAAATTAAACAACTCAAACAGGATCTTCAACCCCTAAATTTGAAAAATACCTCAATTAATTCTCCAAAATATCTTCAAAACAAAATTTTGGATTTAAAAAATTTCTTTTTTTTAACAATTTGAATATTTTACATAAAGGTATGGATTATGTATATGGGTTCAAGAAGGTATGAAAAGATTATGAAAGAATTGATTTATCAATGAAGATTTTTTTTTCAAAAGTTAATTCTTTTGAAACTCATAAAATTCCCAAATAAATGTAAAATGCTT
The DNA here is from genome assembly GCA_023105745.1 of Austropuccinia psidii. Classification (NCBI taxonomy): domain Eukaryota; kingdom Fungi; phylum Basidiomycota; class Pucciniomycetes; order Pucciniales; family Sphaerophragmiaceae; genus Austropuccinia; species Austropuccinia psidii. Next base: position 12,317,104 of record JALGQZ010000002.1, on the reverse strand, counting down.
ATCACCACCAGCCATTGGTTTATATAAGCTTAGTTTTTCTCAAGTTATTTATAAATTAAATAAAGATTAAAACTTTCATTACCAAATATTTCTTTTATGACTCTATCACCAAGTATTAAAATTAATTTTGACCATATATCTTAGCAATTAAACCACCCAAGGAGTCCAAAAAAAAGACAATTTTATTTGAGTAAATTACAATACCATATTAAACACATTCAATTGATTAGATTTCAATATTCATAAAGTTAAAATAATCTCATCAATGTGAGAAGTTTCTACTCATAGTGTGAGCCTTGAGGTACATTTTACATACCCAAATAGGCCACAATTATCTCAAAAATAAATTTTGAATTATGTATAAATCATAAGTCATGCATATATCCAAAATTCATCATTTTTAATTTCAGAAAAGATGAATAACTTTTTATTGAGTAAGTAAATCCATGGATTTAAGGCCAGATTTGGATTCTACACAAAAATTCACCTAGGGTAGCTCCATAGAGTGAATAAGCTCAAATTAAATCTTTGAGGTGGTAAAATGGAACATACTTCAATACCACATCATCAATACCCCAAGAAGATCCATGAAAATTTTTGTTTTTCTTAATTTCATGCCAAAATAATGGGAATGTGAGAAATCCCATGTTACATATACACTAAGAATAGTGTTATGCATTTTTTGAGCACTTAATATCATGGTATTCTTACATGGACTTTTGGTACACCCATAGTGGATATCTCACTTGAAGCCTAATTTTCTATTTTGATGTGAAAAATAGGCAAGGGGGACAAAAGACATCAAAGAGAGCCAGGGTACCCAACTTCTGAGGCCTCAGAGGCGTGGACAGCTCCAAAGCTAGGATCCATGGCTGATCTTGGCCTAATTGGTAAACTAAAACCCTTTGGGAACTTGGTTACCATGTTACAACTACTGTAAATCTTAAGAAAATAGCAAATAACCTGCTATTTTGACGTGCCAAGGAGGTGAAGAGCTACTTAGACTCCTGCAACCATGTCAATTATTAATTATTTTCCATGGATAAACCACAAAAGAGTAATAAAAACCCTTTTTGGACTTTTATCCATTCATTTACCTCATAGCAACCAGTGAAACACTGATATTTGCAATTCTACGTAGAAATGAGGTAAAAACTTCAAAAATTCATTAAAAATACAATTCTCAATGAATCTTTCTGAAACTTTCAGGACTAATGGAGATCTGTTACATCTATGGTACAGCCAGAAAGAATCATGGTTTTACTAGTAAAATCAAAAGTTTTACCTACAGTCCATTTTTGACTATTCTACATGAAACACCAAATCTTCAAAAATTCACAGTAATTACAACCTGTGATGAAATTGCCAAAAACATTGATAACTTTGAGAAATCAATGATTATTTTGGAATAAAAGAAGATTTACAGATTTTACTCCTTTTATTCTTAACCATATTGGGGTTGGTAGTCACATAAAAGCATCAATTAAGTAATTATGATAATCTTACGTGACAACAGATTATGCTATCAATAATCCAAAAAAGGTTTATTGTTTTCTCACTCACTGGTTCTTCAGTTTGCTCCATGGCACGCCTCTGTGAGCTGTTGTTGACTTAAAAGAGGCCTCCTCTTGCTGTTTTTTCCAATAATCATCTTATTATTCAATTTAAACCATTATTACCAACAAGTAAGTATTAGTAAAGCTATTCTTAAGTGTTTTTAATCTTTCAGAATCAATAAGAAAGACGTGAAATCATAGAATACAACTATATATTGTTGTAATACTGTTATAAATTCATTTTGACCCTTACAATCCACAATTCTACATCAAATCTCTCTATCTTATCTTTCAATAAGTTTTTTGGAATATTAGTGAGTGATTTATTTTTAATTCTTAAAGTTTTTCTCTAAAAATTAGTTTTCTTCAAGAATTACCATTATAATTATTCTTGAAAAAGATAATTATATATTAAAATAATTTTATTATTTTAATAAAAGAAGTTTTATTATTAAAATCTTCTTGTAATTGATTCTTGTAGACAATTACTTGCTCACTGTTAAAATCACTAGTAGTGTTTAACACATGAAAGAAATACTTCTTCAATTATTTAATTGTGGTTATAATAACATTTTGTTATTATATTTCATAAGAACAGTCATAGTACTGTTGATTAATAGTAATATTATCATCAGTTTCATAGAAACACCTTACATTTGGGGGCCTGGCTGTGTTTTTTGAACCTTGTACCCTTAATTAATATATTTTTAAGTTCTGAAATATATTAATTTAATAATTTTTTCTTTCATTTTGAAGCTAAAATAATTCTTATTTTTGAAATTGTTTTGGAAATCTTTTTCATTGAGGAATTTGGTTTAATTTTATACTGTTTTTACATGTGGCTTTTTCACATCCAAAAACTTATAAAATTATTCTTTGAGTTACTCTGAATTAATTTTCATTCAAAATCTTAAATTATAATTTTTTCTTTAAAAAGAATAATTTTTTCTAATATTAAAAAATATAAAACTTATAAAAAATCTTTCAAAATATTTTAAAAAGTATAAAAAATAATTTTTTTCTAGTGTCTTTGATCAAATACTGTTCAGCTGGAAAAAGACTCAGTAAAAGATATATTACTAGTCCAGACTCTTCAGAAGCAGAATCTGAATACAGTATTGAGGTGCAAGTTGCTAAAAGAGGCACCTTATTTAACTCAGAAAAGACTAAATTACCACCAAAAGGTGTGTATTTTATCTTATATTTTCACCTTCTATCTTTAAATTGACGTGAAAATGGTGCATACCAGAAATGGAAGCAACTATTCAGTCCAACCAGATGGATGTGGACAAGGAAGAGGCAAGACCAAATCCAGAAGTGCCAAGTATTCCGCAAGAAAGACACATTTGGAGGATGCCAGAGTTTCCCCCCATTCCCCAAGGTCTGTACCCACAGATTTTGATGTGAATTCTGAGCCTGAACTGATTCATGACAATATTTCCAGGGATGAACCATTTTCAAGTGGCAGCAATAGAAATATATCAATGCAGTACAAAAATTGGTTCAGAGCAGCCAAAGAAGAGGAGTGGGAAATATGCCCAAGCCTTTGGCAGGGGGCCATTAACTCCTACTTACACATCAAGAGCTTTCTGGGTCAGGAGAAGACCATAGAACTCTTAGGAGGATGGAGCCCCCTGTCTTGCAAAGACAAGGTCAAAAAGATAAAGAATTGGTTGAAGAACCAAATTCTTTTATCCATAGACCAGAAGAAGGAACTGGAAATGACTCCAGCTTTGGAGACAGAGGCCCCAGTGGCATCTAACAGCTCCAAACCAGCTCCAGAAGTGTCCAAAGACAAGCTCAAAGGAACTCAGAAGAAGCAGAGAGGTCCCAAGAACCATCAACGCAAGGGCAAAGGCAAAGCCAATTGGCACAGACCTTACCCACAAGGGTACAGGATCCTCAAATTGGAGCCTTCAGCCATGGACAGTGTGTTCAACATGGCCAGAACTCTCATGGAATTCACAGCCAAGGAGCAGGAAAGGATGAACAGGACTTTTCCATGCAAATAGATCATGTACAAAGAGGTATTAATGTAGAAATTGGTGAACTTGATTCAAAGTTAAGTAAAATGACATTGGATATTAATGAATTGGAAAAAAAAAAAAAGAAATATACTGAATGGTATGAATTGACAAATACCAAATTTGATTTAATTATCAATGCTTGTAGCAGAATTGAGAGTACATGTCAGATTCAGAATGATGAAATGGAAGATCTATGTATTTTTAAAATGAATGATCAACTTAAAACTCTACAAGACCATGTCTTAAAGATAGTTTAAAATACCAATCATTTTGCTACACATTTATCAAAAAGTGACAGTGAAAGGCAGAAGTTAAAAAATGAAATAATTGAAAATGTAGAACAAATTCATAAGAACTATGAACCACATATGCCAAGACATTCTACACCTTTTACTGAAGAAAAACTTTCTGTTAAAGGAAGTTTTACCCCACTTTTAGGAGAAAATGTTGTCTCTGTTAAAGATATTCCCAAATTAGAAGAATGGCCAGCATTCTCTGGTGAAGGAGAATACAACCATATTGAGTTCATCAGGACTATTGATATGTTACAGGAAGACTTTAATATACCTGATGAAATCATAGTGGGGAAATTACACTCTCTGTTTACCAGAACTGCAAAGAAATGGTATTACAAGATGAGAATGTATCATGGGAAACATGATTGGTCCTGGTGGAAGTCTGAAGTGATTACCAAATGGGCCAACAATTCTTGGAGGTTTAAAATGGAAAATGCTTTTGAAAGTGCCATTTTTAACTCAGAGAAAGATAAACCACTTACTTGGTTCTTCAAGCAAAAAGACAGATTATCTGCTTTGCACCAAGATATGTCTGACACTATGATTAATATGAAGATATTAAGAAAGTGTGGAGGAGAACTGGAACATGCTATCAAAGGCAGATGTGTAGAACCCTGTTCAACAGAGGACTACATTAATGCAATGGAAGATATTACCAGAACAAGAATTGGTAAAACTTGGACTAAAATACCTATGGAATCCAAGATGGTCCCAAAGATTCCCAGAGAGGATAAAAGACCAGAAAGACCTGTCTTGAAGTGTCATAAATGTGGAAGTACTTCACATTTAGCAAACACTTGCACCAAAAAGACAAAAATCAATGAAGTTCAAGTCATTGAAGAAATTCAGTGTACTGAAGAGAAAGTGGAGTCTGATCAAGATTCTGCAGTCTCTGAGGATACACCAGTGGAGGACTATCCAATTGAAAAAATTACAGCTTTCTTTGAGGTCACAGAAGTCCATACCCACTTGCCACAGTAAAGTGAGGATTTCTGAAACCTGATGAATATCCAAGATGCCAGAATGTGTAAAACAAAACCTACTAGAGGAAAAGGTTACACTGCTGGAGCATCCTGTATCACATCAGTTTTGATGAGTGATATTGAAGCCAAAGTAATTTTGGATACAGGGGCATTTTGCACTTGTGTGGGCAAAGATTATCTCCAAATTATACTTCCTGAATGGAAAAACCATCTATTACCAATAGAAGGTGTGCAATTTAGTAGTGCCAGTAACAATATGTACCCCTTGGGTATATTAGACACTAATATTGTATTTCCACACCCAGCAGGAAGTGTAAGGATGAAAACTGAGATTGTGGTAATGGATAATTGCACATCTCAGCACATCATTCTTGGAAATGATTACTTAAATATTTATGGTATTGACATCAATAACCACAAAGACAGATATTTCACAATTGGGGATAACAAAAGACAAAAATTTGCTTTTTCCCATATGCCAAAACAAATATCTGTGGTATCTTCTAAGGATAATTATAAAGATGAATTTGTGTCTAATCAGCTTGTTTAAGCACAAATTAATCCATTATTATCACCAAAAATGAGGAATGAACTTATTAATGTGTTATACACATACAGTAATGCATTGGCCTCTGATAATGAACCATTAGGTGCTATAAGGGGACATGAAGCTGATATTACTCTTAATATTGACAGGCCATATCCTCCAGTACTTAGAAGACCAGCTTATCCAGCCAGTCCCAGAGCTAGAGAAGCCTTGGAAAAACATATCCAAGAGTTAATCCAACTTGGTGTACTAAGAAAAGTAGGCAATAATGAGGAAGTTGAAGTGATAACACCTGTTATTATTGCCTGGAATAATGATAAGTCAAGAATGGTTGGAGATTTCAGAGCATTGAATACCTACACAGTTCCAGATAGGTATCCAATCCCTAGAATTCAAGAAACCTTGACTCAATTGTCTAAAGCCAAGTATATAAAATCAATGGATGCATTGAAAGGCTTTCATCAAAATGTTTTGACACCTAAAGCTAAGAAATTACTTAGAATTATCACTCACTGTGGTATTTATGAGTATCTTAGAATTCCATTTGGCATTAAAAATGCTCCATCCCATTATCAAAGAATGATGAATACCATCTTTCCCACAGAATTGTCTGAAGGATGGCTTATCATTTATATTGATGATATTATCATATGTTCTGATTCATGGTCTTTGCACCTTGAAAGACTTGCAAGAATACTTCACAAAGCTGAATAAGTGAACATGAAAATTTCACTTAAGAAATGCAATTTTGGTTTTGAAGAACTCAAAGCATTAGGACATATTGCTTCTGGTTTAAGCTTGGGTATTGACAAAAACAAAGTAGCAGCAGTGTTACTTAAGCCGATATCCCACAATAAAAAAGAAATGATGTCTTCTCTTGGGTTTTCCAGTTATTATAGGCAACACTTGAAAGACTTTGCAATTCTAGCCAAGTCACTTTATAGAATCTGTGATCAACAGACTGTATTTGAGATGACACAGGAGAGAATTAAAGCTTATGAGAAGATAAGGAGAGCTCTTACAGAAGAACCTTTACTCCTCATGCCTGACTGAAATATTCCCTTTAAATTGTACATTGATGCATGTGGAGATGGATTAGGGGCAGCCCTACATCAAGTCCAAATTATTGATGACAAACCTACAGAAGGACCAGTTTGTTACATCTCAAGGAAAATCAAACCAACAGAAGCCAGATATGGTGCAAGCCAAATGGGGTGCTTATGTTTGGTATGGGCACTTGAGAAATTACACTATTATCTTGATGGCAGTGTTTTTGAAGTGATAACTGACTGTAATTCAGTAAAATCACTTCTTAACATGAAAACTCCCAACAGACATATGTTGAGATGGCAAATAGCCATTCAGGAATATAGAGGAAACATGACTATAGTCCACAAAGCAGGAAACATTCACAAGAATGCTGATGGACTTAGCAGGTGGGCATTAGCCAACACTCCTGATAACCCAGCTTATGTACCCTTGGAAGCTGAACCACAGATTCCAATTGAAGGGATTAACATAACTGATATTGGGACTGAATTCTTTGAAGAGGTCAGAGAATCTTATAATCAAGACAAGAATTGCCATATCTTGACTTCTTTATTAGATAAAGACTGCAAGGACACATCTTTAGTTAATGCACTAGATGAAGTTTGGAGAAATTCCTATTCTAAAGGAAGATTTCAATTGTTTGATGGGATTATTTACCACAGAACCAAACATTCTTGTGTAATTACATTATGCAGAAGATTTCTTATCAATACAATTCTTCATGAATGCCAGCATAGTATCTACTCTGGACACCTTTCAGAGGACAGAACACTTGAAAAAGTGAAGAACTGTGCATGGTGGACAACTTGGAGAAAAGAAACCATTGAATCTTTCCATACCTGTGACAGATGTCAAAAAGCAAACAGGAGTACAGGCAAGAAATTTGGACTTATGATCCATATTCAAGAACCAAAATCCCCTTGGGAAGTTGTTCACATGGATTGGGTCACAGCACTTCCTCCAAGTGATGACAAAAGTTATAATGCTTGTTTAGTCATTGTAGACAGATATAGAAAGACTCCCATATTCTTACCATGTCATAAAGATGACAATGCTATGGATACAGCTCTTCTTCCATGGAGTACAGTTATTTCTCATACAGGATTATTTAAGAATATCATAAGTGACAGAGATCCCAAGTTCACATCTGCACTTTGGAACAATCTTCATAGATTGTTTGGGACTAAGTTATCATTCTCTACAGCATACCACCCTCAAACGGATGGGCTAGCAGAGAGGATGATTCAAACTTTAGAAGACATGATCAGGAGATTTTGTGCTTATGGGTTAGAACTCAAAGACTCAGATAGCTTTACCCATGACTGGTGCACTCTGATACCTGCATTAGAATTGGCATACAAGACATCAGTCCATTCTTCCACAGGACAAACTCCTGCTATGTTAGAAAAAGGATGGAATCCAAGACTCACACCAGACACACTGAGGAAAGACTTGATTGACATTGATCCTACAGCTTCCAGCTTCAAGATAATGCTTGATAAAGTAAAACATAATGCAAAACAAAGTCGGGATGATGCTTTTGATTATGCAAAACAGAAGTGGGACAAGAGTCATAAAATACCAGACTTCAAAGTAGGGGACTTAGCTCTAGTTTCAACCTTGCATTTTAATAATATCAAAGGCCCAAAAAAACTTAAAGATTCTTATGTAGGACCATTTGTTATTGTTGCCTTACATGGAACCAATGCAGTTCAAGTGGAATTGAGTGGTGAAATGGAAAATAAACACCCCACTTTTCCAGTCAGCTTGATAAAGCCTTATCAACCAGCTGACAAAGAATTGTTTCCTTTAAGGAACCCAACTCCTTTAAATGTTCCACCAGTGGAACAGAATGAAGACAAAAAGATAAAGAAAGTCATTAAAGAAAGGAGACTTACGGGTAAAAATCAGAGAGAATATCTTGTCAGATATAGAAATCCAGTACATGAAGATGAATGGCTAGCAGAATCAGACATACCTGACTCAGATAAGCTCTTGAGAAGATTTAGACATGAAAGAAGGCCACAAGCCTGAATGTGTCTAGAAATGTGCTTTAATATACTTGATCTGAGTGATGTAAAGAGGTTGGACAGTGGACATTAACCCCCCTTTTGGGCTTTTTATTATTTCTACTATTAATAAAACTGTAGTAAAATTTTATTTTATGGTGGGAGGGAATGTGAGCCTTGAGGTATATTTTACATACCCAAATAGGCCACAATTATCTTAAAAATAAATTTTGAATTATGCATAACTCATAAGTCATGCATATATCCAAAATTCATCATTTTTTATTTCAGAAAAGATGAATAACTTTTTATTGAGTAAGTAGATCCATGGATTTAAGGCCAGATTTGGATTCTACACAAAAATTCACCCAGGGTAGCTCCATAGAGTGAACAAGCTCAAATTAAATCTTTGAGGTGGTAAAATGGAAAATACTTCAATACCACATCATCAATACCACATAGAAGATCCGTGAAAATTTTTGTTTTTCTTAATTTCATGCCAAAATAATGGGAATGTGAGGAATCCCATGTTACATATACACTAAGAATAGTGTTATGCATGTTTTGAGCACTTAATATCATGGTATTCTTACATGGAATTTTGTTACACCCATAGTGGATATCTCACTTTGAGCTTAAATTTCTATTTTGACGTGAAAAATAGGCAAGGGGGACAAAAGACATCAAAGAGAGCCAGGGTACCCAACTTCTGAGGCCTCAGAGGCGTGGACAGCTCCAAAGCTTGGATCCATGGCTGATCTTGGCCTAATTGGTAAACTAAAACCCTTTGGGAACTTGGTTACCATGTTACAACTACCGTAAATCTTAAGAAAATAGCAAATAACCTGCTATTTTGACGTGCCAAGGAGGTAAAGAGCTACTTAGACTCCTGTAACCATGTCAATTATTAATGATTTTCCATGGATAAACCCCAAAAGAGTAATTAAAACCCTTTTTGGACTTTTATCCATTGATTTACCTCATAGCAACCAGTGAAACACTGATATTTGCAATTCTACGTAGAAATGAGGTAAAAACTTCAAAAATTCATTAAAAACAAAATTCTTGTTGAATCTTTCTGAAATTTCAGGACTAATGGAGAGCTGTATTATCTATGATACAACCAAAAATAATTATGGTTTTACTAGTAAAATTAAAAGCTTTACTTACAGTCCATTTTTGACTATTCTACATGAAACACTGAATCTTCAAAAATTCACAGTAATTACACCCTGTGATGAAATTGCCAATAACATTGATAACTTTGAGAAATCAATGATTATTTTGAAATAAAAGAAGATTTACATATGTTACTCCTTTTATTCTTAACCATATTGGGGTTGGTAGTCACGTAAAAGCATCAATTAAGTAATTATGATAATCTTACGTGACAACAGATTATGCTATCAATAATCCAAAAAGGTTTATTGTTTTCTCACTCACTGGTTCTCCAGTTTTCTCCATGGCATGCCTCTGTGAGCTGTTGTTGACTTAAAAGAGGCCTCCTCTTGCTGTTTTTTCCAATAATCATCTTATTATTCATTTTAAACCATTATTACCAACAAGTAAGTATTAGTAAAGCTATTCTTAAGTGTTTTTAATCTTTCAGAATCAATCAGAAAGACGTGAAATCATAGAATACAACTATATATTGTTGTGATACTGTTATAAATCCATTTTTATCCTTAAAATCCACAATTCTACATCAAATCTCTCTATCTTATCTTTCAATAAGTTCTTTGGAATATTAGTGAGTGATTTATTTTTAATTCTTAAAGTTTTTCTCTAAAAATTAGTTTTCTTCAAGAATTACCATTATAATTATTCTTGCAAAAGATAATTATATATTAAAATAATTTTATTATTTTAATAAAAGAAGTTTTATTATTAAAATCTTCTTGTAATTGATTCTTGTAGACAATTACTTGCTCACTGTTAAAATCACTAGTAGTGTTTAACATGTGAAAGAAATAATTCTTTGATTATTTAATTGTGGTTATAATAACATTTTGTTATTATATTTCATAAGAACAGTCATAGTACTGTTGATTAATAGTAATATTATCATCAGTTTCATAGTCACACCTTACACATAGGATCATGTTTTTAGTTGAAAGATTGATTTTGTTGATAAAAGACAATGAAATAATCTTGAAAGAGTTTCATAAAAGATTAGTAAACTTAATACCTCATAATAGAATTATAACTCCTTGGCTTGAAGAAAGATCCTAAATTTATTATTAGAGCTTGAATTTGATCATATAATTGGCTTTCAAGCTTTGTCACCATATATAATATCCAACCTTAAGGTATCTACTTATATCAAGATTGACAAAAATGTAAATCTAATACATAATTTTGGAAACATCAACTTATAGCTTTTAGCTGATATTAAAACTATTATCAAAACCCAAATTGAAATATCAAAGAGTTTTTTATTTAATACTCTTTAATAAGACATTTTAATTGATAATTTTTAAAAATTAGTAGAGATATATAGTAATCTAAGAGAAATATCTAGATAATTTATATTACTAATTCATATTATTTGACAGAATTTGAATTATGAAAGTGTCACAGGGGCTCTTGTACAGAACAACAAGAGTGGCCTGGCACTCAGCAATCAGGGAACTCACTTGAAAGACTCCAAAAGATTGAAGAAAATAAAAATAAAGAATTGAATTTCTCTAAGAAGAATGCAAGTACAAAGATGAGATGCAATAAGAGAAATGAGAAGCCAAATGGCCAAAGAGCCAGCCAAGTAAGTCCTTAATCACTGTTTCAACCTGCCAAAATGAACAATGGAATTATTAAGGATATGACCACCAAATATCTATTGACAGGTTATTAAAGAAAAGAGAGTAAGGTGCTAAATGACTGACTTGATAATATCAGTATTCACTTAACAAAAATGGTAAGATAAATAAAGATATAATATAATCAAAATATACTAATTAACTGGGGGAAAAACCCCCCAGGGTCAAAGGAGGCTGGTATATGTGAAAGGTTGAGAGCTTGACTCCTTCAGGCTGACAGCTGGTCTGTATTGAATCCTTGAAGCTGTATTAAAAGCTTGATGAAGTGTATACCTTGCCAGATTGGGAAATGAACTGTGTTGAATGATTATCCCCATGATTTATGATTGAAATACAGGTCTTGATGAATCCAGACTGTATTGAAATGAATTTGGTTGCCAAGCTGGATTTATGGAGTATTGACACTTGACAACTTGTTTGGAACTGCCTCTTGAATACACCTTGGGAATGAATTGACAGTATTCCCTTGTAGGGAATACTTTAAGTGAGAATAACCAATGAATTCCTGATGGTGTCATTGGTCTTTGAGGAATTACACCTGCGCTTAAGCCTTGATGGATCCTCTGGATGACATGACACTTTGGTGACTTATGGGATGTTCAATTACCCCTCTGATATTGACACCATCAAATTGCTGGTGAAAAAAAGGTACAAAATGGTGTATAACACCATTTATGACAATTTGAGTCGCTGAAGGGTGGAAGTGGCCAAAGGTCTTTGTGAGTGAAGTCAGGAGGATGAGAGTGAAGATTGGGTTTTGGGTGACTTCAAAGGTGACAAGGTGTTTCTGGGTGTATTTCCCAAATACAGCTTATACAGCTTTAAAACTGTATTTGCACAAAGTGCGCAAAAATTCACAAAACTGGCAATTAAGCCTCAAAAGGCCTGATATGGCCTTTTGGAAATATTTCCCATAATATGTGGGAAAATGGCATATACAGCTGAATACAGCAAGAATGCGCAAAGCTGTATTTAAATCTCAAAAAGCCAAATACAGGCTGTTGGGATTTATTTTCCCTGTTGACTGGAAAATACCTGAAAGTGCTCAAAAGCAGAGAATGGCCTGTAAAGGCCTGATGATAGTGAAGGGGTCAGGTTGGCCCCAGAAGTGAAATGACCATAAAAGGCCACAAAAGATGAGAGGGCCACTTTGGACAGTGATTATGGATATTGCCAAATTGCCATAACATTGATATGGCCCTGATATGCCATATGGAGTCCAGGAGGGTAATTGCCATGGTTGTGACAGTACCCCCCACCTTGGAATGGTGAGCTCCTGAGCACCAATACAAGGTGAAGCCTGTTGAGGCAACTGGAAAGAGTTTGAGACAGGGATTCAAGAGGAGTGATTAAGAGAAAAATAATTGGATACTGATATTGAAAAGTTGGCATGTGATGCGGGATTTTCTTGATCTTCTTTTGACATTGGCTTCAGAATTGATGTAAATTTAAAATGAATGATGTTGGTTCATGAATTGATTTGGTATAAGTAAAGAAAATCAAAAATGAAAATAAAAAGGAAATTAAAGAATAAAAATGAAATTAAGAAAAGAAAAGAAACAAATTAATCTTGAGGAGGTTCCAATATTCATCACAGAGGTTGATAATTGATTTTCAAATTGGCCGAGGACCTGGAAAGAGAAATTTGATTCCAGGTGCTCACAAAGTGGTCAAGGTGATGCTTTGAAAGATTGTAGACCCCTCAGGGAAGTGCACACCAGGAGAGGAACTTACTTTTGGTAATTACCACTCCTGCCAGTGCCATAAAAAGAAAATAAATTTGCTGAAAGAATGACTTGGAATTGGAAAGACTTGGAAAGAAATTAATAAAAGGAATGGTCCATTTGCCCAAGTAAAAATGGCCATGATTTTTGGAATTTATGTTGAAAGCCAGGCCAAAGATCTGTGTCCACAAATTTCAGAGTGTTCATAGAGTGGCCAAGGTGATGCTTACAACAAGAAAGGGTAGAATACCTCTGAAGGTGCATACCAGCAGTGGGACTTACTTTTGATAATTCCTCTCCCCACCAAGCACCATCAAAAATCAAGCTCTTAAAGAATTTGGTCCTGGCTTGTCAGGATATAAAGAATGAAAATCCTTGACCAGTTCAGGACAATTCTTGAGGTTTTCAGCTGGTTCCCAAGTGGATCTTTCTGAGTCTTGACTGAAAGCTTTCTATTCCACCAAATACCATAATTTGCCTCTCTTAAGCTTTGATTTCAGTATTTGAGAGACTTCCCATTCCTCTTTTTCTTCAATGATGATCGGAGGAGGAGGCTCTTGATGCTTATTTGGGATTGTTGATGTCTTGACTGGTTCTAAGAGTGAAATATGGAAGAATGGGTGGATGGACTTCCATTGAGATGGGAGCTTGAGGTGGTAGGAATGAGTGCTGACTTTCTTCAAGATTGGAAATGGATCCAACCATCTTTCAGACAGTTTTTTGGTGTGGCTAGTTGACTTGATTTTCTTGGAAGAAATTCATACCATGTCTCCAGGATTGAAAACAGGTGGACTTGCTCTACTTTTATCTGCATACCTCTTAAACCTGTTTATGGAAAATTCAAGTTCTCTCTTGAAATCTTGCTTTACTAATTGGATTTTTGTTGATAACTTTCCAGCAGGAGTATCTTGAGTAATGTTAGCTGAGTCAAAATGAGGATCTCTTCCATAAAAAGTGAAAAATGGTGATTGTTTTGTTGAATAGTGGTAAGAGTTGTTGTAGGCAAATTCAGCCAGAGGGAGCCAGGTGTTCCAATCATATTGATGATAGCTGACATACATCCAAAGGTACTGTTCTAGTATCTTATTTACCCTATCTGTCTGTCCATAAGTTTTTGGATGATAAGCAGTTGACAGATCTCTTGAAATCTTGAGCTTCTGACAAAGATTTGTCCAAAAAGAAGAAACAAAAAGAGAACCTCTATCACTAACAATGCTTGAAGGAAGGCCATGCTTTGAGAAAATATTCTTGATAAATAAATGAGCCAAATCCAGTGAGGTTATTGAAGACATTGTTGGAATAAAAACTGCCATTTTTGAGAATCTGTCCACTATGACAAGGATTGAGTCAAAAGAATCGGACAGTGGCAATTGAGTGATGAAATACATTGAAAGACAAATTCAAGGATCATTTGGAATTGGAAGAGGTTTGAGGAGTCCAAACTTCTTGTGATGAATATTTTTGTTTCTTGAACACTGTTGACATGATGATAGATAATCCTTAATAAATTGAGTCATGCCAGGCCAGTGGAAATCCTGCTTGACAAGTTTGAGAGTATTCTCTTTGCCAGGGTGTCTAGCTAGAGGAGAGTCATGCCTCTTTTGAAGTATGCTGAGTTAGAATAATCTTTTACAGATTTACCTTTACCCAAATCTTGAAGGATACTTCTATATTGAGAATCTTGCCATAATTCCTTCTGAATTGAGTCAATAAAACTTGAAAATGATTCCACCATGACTGAAAAGAACTTTGAGGCTTGATTTTCATCCTGCTTGATTATTTTTCGATAATTCATTGGATTCTTGCTGATGAAATCTTCCCCCCTCTCTGGGTAAACGTTGTCCCAACATGATAATGCATCTGGAAGGGTGGCCAGGTGGCCAGGGTGGTAAGTGATTGGGAAATGAAATTCAGAGAGAAACTAAGCTCAGCAGGCTTGACGGCGAGTGAGAATCTTTGATGACATGAAGTATTGAAGTGAAGAATTATTGGTGAGAACTTCAAAGGCAGAAGAAAGAGAAAGGAGAAAAGCTCTCCAGAGCTTGAGAGCCCAGACTATGCCAAGGAGTTCCTTGTCATGAATCTCATAATTGAGCTCATCTGGGAGAAGCTTGCGGCTATCAAATGCAATGGGATGTTTTCCTGAGTCAGAAATCTGACTCAGTACAGCACCCAAGGCATAATCTGATGCATCAGTCTCTACAATGGTGGGTAGAGAAGGATCAAAGTGAGAAAGGATTGGAGCAATTGTGAATTCCTCTTTGAGTTGATGAAACTGTCTAAGAGCTTCCTCATTAAGGGGAAAACGGGAATCTTTCTTGAGGAAACTTGTGAGTGAACTAATTTTCTTTGAATAATTCTTGATGAAACAGAGGTAAAAGTTGGTAAAGCCAAGTAATGATTGAAGTTCCTTGAGGTTTTTTGGAGGTGGCCAATTGAGAATTTGCTGAACTTTTTCTTGGTCCATCTTGAGGCCTTCAGAAGAAACAAAATAACCTAAGTACTCTACACTAGAAACGTGAAACAGGCACTTGGAGGCCTTAGCAAAGAGGTTATTGGCTCTTAGTCTGGCAAGAACAGTGGAAAAATGAGTGACATGTTCTTCTTCAGATTTGGAAAAGACCATAATGTCATCCAAATAAACCACAACATAAATATCAAGAAGATCATAAAAAATATCATTGACAAGGTTTTGAAAAGAGGCAGGAGCATTGGCAAGCCCAAATGGCATAACCAAATATTCATGGCTGTCATATTTAGCTTTAAAACATGTCAAATGTTCATCACCTTCCTTGATTCTGAGAAGGTTATATGCACCATGCAAATAAATCTTGGAGAAGATAGAAGAACCATTGAATACGGTAAGAAGCTGATTCATAGGAGGAACAGGATACTTTTTCTTCCTAATAACAGAATTGAGTTTGCGGTAATCAACACACAAACGGAGGCCACCATCTTTCTTTTTGACAAAGAGGACAGGTGCTCCTGTTGAAGAGGAGCTTGGCCAGATGAAACCTTTCTCTACATTCTCTAAAATGTAGGCCCTGAGTGTATCTGACTCTTGGTTTGATAAAGAGTAGATCACCTCAACTGTAGGTAGAGACCCCTCCAGCTCAATATGATGATCACAGGCGCAGTTAGGAGGAAGTTTCTCTGCTTTCACCTTGGAGAATACATCCAAATACTAGTGATAAACAAAAGGAACAACCTTCATCATGGTTTCTATTTATTCTGGCTCTTTCTCTTAATCCCACAACCCCTCCAGGGAGTCATGATAAGATGAAGGAGTAAGGTCCATATTCCCAAAGAAGAGATGAAGTGAAGATACAGAATTATCTTCTCCAATGTCTTGAATCTCTTTTAAGACTTCATCTCTAGATGATAGTAATGACTGATGGGAATTAAGGGAAGGAATATTGTAAGGTTTGACTATGAAACAATAAGTAAAAATTACTAATTTATTACTTATTGTACTCTGAATGTCCTTATGAATTGAATAAATAAGATTAAAAATATAATAATAATAAATGATTATTATTATTATGGCGTAAAATAATTATATTATTAAATAAATATAATAATATAATTTATATTATGAAAATATAATATAATAAATAAATATATTAATATAAAATAATTAATATATTTAAAAAGCTCTTTATTATTGTTACCAACAAATAATAAAGGCGTAAAAAATTTTTTTTTATTAATTAAAAACAATTAATAACAATAATATTACTAATATTAAAGTTATGAATTGATTTAAATACTATTTATATTAATTAAAGAATTATTAAGAGAGTAATAATAGAGAAATTATTATAATAAGAGAAAATAACCTACTTTTAACACTTAATATAATAATTTCGAAATATTTTACGCCAAAAAAAATATAAATACAACTTTTTCAAATTGTATTTACAATAAAAATAAAGAAAATTACAAATTATTCTGGATTTTTATGTGGAAATGAGTTTTTAGAGAGATTTTAAACAAAAACAATTAAATAAATGATTTAATCATGTCAAAATAGATGATTATAGCAAGGTGGTCTTTGGTCTTTAATAATATAATACTTTTATATATAAAGAATAAAGAAATTACCTTTGATTTAATTGATTTAATGTTTTTGATGCGTCTGAGGGGAAAATAGAGTAAAAAGAGCTCTATTTATAGTAAATACCTCCCTCCTAGAGTCCAACAGGCTTCTAGTAGACGTGTACTGATCATATCCACTGGAATTGATCAATATTTTAAGGTTTGAGGGTGATTACATCATGATCAAACCATATTACATCATTATTACACCATTATTTAGAGTTATCACTATAACTCTAAGTTTGATGACATCAGAGGCTTGGAAGAACCCCAAATTTCGTGTATTTTATTAGTTTTAATCATAAACTAATAGTATTCACCAATTTTATCACTCTTATGACTGTTAAACTTAATTTAAGGTTACAGTAGGTGATCATAACTGCTCAATTTAAGCTCAAACTTTGATCTTCAATAACTTTTAAGATTTACACGCTACAGCAATTCAGAGAGTGAATTCTGATAGCCTGGAATAACCTCATTATGCTGCCAAGAGCTTTTCATTACATCATCAAAACTCTAATTTTGATGATTTTTCTTGTAACTCATCTTTTCTGTCGAAATTCAATATTTTAAACTTCAAACCTTGATTTCAGGGGGTTATACCCTGAATTTAATAATAAAAATTACATCATTCTTCACGAATAAACTAGTAGAATCCAACTGTATACTTTTTTTTAAGTTTGGACTACTTTCACAACAAAGTGGTCGACAGCTCTGTTGATTTTTATCAATATGTCATCATAGGTTTTAACCTTGTTTATAATTTGTAAAATAAAGCTCATATCTTTGTTCTTACAGTAATTACGTGGTAACTTTATTTTTGGTTCATCATTCTATCATGTATAGTTTAGGAGATATTAGCTATGATCCTTGAATATATGCATTGACCAAAAAAGTGCATATATTCAGGTTAAATCCTTAAGTATTGACTTTGGAAATTAGCTTATTAATTGTTTTATGTGTGGAGTTTTGTGGGAAATCCACTGGTAAAATTTATCTCACATGTTGTTTCATTAGTTCCTGAGATAAATAAGGTTTTCTGGCTTTTATAAGGTATTATACCTTATAATTCATTAAATATTGACTTTACAGATATGCCATAAAAATGGTATATGTGTATTTTTCCATGAGGAATCCAATGGTATAATTTATTTTACATGTTGATTCATTGGTTTTTAAGTTAAACCAATTTTTGTACCAATTTATGGTATTTTTTGTATATTTAAGTAATTATTTTTAATGTATAATTATTCTAAGTAATTTTAATATAATTATATTAAAGGTATAATTATTCTTAGTCTTTTTTGTGACCTTATTGGGTATGTGGTCATATCTCAAAGGCTCACAAATATGGACAGAAGATGGAAATGATTGTTTTCTAGAATCACCAACCAGAGCTGCAAATGATTTGGCAGAAGAAAAGTCATTACTGAAAGATTTTGAAGGATCATAATAGTCCTTATGATCAGCATTAAAGGTGATCAGCCCTTTCCTCCAATCAATGAATGGATTAAAATGATTGAGAAAGTCAAAGCCCAATATGAGTTCTTCTCCCTTGGGAGTATCAATGACTAAAAAGTCCCATTAAAAGCTTGGGAAAGAAGGGAGCTCAACCATATATTTAGTATGGTGAGTCACAAATAAAGAAAAAGACTCAGAGGAGTCAAGAATGATAAGAGGAATCTTCTCTGGGAGTTCTTACATGGTCAATGAGTACTTGTGAACAAACTTCTTTGCAATAAATGAGTTGGTAGCACCAGAATCAATGAGAATACTGTAAAACAAATCAGAAAGAGAAGAAAAGACAAAAAACTTTAAAGAATTCTTGACACCAGTATTCAGAATTCACAATTGTGCTCTGGAAGGAAAACAGTGAAGACCATTTAACACAACATGATCTTCACTCAGGCTTTTTCCTGGCTGGTAAAATTGCCGGAGGATTGGGTAAGCTTGTTTTGAGGCCTTTTGAAACAGGACTAAAGACTATGCTTCCCACCACAATAGGTACATAAGCCCTCCTTGATTCTTCTTCTTTTTCAGAATTCATTAACTTGAAGTCTTTATTCAATAAAGAAGAATGGGGCTTGTCCCTCTTCTGAAAATTCTTCTTCTTCTTTTGACTTGAGCTTGAAGAATTTTTAGTATGATAAGAATTTGACTTTGAGGCTTCTGGCTTCTTCTCTTGATGATGACTCTTTTCATTTTTCCTCTCATGGTACCTGGTATCAAGCTCCAGGGTAATGTCCATTAAGTCTTGAAGTGAGTCGGTTCTTGAAGGATGGGAGGCCAATTGATCCAAAATCCTGGATGGCAATCCC
Source organism: Austropuccinia psidii (assembly GCA_023105745.1). Taxonomy (NCBI): domain Eukaryota; kingdom Fungi; phylum Basidiomycota; class Pucciniomycetes; order Pucciniales; family Sphaerophragmiaceae; genus Austropuccinia; species Austropuccinia psidii. The sequence continues at coordinate 12,297,680 of JALGQZ010000002.1, read as the reverse complement.
TTCCTGAAATGATGAATAAGAGCCCTTTCACCCCAATCTCTAATTCTTGAAACCAAACTGCTGAAATCAGCTATTTATAAAGAAACATGGCCACCTTCTTTCATTCTTAGAGAATCCAACTCTGCTTCAGCTTTTCTAACTTCCTTTGGGTCCCCAAATGAAGTAGAAAGTTGAGATTCAAATAAGGTCCAAGAATTGAGAAGGTAAGTTGAGTCTTGATTGGTGAGATTGGAAAGATAAGGCTCAATCCATTTTGTAGCCCTGCCAATGAAAAATGAAGTGGAATAGAGAACTTTCTTTTGGTCTTGAGAGAAATTTGCCAGATCATTATAAAAAAATCAATTGACAAGACTTAATTAAATTTCTAACTTTGAAGGGATGAGTCCCATCAAAGAATTCTGGTGCCTTCATAGATGGAGTCTTGAGGCTTCAGAGGATGAAGCCGCTTGAAGATTGGTAATAATCTGAGTCATTTGCTGCATGATGGCCAATAAAGATGGTTCAGACTGATGAGAGTCAGGCTGATTAGACTGGGCTAGAGTTGGCCCTCCAGTAATTTGGGATGCCCCCACAGGAGCAGAGACACCTTCAGTACCATCAGACTCTTCCTCTTCCACAGAATTCTTCTCCTCAGCTTCACCATCTTCACCAGAACCTCTAAGAATGGTCCTTGAAGTTCCTGGAAATCTGCCAACTACTGCTGAAAATGAACTGGATCTTCTTGGCCCTCTTCCTTCCTTCCAAAATGGGTCCTCTGTCCAATCCGGCCCTCAGTTGAGGAACTGCTGGGGTGCCATCAAGAGGAGCCCTTGGAGTTGGAATGAGAACAGCTTGAGTTCTAGCCTGAGATCTTGTTTTTCTTGCAGGAGGTGAGTGTTGGATGGGCATCATTTCATGATAAAAGTGAAATAAAATGAACAATAATCAAGATTTGAAGATGAAAACTTGAGGCAATTTGAAACAAGACTTGAAGTAAAAAGTCAAAATCAATATCTTAAAGAAAATCAATAAATCAAAATGAGATTTTCAGGTAAATCAATCAATTAAATATCAAATACAAACTTGAAGTCAATTAATAAAATAAGTCAAAATGAAAACTTCATGGAAATCAATCAATCAATGTCAAATGAAATTTTGAAGTCAATTAATCAAATAAGTCAAATCAATCAAAAAAAATATTGCATAAAATCAATGAATCAAAGTGAATTCTTGAAGCAAAATCTATTTATGTCAAAATTCTTGATGTGAAAAATCAGCTAAATCAATGAAATATTCAGGTAAATCAATTTTCTTGAGGTCAATATCAATTTATGTCAAATCAAAATCAAATGAGTTCTTCTTTAAAAAATCAAAATTCTCGAATAATAAATCAAATAAGAATCTTTATGTGAAGAATTTGTCTGAATAACTTGATGAAAAATATTAGAATCAAATGAAAATTACAATTATGCCTGAATTATGAATTAATTATAATTTGATGATTTTAGATAAGTTTTTTTTAAAAAAAAAAGAGAAAAAAAATAAAATTGGGTCAGCTTTCAATTTTCAGAATAAAGAATGAATGAGATAAAATTGAGAGGTGACAATGAATCATAAAGTTCATAAGCATTAGAGAGTCATAATTTCAATGGAATGAATGAATGAAATTATAAAGAAAGAATGAACAGAATGAAAAAAAATTATGAGTTAATTAATATAATGTCACAGGGGTTCTTGGACAGAAAAACAAAAGTGGCCTGGCACTCAGAAATCAGGGAACTCACTTGGAAGACTCCAAAAGATTAAAGAAAATAAAAATAAAGAATTGAATTTCTCTAAGAAGAATGCAAGTACAAAGATGAGATGCAATAAGAGAAATGAGAAGCCAAATGGCCAAAGAGCCAGCCAAGTAAGTCCTTAATCACTTTTTTAACCTGCCAAAATGAACAATGGAACTATTAAGGATATGAACACCAAATATCTATTGACAGGTTATTAAAGAAAAGAGAGTAAGGTGCTAAATGACTGACTTGATAATATCAGTATTCACTTAACAAAAATGGTAAGATAAATAAAGATATAATATAATCAAAATATATTAATTAACTGGGGGAAAAACCCCCCAGGGTCAAAGGAGGCTGGTATATGTGAAAGGTTGAGAGCTTGACTCCTTCAGGCTGACAGCTGGTCTGTATTGAATCCTTGAAGCTATATTGATAGCTTAATGAAGTGTATACCTTTCCAGATTGGGAAATGAACTGTGTTGAATGATTTTCCCATGATGTATGATTGAAATACAGGTCTTGATGAGTCCAGACTGTATTGAAATGAATGTGGTTTCCAAGTTGGATTGATGGAGCATTGACACTTGACAACTTGTTTGGAACTGCCTCTTGAATACACCTTGGGAATGAATTGACAGTATTACCTTGGAGGGAATACTTGAAGTGAGAATAACCAATGAATTCTTGATGGTGTCATTGTTCTTTGAGAAATTACACCTGCACTTGAGCTTTGATGGGTCCTCTGGCTGACATGACACTTTGGTGACTTATGGAATGTTGAATTACCCCTCCAATATTGACACCATTGAATTTCTGGTGAAAAAAGGTGCATAATGGTGTATAACACCATTTATGACAATATGAGTTTCTGAAGGGTGGAAGTGGCCAAAGGTCTTTGTGAGTGAAGTCAGGAGGATAAGAGTGAAGATTGGGTTTTGGGTGACCTCAAAGGTGACAAGGTGTTTCTGGGTGTATTGGCCAATTTTGGTTTTCTGGCCAAATACAGCTTATACAGCTTTAAAACTGTATTTGTGCAAAGTGCGCAAAAATGCGCAAAAGGGTGCAAAATGCACAAAACTGGCACTTAAGCCCCAAAAGGCCTGATATGGCCTTTTGGACATATTTCCCATAATACATGGGAATATGGCATATACAGCTGAATACAGCAAAAAATGTGCAAAATGTGAAAAACTGTATTTAAAGCGCAAAAAGCCAAATACAGGCTTTTGGGCTGTATTTTCCCTGTTTACTTGAGAATACCTGAAAGTGCTCAAAAGCAGATAATGGACTGGAAAGGCCTGATGATAGTGAAGGGGCCAGGTTGGCCGCAGAAGTGAAATGACCATAAAAGGCCAGAAAAGATGAGAGGGCCAATTTGGCCATTGATTATGGATATGGCCAAATTTCCATAAGATTGATATGGCACTGATATGCCATATGGAGTTCAGGAGGGTAATTGCCATGGTTGTGACAGAAAGAATAAATTTCATGAAAAAGTTACATAATTTTCTGATGAATTTTCCAAAGGATATATCAAGAAGAAAGAGAATTTTTTCTTCATATTATCATTTTTAATCTAGAAGGAAGTACTAAAAAGAATTGAAAAGTTTGAAATATATATTCTTGCTATGTTATCTTCAAAAAAATAAACTAGAAATATATTTTTTCTTAAAAAGACTTTTTATTAATTAAAAGTTCAAATTATTTCTTAAATTTCAATAAAGGATATAAAACCAAGGATATTTTTTTTATTTATGTTGCAATTATTTTTTTTTCTTGGAAAAAACTCATAATAATTTCAATTATAATTTTATTAATTTTTATGGCAAATTTTTTAATTAGTCTCACAGAAAAAATGCCTTTTTTCTTGATTTCTTCAAGAATCAAATATATTCTCAGTTCTCCCTCTACCCTGCCTCTTCCTTCCTCCCCCAATAAATATTATTTTTTTATTTTTTATTTTTTTACTTTTTCATTTTTTCATTCTTTTATTTTTTTTATTTCTTCCTTTCTTTCTCATAACAATATATATATCAAATTAAATTTACAAAATTTATCATATTTAACATATTTTATTTTAATTTTTTATAATTTTTATAATTGGTGTTAAAAACCAAACATTTCCTAATCACATTTTAATTTTGTTGATCCAAGTCTTTTTTATATCAATTGAAAGATTTCATTTGGGTTTAGTACAACTTGATTTGAAGAAAGTAGCATAGAAATATGACCACAAATTGTAGGTTATGAGAGGTCTTGTAACAAGCCAAAGTCTGGTTCAATTTACAAGATAGTTGGTTCACCAAAATATGCAGCATAGGAATAATTTTACTACAATTAATTCAATACCAAGTCCCTGGTTTTATCACATTGTCTCTTATCATTTAAGCTTAAATGATGACGTGCTCCACATTCAAATATAATTTCCCTAACACAGAGATTCATAGCCTGTCATTTATTGAGTGTTTCATTGCTTAGGAGATTTACATGTATTCATCTCAGGGGTTTCATTTTTACAGTTTCAAGCTCATTCTTGTTTGGCGAGAAATACGAACGCCATCTAAAAATACAAACTTATCACAAGCCAAAGCGTCATCGAAAATTGGGCCCAGGTAAAGGTAAGGTATACCAGTCCGTAAGCTTAAAAGGGCCCTGAAGCGAAGTCCGTGCCCTTTTCATTGTCACTAAAATTTTACCACGATGAAAAACAAGGGAATTTTCAACACGGTTAGACAGGAAGTTCACCTAAGAAACCTCAACGTACAAGTTCCAAGTAATATTAAAGAATCCTTGAGCTGCTACCTCGTCAATAGTCGGATTGAGAGCCCAAAAAGTCTGAAGGCGACAATTGCATGAGCTTAGCCTACAAATACCTTGAAAGACTCACATAAAGGAGAAACAAAAACTTACCTTGTTGGTGAATGCAATTTGGTAGCACCCCAAGGATGGGTCTATAGTATCGAAGCTACAACCTAATTTGACGCAATCCTTAGAACACAGATTTGTTTGCGTTTAAACTGAATCAAAAATATTGAATGACGCACCATCCACAACGTTCAAGAAAACAGGATTTGCAACTCCTTGTCTTTGAACGTAGCTGAAAAAAGGAAGGACATCTTAAAAAAAGAAATTAAGATTTATTGACGAAAACTGACATACAGTCGCTTGCCACAATTACCGCGGGCAGCCCTATGATTGGTAAATGGTGTTAGTCGATGAGCTGGATTGTAACTGAAACTGAACTGACCCATTTAGCCAACCAGCAGTGGCTGGATCAGCGCCTGAATTGGAAGGACCAGACCAAAGGCAAACACCTTCTTGGGCGTTTCCGTCGTAATCACCACAGATCTAAGAGACCAAGAGCAATTTAGTAGCATGCATGATTCAATTCTTGAAGAAAGTAAATTAGGATGCATACACCGCTACCTCCAGCAATGGGAAAAGCCTGCGACAAAAGCTGAGTTAGCTGGTTCTAAAGACGATGAGAAAACAAAACCGTTATAGATTTTCACCTTTTGAAAGGAATAAGTGTCATATCGACGAGAAAAAGTTTGATATATACCACGTTTTCTATTTACTGGGCCTGTCTGGTTAAGCTGTTTGTTAAACTTGAAAAATAGAATATTATTTTAACAAAGGAATAACATGATCCATCTATAGGCTTCATAGTATGAAACTCCATACGTACTAGACCACCACCCGGTGTAAATTTACCCTTCGGACAGCGCTCACTGTTTCTAGGACTTGAAGATACGCATCCGTCTTTCTCCAAGAAATAATTGTAACAAATAGTTTGACCTGGAGGCGGAGAGGTGCTCGAGTTGGAGGTTGGCTGCTGCGTTCCATTTTGAGCTAGTTCTGAGGTTGGCAACGAAGTTTGGTTTACATCTTGGGTTGTTGAAACCTTGGTTGAGCTCTCGTCGGCTGGCTTTTCGACCAGATTTGGATTCAAATTCTGATATTGGTCAGAAGCTTGGGCGAAAACTGTGGACGAACTCAGTGCTATGAGCAAGAGGGAAATTGAGAAAGGTCTCATGGTGTGCATAATAAGGTAAAAGTAGCAGTATAGACGTATAAAATTAATGTCCGGCGTTGGAGGGATGGCTAGATGGGCCCCATTGAGGAATACCCAGAGGCCTTTATAAGCTCCTGGTTGTGTCTGGTGATCTCCAAGTGAGCAATGGAGAAGGTGTTTGTAGTTCCATGGCAATGCACCACACCGAAATGAGTCAACGTTGCATGAGGTATTACGCTAAATGGAGAATGATCCAGGCTGGATTCTATTGAAAGAAGCACTTTCTCGGCATGACCGGATGCTCATGTGACTCTTCTGGACAAGAAAATTTAATAATTTATTAGTGATGGCCATATCTTCCTTCGGGAACACTCCAGCTCTTGCGTGGCTCGGTGTTGGCTCGGATGAAGACATAAAGAACCGAACATCTCACGCCAACAAGAAATAAACTTAATGACTCATTTCTGATAAAGAAAACAAAATTACCCCGCAAATAAATCAAATTAATTCAGTTTTAAAGCTATGCCCTTTAATTTATAAATTTTGGGCTGTGCTTTTCTATGAGGTCTCAGAAAGTTAGACCTACAATTACCTGCTAAACACTAACCTCGACACTGTTTGCATTCATGAGAAAGCGATGCAGCTCCTCAAATCATTCAGGCACAAATTAATTTGTTTTGCTATTTCCCCTAGAAATTTTTACCATTTAGATTTTGTGAATGCTGTTTTCAACCCTTTTCCTCTTGTGTTTTTATTAAGCTTACTTGTAATGTATCAACCTCCTTGATCTATCCTTCTCCTTATTCAAGAATACTGATTATTATTAAAAAATGAATCTATTTGAAGAAAAATTGACTTAAATCATATCTTGTTTCGCTTGGTCCAATCCTTTCAACTTGTTATAATTTTTTTCTATTTAAAATTTTTCTTTTCTTGCTTTGAAAACTCACGTATTTGAATATTTCTCCTCTGAAAATTGAATTCATTGACTTCAGAGTTTCTTTTTATTGATAAATTAACTTTCAATGATCATAAAAAATTCCAGCGCAAATAATAAACTCATATTCATATCCGCTGATAGTTATGGTGGGAAATACAGGAATGTTATTTGGCTCTAGCAACACTATTTATAGCATGTCGGGATTAGAATTTCTTCCTTCTTATTGAGCTATTCATTTATTAAGGCTTCAATTTTTGATGTATTTAGAATTTATTTATTTGTTAATGCAACTTGAAGACCATAAAAATAGTGTAGATTTGTGTATTTAAATATGCATAGTTGAATCTGTTTTTGTTCTGTTTCTTGGCCCTTTTTTGATGGAAAAAGAAGATGAGGAATAGTGATAGGCCTTGGATAGGTAAATTGAGCTTTTCTTGAAGAATATTATATAATATTACCTCAAAAGATGTAGTTTTCATAAATAGCCTCAGAAAGATGTTTTCCTATGAAAATATAATGCTGTCAATATGATACATTGACAAGGTTGTATCTCTTTATTGTACAAATAGTTTTTGTCAAAGAACTTTTTTGATAGTTTCATGAAGATTTATAATAAAGTCAAGTTATTCTCCTTTAAAAAAAAATTTTCCTTCTTACAATCTGGTTATATAGTTTTTGATGAGAACTGATTTATCAGATAAATTAGAAAAAAGAAAACTCAGTTTATTACTTAGAAACCTCTAAATTAATTTGAAATAAAAGTTTATTCCGGGTTGTAAAAATGTTTCACCATATCTTGAAGTGACTACTATTGCAAGAGCTCAATTATCTCAATAAATAATGAAAATTTGACTTTCCAGATAAAAAGGGACCCTTTTTAAGGTTTTCAGAGCTCCCACAAATGGAATTTTAGAAGAAATAAATGAAAATTAGTAATTTACTTTTGTATAGCTTGTTTTCAAACAGGAAGAATCTCTGAACTTGCATAAATTTCTTGAATGAAGATCTTTCTCACTTTCAACTTTGAATTGCCTATAAAAATCACAAAAAGTAAGTAAATTTACTCAAGAATATCAAAAAATTGAAAAATATTTTTTAAGGAATACTTGAAATAAAGGGTTTAAATAGGAAGGAAAATGGAAATTTAAATTGAATATTTTATAACCGCTGGAATTTGAGTTGACGAAAATATTTTTTGAGGCTTCAGAAACTACTAGACTGATTAATTTTGAATTTTTATCACCATATGTCACAACCACCATGAAAAAAAGCTACCCCCATTGGTGGGGGTAGCAGGTTTAACATGGCTTTGAGCTTGATTCATATTGGGATTTAACTTTCTATTATCATTTGTTCATCTTCTAAGCCAGATTTCAAAGGTTTATAAATACTTCACATAAAATCAATTGAATGATGTAGCCTCTTTTAATTTATAATACTTCTTTCATTCCCAAATCAACATAAGCCAAATAATAATGTAATATGTAGTTGTATATTTTTCAAAATAAAAGTATGCTATCTTCCCATTTCCTATCACATCTTCCACATGATGGCCTTTTTTTTCTCAAATTTATCTTATCTATTTTAGGATTGCCAACTTCAAAAATAAGTATATTAAGATATTTTTCTCCAATGAATTACCCATAATTAGTTTGTCTCACTCATACAAATAAAAGAAATATGTATTATTTATTCTTAATTTTTCCCAAACTATTAATTGATTCTTATTTAACAAAATAGAAAATGTGAGCCTTCAAGGTATTTTCATATACCAAAAAGACCATAAATAATAAAATTGAGTTATAATTAATAATAATAAATTCATGTTCAAATATAAAAACAAAATTTAATCATAAATTTAAAATTTGAATAAATAAAATAAAATTTATAATTATAATTTAAAATTAAAATTTAAAAATTGGAAAATATATTTTTACATGAAAAAATTAATTAAAAATAAATTTTCATTAAAAATATTAAAATTAAAATATTTTTTTTTGGAAAAATGTGATAAAAAATTATTATAGGTTTTTTTTCCAATTAATAAAATTATTAAAATCATTTCACCATTAAATTCTTCATAAAAAAGAAGCAGGTGGGGTAACCTTTGAGTGAAAATTATGTAACTCAACTTTAAATAAGCTTAAATTAAGTTTATAGTATTTTTTTGTATGAAAATATGAAATTCATCAAAAAAATCATTTAATTCACACCACCTTAGGTTTTACCCACAAATTTTTGTGTTAAAATTGAGGTGTGGTTTGTTGTTTAGAAGCTATGAGAAATTGAAGTATTTTGAATTGAAATGTCAAAATGTGTGAATGTATTACATAAGTGAACTTGGATTTACATATGTGGAATCAATAATCAAAGTTTTTTACTTTAACTTTTCAATTGAATTAAATATGTAAATTTCTAGTATAATAGATGATGAGGAATTAAAGAAAAAATAAATTGGAAGGACTAATTTTTGGGGGGAAAAGGAATCTTGGCTCCAAGGGTGCCAGAATCCCCCAAATTCCTTTCTGAAATGTGTGAGATTTAAAAATTCATGCAAAGGTTAATCACTTTTGTCCTGGAATTTAGTCACAGGGTCTGTGACTCAATTGATGATGAGGTTTAGATACCAACCAGGGAAGTTTTAACTGTTTCCAAGGGGGTAAAAGTACCCTTAAGTAATAAAAAACTTAGTAAATACAGTTTTAAATTTCTTTAAGGCCTCTTATAAACATTATGAAATTTTCTGAAGTCTTTAAGCCAAGTGTTGATATATAAATGGCTGAGTTAAGGGACTAAAATAGCTAATAATAGAAAAATTGGCTAAAAACAGGGTTCAATCATTCCATAATTGGATTTTCTTCTCTAAGTGTGTTTATCACAACTTATTAGAGTAAATGTTACCTTGAGAGTAAGAAGATTGATGGCTATAAAGGAATTTCTTCTTTTCCCCACTTTTCTCTTCATGTTAGAATCCTTTCCTTTTATAGTAAGTTTAAACACTTTTCAACCAATAAATGAAATATTAAAAAAACCTACTTAAATAATTTTGAGCCTTTTAACTGTGTTAAAAATAATTATAATCATTTTTTGTAACTCTTATAATTGTTTTTACCCTTTAACCACCCCAAAAGTGAATTAAATCATCTTTCATAACTGTTAACTTTGTTATATTTTTTTTCAAATTCACTCTGGTCAATTTTGGGTGTGATTTCTCTTTAATAATATTTTTATAGACACCCTTCTTGTATTAATTTCATGCAGTCTTTTGCTAAATTAACTCCAATTGAGATTTCTTTTGTAGCCATAAATATCTCTTGTAGAGTTTTTTTTGGATAACTTTTTATTGTTGGTAAAACAATAAATATTAATAATATCATTTTTTTAAAATAACAAAGTTGAAAGAAATAAATTTGGTGTGTTTTCTATTAAAGCTCTTAATATTTACTATTTTAAATTAAGCTTTACCTTATACAAATTTTGAGGAGAGGAAAAGTACTTCATTTTTCATCAAAGTTTCATATCCAAGCCTTACAGAACATGAGGTGAGGTATAGAACTTCCTCTATTACCCATTGGAACACTAAATTTTAGATTCCTTGTGAGTATCCAATGCAAAAATACCTTTCTCCTAAACAAACATCTACTGGTTGAAGCTTTCTAATCTACCCTCCTTAAACTTTCATTTTTTCTTTGAAACCTATAAGGAAATACTTATTTTTATTAAAATTCAATATTTACTCATTGTTACTACTTTCTAAAATAATTAGAATTACCTTGGATCTCTTATTTGTCAAAAAACGTTTTATAATATTATTCAAAATATAATACACCCAGATGTCTCAAAATAACCTACTTTATGAGAGTATATTCTGAAATCATATCTCCTTAATCATAAGATTAATATTAAGAAAAAACCTTATTAAATACTACTTATTTGCAGAAAAAAATTTACTCATTATTTTGATTCTCTTTTCTTTTGAAGAGGAGAATTATGAATATTATAATTATTTTTCCCAATAAAAGAAGGGGAATACATGACCATCCCATCATTAAGATTAGTTATTTTCAATCAATTTAAGCTTAAAATATTTCACTTTCTAATATAAATGAAAATTTTAATTTTATTAAAAGGCTTAACAAGCTTCACATAATATTCAAAATCAGGAATTAATTCTCAAGTATCTTAATAGGATTAAATCTCAATCCCAGAGGTAATTAATCAAAAAATAATAATCTTCATGTTATATATATAAAATAATGTCATGATGGTCTCTTCATAGAGAAAAAATCATTCTAGTAAAATACATGCATGTATTTCATGACTTGTTTTTTATTCATTTTTTTTTGCTAATTAGAAATTGATTATCACTATACTATGTTGTGATTTATAATAATCATCTTGAATCAATTGATAACATTCAATCTTTGAAAATATGTCTTGGTAAAAATAAATATAAATGGATAGAAATATTGATTTATCATCTAAAATGAAAAGATTAAATTAACCATTATATCAATTTAATACATTTGAGAAATTTCCAGCACATTTTCCAATTTTTCATGAAGATATTCAAATACAAATATCTCATTTTGGTACACAAATTATATACCAAATATTAAAACTCTCTATCTATTTTCACTTAAGAGCTCACTCATTATTCTCAATCTAAGAGAGCTTCTTAAATGGTATTAAAATATATATAATAGTCTCAAACTAATATTGGTACTTTTCTATGTCAAAATTCCACTTCATTAAAAAATTATGGATATTTCTATCATAATATGTATTCCTTCAAACTTGAATTTTGAAATTACTATTCCTCCAATTATTTATCTCCTAGATACTTACAAGGAATAATAATGATAGCCTTTAAGCATGGATTCTGAGTGGAAAACACTTAGTATGTCTTATTTTGGACTTTCTAAACATAAGAATTTTGTAAAAGGAACTTTAGAAAGGATTAAAGTAGTTAAATTGGAGGAATGAGCTTCAGAGAAGATAATAAATAGACTTCTAAGCCTCTAATAATGGAATTGGAAGACAATAGATGACTTTTAAATGTTAATATATTTTTTTATTAATTCCCTAAAGATAGGAATTTTATTCAAAAATTTTAAACTGCATTTTTATACACACTTTTATACTATATTTTGACTGTACAATTTTTTACCAAAATTTTATTCAATTTCTTTTTATTAACTATACATTAATCTCCTATAAGTAGAAGTGTAAGATGTGTCTATAAAACTGTTGATAATATTACTATTAATAAATATTACTATTATGTTTGTATTAAATAGAATATATTAATTTATTATCACCACAATCAAATAAGTAATTAATTAATAATTTCTTTTACTTGCTATACACTACTAGTGATTATAAAAGTAAGCAGTAATTTTGTACTAGAATAAATTACAGGAAGTATTAATAATAAAAGGTCTTTATTAAAATAATAAAATTATTTCAATTTATAATGATCTTTTTTCAATAATAATTATAATAATAATTCTTTCATAAAACTCTTACTAGAGAAAAACTTTAAGCATTAAGTAAAAACACTTACTAATACTCCAATAATACCTTGTAAAGAATTGGTAGTGTGATTTGAAAGATTAATTGTGGATTTAAGAGATGAAAATTTGATTTATAGAATTGGTACAACAATTTCTAGTTAATTATTTAGAAATCATTAATCCTTTTTGGATAATGGGTTACATCATTTATTGACACATAAGTTTATCATAATTACTTAATTAAGTCATTTTACATGACTACCAACCCATTTATGGTTAAGAAATAAAGGAGTAAAAACTTTCAATCTTCTTTTATTTCAAAATAAACATTAATTTCTAAAAATATATCAATTATATTTCAAATTCCATTGCAGGTTGTATTTTCTGTAAATTTTTGAAGATTCAGTGTTTCATGTGGGAGCAGAAAAGATTGGACTGTAAGTAAAGCTTTTAATTTTAATTATTTATTAATTATTATTTTTGTTTTTTATATTTAACATAGCTTTCTCAATTCTTCCTGAAATTTCTGAAAATATTTATTAATAATTGTATTTTGAATGAATTTTTGAAGTTTTTACCTTATTTCTACATAGAATTGCAAATAGCACAATAATAGCTTGTTTCAATGAGGTCAATGCATGGATACTAGTAAAAAAAGGTTTCAATTACTCTTTGAAGCTTTATCCATGGTAAATATTTAATAATTGAATTTTTACAGGAGTCAGAGTTGCTCTTTACCTCCTTGTAATGTCACAATGGCAGCTTATTTGCATTATTCTTATCACTTAATGAGACTTTAACTTGGTAACCAAGCTACCAAAAGGTTTTTAGTATAATAATTGGGCCATGAGCAGTCATAGATTGAATATTTAGAGCTAACAATTCCTCAGAGGCCTCAGAAGTTGGGTACCCTGGCTCTCTTTGATGTCTTTTGTCCCCCTTTGCTATTTTCACATCAAAAATAGTAATTTATGCTCAAATACTGATATACACTATGGGTGTGCCAAAACTGTATGTAAGAATACTGTATTTTGAATTTCCACAAAAATGCATAACACAAATCTTAGTTTATATGTAACATGGGAGTTCTCAAGTCCCCATTATTTTGGCATGAAATTGAGAAAAACAAAAATTTTCATAATTCTTTTATGTGGTATTTAAGTATTTTCCATCTTACCACCTCATAAAGTTAATTTAAGCTTCTTAACTATATTGAGCTACCCCAGGTTAATTTTTGTTTCGAATCAAAATCTGGCCTTAAATCCATGGATTTACCTACTCACAAAAGAGTTATTCATCTTTTCTTAAATAAAAATTGATTAATTTTGGATATATGAATGACTTATGGGTTATTCATAGCTTAAAAGTTAATTTTATATTTATTGTGGCCTATTTGGTTATTTAAAATATACCTCAAGGTTCACATTATTAATTTCAAATCACTAGATTTATCTTGTGTTTCAAGGGTAGATTTATGCAAAGCTCAGGGCCTCCCCTTTTTGGCAACATGACCCATTTTTTTCTGAGCTTCCTTAGTTATTTCTTTTGTGAGAAAAAATATATAGTTTATATCAGTTATTCTATATAAAGTACAAAATATCAACAAATAACCCTTAAGATATTTTGTGGTCAAAGTTATTTCATTATTTCTGTCTTCAATTGGTGCCTTTTCAATTTCAAAATATTCATCAAAAAAATTCAGTCTTCATCTGAAAGTTCAACCATAAAATTCAAAAAATCTTTTTTTACAAAATTAAGAATTTTACAGGCACAATTATGATATCAATCATCTTTGTCCCAAGTATTATTGATTCTGACATACTTTTGTTGCAATTGGTTCATCATTCCCATGTTTTTCTCCACATTATAATTAGTTAGATATTATAAATGATTGATCATTCCCCTCTTGGAAAGAGATTCCCAAACTGTCCATTCCAAAGCCATTCTTTTGTTTGGACCATTCATTTTCTGAAGAAATAAGTGCAGTTAATTTCAAAATTTAAAATTGAAGTAATTATTAAAAAAACTGGGCTGAAATTAAACTTATTCCCTACAAAAAACATAATCCAATGGATTAATAAATTTCATTACTATTTTAAAATAACTCTTGCTTTGATCTTTTGTTTTCCAACAATAAATTTCTCCACAAATTTAAGTATCAAAATTTAAACTCTTCAATTTTTCAATTAACTTCTCTTTCCCTTGATAATATAATTAGGTTTTCATTTTGTCCAGAAGACATTGTTGAGACCACTCAAAATTTGGGGCTAATTTCTTCAAAACCAATTTGGAACCTTGGTGCTTTAAATATTGAATAGTAAACCTGTATGGCAACTAGGGCCTTGACTAACTCCTTGAAAATTACTTCTTGTTCTTAATAAGCTAAAAAAGAACCCAAGTTGGGATTAATTTAGAATGGAGCTTTTTTTTCCCAAGAATTAAAGCCTCCACAGAATCTTGATTGATGTTTGTTGTGACCAATAATGGTTAACTTCACACTAAGTTCAAATCAAAATTAATTGAGATAATTATCTATAGGGGAAACTATATAACAGAAATAAATAAATAATATTTAACTTTTCTGCAGTTATTGAATAAATAAGTGAAAAAAACTCCCTTTATACTCAATCCATTCTCCCAAACAAAAGTGAAATTTTATTATCAATTGAAATCAAAAGAGAAAATCAGAAAAAGTAAAATTCAAAATAATTTTTTTTTCAAAAAAAAAGAAAAAAAAACTCAAAACAATAATATGAATTTTATTTAGTAAAATTTTTCTTAGTTATCAGATTATATCTTTGGAAAATTTTAATTTCTTAATCTTCAAATTTTTCATATAATTATAATTCTTAATAGGGGGTTTCAAAGTCACCAAATCCCTCCTTAAAATAATGCAGGATTTGGAACCCAAATCTCAACACTGAATACCGGGTTTTTTATGTGTAAATCACATGGAATTTTAACTGAGTCCCCTGGTATTTTGACTAAATCCCATGCATCTGGGATTTCAGTTTGAAACCTAACCCAAATGAGTATTCACAATTCATAACTGTACAAAATATTCTTCTACACTCCATTTTGGACAATCTGACCAAACAGCTTACAGTCCATTTATACTTCTTCATCCATATAATAATGCCTTTTCCCAAAGCAAGACACATCAAGTCAGATATGAAGATCACCTCTAGCCTGCCACATCCTTAAGGTCACCTAATATGTACAGATTATTTAACCATAATTAATTGGCTTTCAGTCAAATCCACTTTTGTGTCATGTTTTGGTACTAGTGGTTCAACATCTATTGGAAGACCTCCTTTGTCAAAGCAGCATGGATTTCAGCTTATGGCCATTGATGTCAACAAAAAATCACAAAATAACCTAAACCTTAGCTCAAGCAGCATCCGAGATTGATGGTGAACATATAAAAAGAAGTAAATGTCAGCAAAAAAATTTGAAAATATAACTGGGGCTGGAATAACAGAAGAAGATGATAGTAAAAGAATCAAATCAATGAGTGAAAAGCTTGAAAGTATGTGTCCTTGTTATTCTTAAATGGATGTTCTCTTTGGCCACAAGCCCAACTTCACTCCCATTGCAAGCTATGATTTTCAAGAAAAAGACAGCTTAAATGGTGATGATGTTTTGCTTGATAAGGTAAGTTATCATCTCTTCATTTTTTTACCTGCAATAATTAAAGCTTATTTTCTTTTTAAAGGAGAATAATGGTTTGGAATCATATCTCAATCTGGATTCCTTGATTAATAACAATGATGACTTTGTCCAAGTGGAAAACCTTCAAGATGAATCAGTAAGTACATTTAAGACTGATATTTATGAAATCCAATACTGATTATTTCTCCTTTGACCAGAAAAGTAAATCCATAACAAATTCAACACAAAAGCGTAATCAAGCATTGATTCCCAACTTGAATGACAAGAGTGGTTCTAGGAAAAGGCCAATGGATATGTTTGTACCGACATATGCAAATTTGCTTGAATCACGGCAAAATTGTATGTTTTGTATTTATGGTTACTCCAATCAATCCTACTGACAAAATGCATGATTTGTAGCCTGTGAAACCAGGGAAAATGCTTGTTTGGAGTGGGACAGGGAGAGGTGGAATTAAGAGAAAGTGAGAAAATGGAAAAGCATTGGCTTTAAGAACTCAAGTTGCAAAAGCAAATGTAATTTGAGGAGAAGCAACACACAAAGAAATATGAATTTGAAAAAGAAAAGTGGAATTGTGAATTGTAATTTAAGGAAAAGCAATGCCATATGGATCTCAATATAGCAGCCTTATCATCAAGAAGGCCAATGGTGGAGCTGGAACACATTCTGACATTAATCAATGAAAAATAACATATTAGGTATACATCATGTGATCATTTTATATGTGCTGATTTGTTAAATAAAACTGATGTTTATGTGTAATTATTGATCTTATGTTGTGGAATCTAACTGCACTTTATCACCAAATTGAAAATTTTATGTTTATGCATAATTAGGGCACCAACTTGCAATTGATCTTGAGTAATGAAATTTCATTGCAATTTATTACAAAATTGAAAATTTGGGCAAAAATTGCATCAATATTTTATGCCAAGTCTGTTCCAATTGAAATTGATGGCTCCCTCTGTATTTCCTTTCTTTTGGATTTTCTGCCAAATAAAAGTGTATGACCACTTTTTTTCCTTTTTTTTAAATGGTATCTTATGTCATTTTAATGTTTTTGACAATTTTTTCTTGTTTTTCTATATGTTTCTTATTTTTCCTTTTTTTATTTTTCTTTTGAATTGTTTCAGCTTTTAATTTTTATTTTTATTTTTTTAATTTTGATTTTAAATTCTTAATTTTTTATTTTTATTTTCACCCCTCACTATTCATTTTTTTTTTTAGATTATCCAAAAAAAAATCACTCTTCCTTTTGAACTCAGGTAAGGAATTTTTTGTTTTTTTTCACAACTCTAATTTTTTTAACCTGATTCTAATTTTTTTTATTTTTTTTAATTCTTTTATACACCTCCAATATACCCCCACCCATCACCTTCCACCTTCAAAAACCCCCCACCCATCACCATCCACCTCCAAAAACCCCCCACCCCAGTCACCCTGGAACCTCCCAAAAAGGCACCTTGGAGGCTCCAGGGTTTAAACCTCTTAAATTTTTCTAAATCAATTTGGAATGATTTTTAATTTTTTGATTTTAATGGCCTCCAGAGGCCATTAACATCATTTATTTATTTTTTTGGATGAATATTGTACTGATGATTAATTTTTTGTTGATTTTTTTTAAATCATAATCATATTTATGACTAATTTTTTTTAATGGATGATCATTAATGAATCACTGACCTCCTTTTTTTTCTTTTTTTTTTAATAATCATCATTAATCACTGAGGATTTTTTTTAAATCATAATCATCTTTATGATTTTATTTTCATTTTTTTTATCATTATGAATGCTGACCTGTTTTTTTTTATAATAATCATCATGAATCACTGATGCTTATTTTTTTTTTTTAAATCATAATCATCTTTATGTTTTTTTTCTTTTTTTTTGATCATTATGATTTCTGAGCTGTTTTTTTTTATAATTATCATCATGAATCATTGATGATTAGTTTTTTTATTTCATTTTTTTTAAATCATAATCATGTTTAACTTATGATTATTTTTATTTCTTTTTTTGCTTATTATAGTTACTGAACTGTCATTGTTTTTATATTTTAATTTTTGTTTCATGTTTTTATTTATTTGTTGATATAGGGGTGGATTATTTATAAGGGTTTATTGTGCAATGTCATTCCATTTCAGCCCCCTTCCATCTTCTTTGAAATTAAAAAAAAACTCCTCCTCCATCTCACTCTTCAAATCATTCTGATAATGTCATAGTTAGGACTAAACCAGATTCAGCACATCATCAGAATGATTTGAATGATGTTGAAAGTACTATTCCTTCTCTTGATTTCATGGTTAGGACTAAACCAAATATAGAACATCAAGAGGATAATAATGCAAAATCAAATCATAAAAGAAAACTCACCCAAATCCAAAGACAACACATCCATGATTCAAAACAAATCATGTCTCACCTTGGCCATTCAAAAACAGAATATAAGAACTTTTCAACCAATTCAATTGACAAGAAATCAGGCAATGTGTCATGGTTAAAAATCCCATCACTCAACACTCTACCCCATCCTTATGTACTCATTGATAAAACCAAAAAGCCCTTTTTACCTGTCATCATATATTAAATAACCCCTTTTGTTAATTCTTCTGGCCACTCTAAACTAATCCAAAACCTCATCATTACATTAATGTCCTTATCTCAAAATATAAAATAAATTAAAACCAATAAGCAACTTCTAGGTGGAATTATGAAAGGTATTGGGTTTTGTCCTGGTTCAGATTTGGGCGAATCTGAAGGTATGTGATCTTTTTTGCTTGTTATTTTAATAATTAAGAAGTAATTTCAATATTCTTAGGTGTTTACTCTAGAAAACCTGGTTTGAATCCTCATCACTTTGAATTGGATAACATGCAATGGACCAAACTTCAACAATACAAAAAATTCATTTACTCAAGAATCTCCCATTTTTCAAAATTAGCTGCAAATGAAAATCAGTCATTAATGAAAGAAGCCAAATTACCAAATTTAAGTCAACTAAAATGTACTTCTTCCAATCAAAAGGAAGAATTCAAGTCTTTTACAAAGGTCATTGTCACTCAAGATGGATTTTTCAATAAGCCACACAAAGATTTAAATGATATAAATGCCTGGACTTATGGTATATTTTTTTGTATCAAAAAAAGATTTCCATCCCCTTCTAACTTTCTTCACCCCCTCTGGACATGGCTTGCACTTCCCCAAATTGAAAATGGAGATCAATTTCTCAAAAAAACCTGGCATCATGGAAATTCTTTGGAAGACATCAACAATGGTTCATCATACAAAAAAACCTCCTCCAGAAATTATCAATAATGATGGAATAACTCATTTTGGATGTTCTTTTCAAATCAACCATAAACTATTTAATGTAGGTGACAAATTCTTGAAAATGACACCCACCAAAATTAATTTGAAAGTCAATGGGTACTTTGAAAGAAGTATGCTGGACCAAAAGAGAGCTAAAAAATATTAAATGTTAATAGTTTGTTTTTACTAATAGCATCTCCACTCTGTTTTATTCCATTAAATTAAGTACATAAATCAGTGGTCCTGATGAAATTCAAAATTGACTATTTTTCCATGCCAAAGTAATTGGTTTAAGTTTTCACACATATTTACCACATCTTCCCCAATGTCATTATTTGACAGAATTTCTGCATGTGGTGGATCATCATGTTCATATAAATCAAACCATTCATTGCCAAATTGTGCTAACATATTATGTAAAATCGTGCAAGAAACAACCCAACTAACAAAATATTAAATTTCATGATTATCCCTCATTTGCTTTCTCATTTTTCTTAGAGAAAACCACCTCCCCTTCAAAATTCCAATGGCATGCTTGATTCTAACCCTTGAGTTTGCTATACAGTAATTGAAAGAATGGTTGGCTTCATTCTGTGCTACCACTCCCTTATATGCTGGAAAAACCCAAGGAGAGCATGAATATGCTAAATGGAAAAGTAAGTACTTATCCTTTTCATAAAAATCTTGAGGTTTTGGGGCTATTTTCATATTTTGATAGGCATTTGAATCATGAAGTGACCCAGTACAACCAATATGTAGAGCAGTGAACTTTTTGTTTATATTGCAAACCAATTGTATTGAAATAGAATACCTTGATTGTAAACAATCAGTAAAAATGAAATAAAGAATGAAAATTCAACAGCTTACCTCTTTTTGAAATCAAAATAGGCTTCACCATCATTGGGGGGACATTGTGATAATGGCATGAGACTCCCATCAATAAACCCAATGCACCCAGGGAAGCCTTCTGCCTGCATTACTTGAGAAATATCTCTTTTTGTTCTATTGTTGGCCACACAATCACTTTTCACTTCAGCTTCATTAATATCTGGATCACTCTTTGAATGTGCAACATAATAGCCCCATGGATAATTCCAAATAACATTCCAATCCTTCCCAAAGAGGCCATGTTGCCATTTGATCCTAGCCTTGATAGTGCCACAGCCAATTGGATGGCAGTATTGCAGTTTTTGTTTTGTGATGATTTTTGAAATGTTTTATCATCTTTAATTTGTGCAACTAATTTTTCAAATAATTCATGTGTGGTCCTACATAGCTGTCAAAACATTTCAGATTATAATGTCTGTAAATCATTCATTGTATACATGTAATGTGATGGATATCTTCTATGATTATTGATGCATCTTTGTGATGTTATCATATCTAATAATATTATATCTTCCTGGATATCAGAATCACTATCAGAGCTGAGAGAATAAATTAATTGAAGTGATTTTAAGGCCTGAAGTAAAGATAGCCTTTGCAATGCCTTTTGTGAGCCTTTCAAATATGACCACATATCCAAAAAGGTCACAGCAAAGTTTCTGTAATAATTATACTTATGATAATTATCATAAAGACTAGTAAAAATACCATAAATAAGTACAAAATATGAATTAACTCGGAATCTACTGAGTAAACATGTGGAGTGAATTTCACCTTTAGATTTCTCCTGGTAAAAGACACATATGTCATCTTTATGGCATATCTGAAAAGCCAATAATTACTGAAGTATAAGTAATAACACCTTAAAAAAGGTATAAGACCTTATTCAACTCATAAAACAATCTAGAAGCATGTGAAATAAATTGCTACATTGGATTCTACATAAATTTCCACATATAAAACAATTATTAAGCTATTTTCTAAAGTCAATATTTAATGAATTAAGCTGAATATATGCACTTTTTTGGTCAATGCATATATTCATGGTTTTTGGCTAATATCTCTTGAAATATACAATATAGAAAGATAAACCAAAAAATAAAGTCACCATGTAATTACTGTAAAGACACAGATATGAGCTTTCTTTTACAAGCTATAAACAAGGTTAAAACTTGTAATGGATTATTGAATAAAATTAATGGAGCTGTTGACCACTTTGTTTTGAAAGTGGTCCAAACTTAAAAAAAAGTAGAGAGACAGATTCTACTAATTCATACGTGAAGAATGATGTAATTTTCATTATAATATTCAAGGTATAATCCCTTGAGATCATGGTTTGAAGTTTAAAATATTAAATTTCAACAGAAAGGATGAGTTACAAGAAAAATCATCAAAAATAGAGTTTTGATGATGTAATTAAATTCTATTTGCAGCTTGATGAGTACATTCCAAGCTATTAGAATCCACTCTCAGAGTTGCTTTAGGGTGTATAACTTGAAAGTTATTAATTATCAAATTTAAGCTTAAATTTGATCATTTATGATCACTCACTGTAATCTTATCTTAAGTTTAACAGTTATCTAAGTAATAAAACTGGTTAATACTATTATATTCTGATTGATACTAATAAAACCAACGAAGTTTAGGCTTCTTCCAAGCCTATGATGTCATCAAACTTAGAGTTATAGTGATAACTCTAAATAATGGCGTAATAATGATATAAGATGGTTTTCTCATGATGTAATCATCACTAAACCTTAAAACACTGATTATTTCCAGTGGATACCATCAGTACATGTCTACTAGAAGCCTACTGGACTCTAGAAGGAAGGTATTCACTATAAATAGAGCTCTTTTTACTCCATTTTCCCCTAAGACACATAAAAACATTAAAACAATTAAATCAAATGGTAAAATATTTATTCTTTATATATAAATATTCTATATTGTTAAAGAAGAAAGGTAATATTTATTATAATAATCATCTTTGACGTGATTACTTCAACCTTTCCACTGTTTTGCTATATTTCTCTTGAAAATCTCAAATCCATGTAAAATCAAGAAAATTTGTAATTTCTCTTATTTTTATTTGTAAATACAATTTAGTTGAGTTGTATTTACATTATTTGGTGTAGAATTATCCAAAATTATTATATTAAGCATCAAAAGTAGGTTATTTTCTCTTATTATAATAATTTCTCTCTATTATTACTATTAATAATTTCTTCAATTAATGTATAACCTTAATATTAGTAATATTATTGTTTGTTTTTTATTCTTAAAAACCAATTTTTTACGCCTTTATGGCTTGTTGGTAACAATAATGAAGTGCTTTTAAATATATTAATTATTATTTATTTATTATATTTTTTTTATAATATAAACTATATTATTTTATTTATTCAATAATATAATCATTTTTATGCCTTAATTTTAATAATTATTTTTATCTTATTTACTTTATTTATAAGTACATTCAGAGGACAATAAGCAAAATATTAGTAATTTTTACTTATTGTTTCATAGTCAAACCTTTTATTTGGGGGCCTGTCCATGATATTTACTTTAAAAGACCTTGTAAAAGATTCTAATTGGGTTTATTCAATAATCAATTATAATTATAATCATAAAATTATATAATAATTGCATATTTATTGATTTTAAAAGCTATTGAGGCATTTGGAAAGCAATTTTACTGTCTTACACGTGGTTTTTCACATCCTTAGACTTGCAAGAACTTTCTTTGAGTGACTCTAGTGATTAAAACAGATATTTTATAAGTTAAAAATAATTTTATATTATAAATTAATTTCATAATAGAATCATATTCATTTTTATTTCATTCTTTAAAAATCAAAATAATAAAAATTATTAAAAACCAATAAAAACAGTTATTTTTATTCATTTTTTTTCATTTCTTTATTTATTTCATTTATTTAAAGATATAAAAGCAATTTTTATGTGTAAAATTGCCATATCTTACTAAAAATAACACTTCTTATATAAAAGACTTATATTTATTTGTCTTTTTTAGCATTTGAAGACAACCAAGCCACTTTTGAAATATTGGTGGAAGAAACTTGCCCAAGTTCTCCAACACCAATTTTCATTAAGAAAAAGAAAATTAAGAAATTGGACTTTCCAGGATCCACTATTCAGGACTCTGAAGGTGAGTACCTCCTTTATAAATTGCCATAAGAAGAATTCTAGTCCTGAAATGTTCTTATTTCTTAAGTTATGACTACCAGAAGAGGCTCCCAATACTCCCTCCAATAAGATGTAGCTGGGCTCAGAGGTAGAATTGATCCCTCAAAAGGGAAAAGGAAGGGCAATATACCCAGTGGAACAGAATCCACACAAGGAAGTGCCTTATCCCAAAGGCAAGTCCCAGAAATGCCCATGATATCTGAACCAGAGTTAGAACTAAGTATGAGAAACTCAAACAGGTACAAAGAACATTCAGAGGGCCCTGATAGACATTTACATGAGCCAGTAAAATGTTGCCACAAATACACCAAGGAGTGCTGAACTCCTAGCACATCCTCGAAAATTTCCTCAAAGAGGAGGAAATAGTGAGATACTCCAATGGATGGAATCCACTATCATCCAAACCTCAAATCAAAAAGATCAAGGAGTATCATGCCAAAAAAAAGGAGGCAACCAGGGAAGAAGCCCCAGTAGCTTCTAGCAGCAAGCCCCAAGAAGGGAAGAAGCACAAGAAAAAGAACTGGAGAAAACCATACTTCTCAAGTTAAAGGATTCCAAAAATCCAAAAAGATGCCATGGACAATGTCTTCAACATGGCCAGAACCTTGATGGAATTCAAGGACAAGGAGGAGCAAATAATTAGACAACTTCATTTCCCAAAGAAATAACCTTGTCCTCAGATGTTTTAAATAATTTAACAGAAATTAAAAATAGTATTTTACCTCTAAAAGAAATTAAAAGTAGTTTATTATCATTACATGAAATAAATAATAATTTATCTTCTTTAACAAAAATTGTTGTACAGAACAAAATAGAAATTTAAAACATTAAATTTATTGTTGAAAATAACAAACCAAAAGATTTAATTGACAGTACTCAAAAATTAATACAAAGACAATAAGAATTTTATAAATACATAAAAGATATCAAAGATAAAACTTTGAAAATCAATTATGATGTGATTATTGATAATCTTACAAAAAAAAAATTGAACAAATTAAGTATTTCTGTAGAAAAATTTGAAAAAAAGACTTCATCACACCAAGAATTACTTTTAGACCATGAGGAAAAAAAGTGATGAAGCAATAATGCATCTGAAAGATGATATCAAAAGTGAAATAAGGCTTATTACTGAAAAAATGGATAGAATTAATGAGGCTAACTTAAATATGCCAAAGTTATCAACCCCATTTTTTCACATAAGAAGCCCTTTTAAGCCAAAATAGGAATCAACAAATCCATTCATAACAGATTTGAGTCATCAAGACAATAACCAAGTCTCAATGAAGTAAGCACCTCAATTGAAAGAATGGCCAACATTCACAGGAGAAGGTGAATATGACCATATGTCATTTATTAAGACAATTAACATTCTACAAGAAGATTATGCCATACCAGATGAATTAATCACTGGAAGATTACACTCATTGTTTGAGAAATCTGAAAAAAGATGGTATTATGGAATAAGGAAGAAAAATGGCAAAAATACCTGGTCTTGGTAGAAACAAGAAATAATCACCAAGTGGGCTAATGATGCCTGGAGGTACAGAATAGAAAATGAATTTAAAAAATCCTTCTTTCACCCAGACAAAGATAAAACTTTGACTTGGTTCTTAAAAAAAGTTGAAAGATTAAATGCACTGTACCCAGAAATTTCACAAAAAATGGTACACATTAAAATACTTAAGAAATGTGGAGGATAATTGGAACATTCCCTGAGAAGCAGGTCTATAGATCCATGCTCCACAGAAGAGTATATCAATGCACTAGAAGACATAGTGACAAGGACAAAAATTGGAAGAACTTGGAAAAAATTGGACATTAAAAGTCCAAATAATCCATTTATCAAAAAAGATAAATAAAAAGAAGCTTTCAAGCCCAATACATCCAACAATAATGAGCAAAGAAAATGCCACAAATGTGGAGGTATTGGACACTTGGCCAGTAATTGCCTTAAAAAAGCAAAAATCGATGATATTGTGGAAACAGAGGACCACAATGATAAAGAAGAAGAATCTGATTCTAAAAATGGCACTGAAGAATCAGAAACTTCTTAAAGTTATGAAATTAATATAATTAATTCACAAATTAATAATATTGATTTGATATATGAAGTACTGGATGTCAATTTAAACTTACCACAAGTTGGAACATCTGATACAAACCTCACAAATATACAAGATTATGAATTGTATAGAACCAAACTAGCAAAAGAAATGGGATATACAGCTGGCAAATCAAGTATAATTATTTTCATGGTGGGAAACCAAGAGGCAAAAGTGAACTTAGATACAGGAGCATATTAAACCTGTGTTTGTAAAAGTTATTTGAAAACAATTGTACCATATTGGGAATAAAAACTTATACCAATACAAGGAGTCAAATTTAGTAGTGCAAGTGAGAGCATGAAGCCCCTTGGAATAATTGACTTAACACTCATTTTCCCTCACCCTTCACAATGTGTTAGAATTAAAGTAGATTTTGTATTAATGGACAACTGCACTAGTAACCATTTTATACTTGGAAATGACTACTTGTCAATTTATGGCATAGATATCTCTAACCAAAAAGATAGATATTTTACTATAGAAGACAATAAAAGAAAAAAATTTGGCTTTTTTAATAACAAAAGACAAGTTAAAGCTATCAAGAATGAAGAAAAAATCTCAGAAATGGAATTTTTCATAACTGAACAGCCAAAAGAGGAAGAATTCAATCATGAATTTACAGTAAAAATGAAAGAAAAATTGATTGACCTCTTATTTAAATATAAAAATGCCTTTGCAACTGACAAGGAACCACTAGGTTCCATAATTGAAAATGAGTTAGACATAATCCTTAATGTAGAAAAACTTTATCCACCTCTATTAAGAAGACCATCTTATCCAACCAGCCCAAGAGCTAGAGAAGCTTTAGAGGTACATATTAAAGAACTAATGGACCTTGGAGTATTAAGGAAAGTAGGACACAATGACTAGGTAGAGGTCAGTACACCTGTCATTATAACCTGGAATAATGGAAAATCAAGGACAGTAGGGGACTTTAGAGCTCTAAACACCTATACTATCCCTGACAGATATCCAATAACAAGAATCCATAAGACATTAACACAATTATCTCTGGCTAAGTTCATCACAGCCATGGATGCTCTAAAGGGTTTTCATCAAAATGTCTTAACAGACAATGCCAAGAAACTACTAAGGATAATAGTTCACTTTGGAATCTTTGAATATCTCAAAATTCCATTTGGTATAAAAAATGCACCATCCCATTACCAAAGGATGATGAATACCATATTTCCTGAAGAATTATCAGAAGGATGGCTGATTATTTATATTGATAATATCATAATTTGCTCAGAGACTTGGGAAAGTCACCTATCAAGACTAGAAATATTCTTGCAAAAAATAGTCCAAGTAAACATGAAAATCTCTCTGAAAAAGTGTCATTTTTCATACAGTGAACTGAAAGTACTAGGAAATGTTGTATCTTGACTAAGTTTGGGCATAGACAAAAACAAATTAGCAGAATTACTATTGAAACCAATGCCCCAAACTAAGAAAGAAATGCAATCATTTCTAGGATTTGCTGGTTATTACAGACAGCATATAAAAGATTTTTCAAGAATTGCTAAGTCATTGTATAAGCTCTGTGACCAACAGACAGTCTATGAAATGACTGAAGAAAGAGTTAAGGCATATGAATAATTGAAAAATTCCTTAACAAATGCCCCATTTATTCTAATTCCAGATTGGAAGCTACCCTTTAAGCTATACATTGATTCTTGTGGAGAAGGACTAGGTGCTGCACTACACCAGACACAAATAATCAATGACAAACCTGTTGAATGACCAATTTGCTTCATTTCAAGACAAATAAAGCCAACAGAAGCAAGATATGGAGCAAGCCAAAAGGAATGCCTCTGCTTATTGTGGGCTTTGGAAAAATTACACTATTATTTAGATGGGACAGTGTTTGATGTAATTACAGATTTCAATTCTGTAAAATATTTATTAAACATGAAAACCCCAAATAGAAATATGTTAAGATGACAAATTTCCATCCAAGAATATAGAGGAAATATGACTATAGTTTATAAATCTGGTAATATTAATAAGAATTTAGATGGTCCTAGCAGATATTCTCTGGCAAATACACCTGAAAATTTAGCATGGGTACCACAGGAAGAGCACCATATATAAGGAATATGTGTAACAGATATAGGCACAGAATTCTTTAACCAAATTAAAGAAAGATATAAAATAGATAAAAACTACCATATCTTATGTCAAATTCTAATGAAAGACTGTAAATACCCATCACTTTCATCAAAAATAGATGAAACATGGAAAAAAGCATATGATGAAGGAAGATTCCACCTCCTTGATGGAATCCTTTACCATAGAACTAAACATACATGTGTTATGGCCTTAACAGATAGAAATCTAATAAACACTATTTTACATGAGTGTCATGATAGTGTTGCATCTGGACATCTCTCAGAAGATAGGACACTAGAGAGGGTGAAAACCTGCTCTTGGTGGCCAAATTGGAAGAAAGATGTTGTAGAATACTCCCAAACCTGTGACAAAAAAAAAGCAAACAGAACCACAGGTAAAAAATTTGGAATGATCATTCAAATCCAAGAACCAAAATCCCCTTTGGAAATAGTTCACATGGATTGGGTAACAGTATTACCTCCAGGAGGAGACAGAGGTTACAATGCATGCCTAGTATTAGTTGATAGATACAGCAAAACCCCAATGTTTTCACCATGTCACAAGGATGATACAGCTATGGATACAGCCATAATGATATGGAATCAAGCTATTAGCCACACAGGCTTATTCCAAAGCATCATAAGTGATAGAGAACCAAAATTTACTTCATCATTATGGAGAAACCTCAATAACCTTTTTGGAACAAAACTATCATTCTCAACAGCTTACCACCCCCAAACTGATGGTCTAGAAGAAATAATGATACAGAAATTAGAAGACATGATCAGAAGATTCTATGCTTATGGCCTAGAATTCAAAGATTCTGATGGTTTTACCCATTATTGGTGTAGAAAAATACCAGCTCTTGAACTGGCATTTAAAACATCAATCCATTCTTCAACTGTAAAGACACCTGCAAATCTAGAAAAAGGCTGGAATCCAAGACTCCCTTATGATACCCTCAAAAAGGACTTAGTGGATATACACCCAACAGCAAGTAGCTTCAAGTTAATTCTTGACAAAGCAAGACACCATGCAAACAGATGTATGCAAGAGTCTTTCAAGTATGCAAAATAAAGTTGGGATAAAAGTCATAAACCACCTGAATTCAAAATAGGAGACTTAGTCCTAGTGTCAAATTTAAATTTCAATAATATAAAAGGCCCAAATAAATTGAAAGATTCCTTTCCAGGACCATTTATGATAAAAGTACTACATGTACCTAATGCTGTGCAATTAGAGCTCACAGGTGAATTAATGAATAAACACCCAACTTTCCCTGTAAGTCTTATAAAACCTTACAGCTCAAGTGAAAAGGAATTATTTTCACTAATAAATAAACCCCCACTTGAAATACCCCCCTTGGAAGAAGGAGAGGAAAAGAAAATTTTGAAAGTCCTTAAAGAAAGAAGAACAAGAAACAAAAAAGGAAGAGAATACCTTTTAAGTTATAGAAATCCAACTCAAGAAGATGAATGGATATTTGAGAAGGATATAAAAAATTCTGATAAACTATTAAAAAGTTTAAGACATGAAAGAAAGCCTAAAGAATAAAAAAATCAAGCATTATTGAGCTTCAAGACTAAAAAAGTCTATTGAAGAGTTAGGACAGTGGATTATAGCCTAATTAACTATATTAGATTATGGTAAAATCTTTTTTGTTGGTAGGGAATGTGAGCTTTTTAGATATGAACAAATATCCAAAAAGGTCACAACAAAATTTATGTAATAATTATCTCAAATACTAGTAAAAATACCATAAATAAGTACAAAATATGAATTAACTCAGAATCTACTGAGTAAACATGTGGAGTGAATTTCACCTTTAGATTTCTCCTGGTGAAAGACACATATGTCATTTTTATGGCATATCTGAAAAGTCAATAATTACTGAAGTATAAGTAATAACACCTTAAAAAAAGTACAACAAAACCTCATTTAAATCAGAACCCAATGAAATAATGTGTTAAATAAAGTGTACCATTGGATTCTTTGTAAGAATATAAATATAAAAAAATTATTAATCTATTCTCTAAATTTAATACTTAAGGAATTAAGCTTAATATATGCACTTTTTTGGTCAATGAATATATTCATGGTTTTTAGCTAATATCTATTAAAATATACAAGATGAAGAGATAAAACAAAAAAAAAATTCACCATTTAATTGCTGTAAAGACACAGATATTAATTTTATTTCACAATATATAAACAAGGTTAAAACTTGTAATGGATTATTGAATAAAATTAATGGAGCTGTTGATCACTTTGTTGTGAAAGTGGTCCAAACTTTAAAAAAAAAAATGGACAGAAAGATTCTACTAGTTCATACATGAATATTTATTTAATTTATATTATAATATTCAAGGTATAATCCCTTTAAATCATAGTTTGAAGTTTAAAATATTAAATTTCAACAGAAAAGATGAGTTAAAAGAAAAATCATCAAAAATAGAGTTTTGATTATGTAATGAAATTCTCTTGGAAGCTTAATGAGGACATTCAGAGCTATCAGAATAAACTCTCAGAATAGCTGTAGCATGTATAACTTAAAAGTTATTAATGATCAAAGTTTAAGCTTAAATTTGATCATTTATGATCACTCACTGTAATCTTATTTTAAGCTTAACAGTTATATAAGTGATAAAACTGGTGAATAATATTAGATTAGGATTCATACTAATAAAATCCACAAATTTTAGGCTTCTTCCAAGCCTTTTATGTCATTAAACTTAGAGTTATAGTGATAACTCTAAATAATGGTGTAATAATGAGATAAAATGGTTTGATCATGACGTAATCATCACTAAACCTTAAAATACTGATTATTTCTAGTGGATACCATCAGTATACATCTACTAGAAGCCTACTGGATTCTAGAAGGGAGGTATTTACTATAAATAGAGCTCTTTTTACTCCATTTTCCCCTCAGATGAATAAAAACATTCAAACAATTAAATCAAAAGGTAAAATATTTATTATTTATATATAAATCTTTTATATTATTAAATACCAAAAGTAATCTTTATTATAATAATCATCTTTTATGTTATTAAATCAAATTTTTCCACTTTTTTTTTTTATATTTCTTTCAAAAAAAATCTCAAATTCATTTAAAATCAAGAAAATTTATAATTTCTCTTATTTTTTTATTTTTTTAAATACAATTTAAATAAGTTTTATTTAAATTATTTGATATAAATTTATTCAAAAATTATTATTTTAAGAATCAAAAGTAGGTTATTTTATCTTATTATAATAATTTCTCTTTATTATTACTTTTAATAATTTCTTCAATTAATATAAATAGTATCTATATTAATATATAACTTTAATATTAGTAATATTATTGTTATTAATTGTTTTTTATTATTAAAAAAAAACAATTTTTTACACCTTTATTATTTGTTTGTAACAATAATAAAGTGCTTTTAAATATATTAATTATTATTTATTTATTATATTATTTTATTTATTCAATAATATAATTATTTTTATGCCTTAATTATAATAATTCTTTATAATTATTTTATTATTTTTATCTTATTTAATTTATTTATAAGGAAATTAAGAGTAAAATAATTAAAATATTAATAATTTTTACTTATTGTTTAATAGTCAAACCTTACAACTTTATCATGGTAAATGAAGAAAAGATTTATATAAAATTTAATTTGAAATCAAATAAATTAATAAATAAAAAGTATATTAATATTTTATTTAATAAAAGGGAAGTTTTTTAAAATTTAAAATTTTCTTACTTAGTTTTGTGTAATAAAAATTTCCCTTTTAAGTAAAGATTAAAGATAAGATTTTAATATCAAAAAATATGGAATTTGATACCAAAAAAAAAAAAAAAAAAAAAAAAAAACCTGGTTTTTTTTTTTGTACTTCAAAAAATACTTCACCTTTTATTTTATTTGATTTTCAAAAAAAAAAGAAGAGTTAATTTGGGATTTTACAAAAAAAAAAAAAAAAAAAAAAAAAAAAAAAAAAAAACTTGAGGATTTTTAAGTTTTTTTGGATTTTAGTTAATTTGATAAACCCCTTTAAATATTAAATTTAGTTTTCTTTTTTTTTTTTTTTTTTTTTTTTTTTTTTTTTTTTTTATTGATTTAGTTAATATAGATTTTTTTTAAAAAAAAAAAAAATATTCAAAATTTAAAATTTTAAAATTTTAATAGATTTAAAAATGAGGTATAAAGTAATTAATATTGTTTTAAATTTGTTTTTAAATTAAAAAATTTAATTATTAATTTTTAATTAAAAAACCAAAAAAAAAAAAAAAAAAAAAAAGAAAAAGAATTAATTAATTGAAATTAATCATAAATATTAAATTTTTATGTTTTAAACTTTTTTTTTATTAAAATTTTATGTAGTAATAAATAAGAAATCCTTTTTTTTTTTAAATTAAAAAATTCTTTTAATTCAAAATTTTTTTTTTTTTTTTTTTTAAAAAACATTTTGAATAAAATCTAAGGTAGGTAATGGGATATATAAGGACCTTTATTAAGTCATAAAATCTTTATTTAAATAAAAAAAATTTATTAAAAACTTTTAGAAATAAATAAATATCTTAAAAACTCATAAATTTTTGAATTTAAAATTTTTTTTTTTTTTTTTCTAAATTTTTTTAAATATATTTTAATTTATTAAATTTTTAAAAGAAATTAAAAAAAAAAAAAAAAAAAAATTAATTAATTTAAAAAAAAAAAAAAAATTATTATATTTAAATAAACTTTTTTTTTTTTTTTTTTTTTTAATATTTAAATAAAATAATTTTAATTTAGCTTAAATTAATTTAACAATTTTTTTTTTTTAAAAGATTTTAAGAGTTTAAATTTTACATCCCTAAGGTAAGAATCAATAATTTAATTAAAATTATCTATTTCTTTGGTTAATTAAAAATATTCATAAGTTAAAACCAAGGATATTTTATTATTCAATTTAGCTAATGAGGGAAGGGTTAGTACTGGTTTATTGAGGTTATTTTCTTTTAGATCTTGATTTATTGGTTTGTTTTAATAAATTATTTAAGATTTTGGGTTTCAATTGGATTAATTTTCTTTGAAAAGGTTCAACAGTTCCAGAATTGACCTTTGTTTTTGGCTACTTATGAGCCCCAAATCTTGTAACTAATAATTCATTTTTTTGAAGATTTTAATTTTTAAATTTCTTTAGATTGGTTTTATTTAATGAATTTAGTAGTTTTTATAATTAAAATCTTTTTAGCAATACCTAAAAGAAGCAGTAATCACAGTACAGTACAGTCTAGAGGATTGTAGTTGGTTACCAATTTTAAGTTTTAGTGTTAATTTTAAATTCTTTTGGGATAATTTATTTAATTCAAGCCTCATTCCAACTCTCTTTAAACTACTGCTACTGCTACTTGAAATTGAATCTTATCAAATTTATCAAAGAATGTTAATATTAAATCATCATCAAATTTCATTTTATTTAATTTTAAATTTTTTAATCTTTCTAAACTTACCTACAATTAATTCTTTAATTAAAGAAAAATTTAAATTTAATGAATTTTTTGAATTTAAAAATTTAATTAAACGTTCAAATTCATTAAATTTTAAAAATCAATTAAATAAAAAAATTGATAAAAATCTTTCAAGAAATTGTCAAGATTATTTTAGCGCTAATACTACTCATGCCGGTAAGTAAATTATTAAAAATTTAATCCATCTTTCTTTTTATTTATTTTATTTTATTTTATTTTATTAATCTTTTGATTCTTATTTAGTTTGCGATAATGATCTATCTACGACTTGCTTAGGTGGTTGCAATTCTACAATCGGTAAGATTAAAATTTAATTAAATCAAACTCATCAAAAAGTTCTCATCTTTTTTAATTTCTTAAAATCTTTAGTCGCTCAAAATTGTCAATTTAATCTGTCTTCATCTTCAACTAGTCAAAATTGTTCAATCGCTTTCAGTAAAACTTCAGCTACAGCTTATCGTTAGAATTTTCATCTTTTTTTAAAAAAAAATATCCTTTAATAAAACAACTCATAAATTTCATTCATTTCTTAGTTTGTAATAACGATCAGGGCGCTTTTACTTGTACAGGTCCAATTTTGGGTAACTCAAGTAAATTCTTACAAAAACTTTTAAACTGGTTTCATCTACTCGATCAATTTATTTCCTTGATTCTTTACTTGCCGCTTTCAATAGCTTGTCATCAATGTCTTCCTAAATCATTCAATAATCTCACCTTTCAAAACTCAATTAATCCTTCCGATTCCAATTCCAATTCCCATTTCGATTCCGATTCCAATTCCGATTCCGGTTCCGATCACAACCTTCCTGCTTTAAATCTATCAAGTTCTTCTACTACTCAATCTAATCATCAGAGGTTAGCTTTAATCTGCCAATTTCTTTCTTTCACATACTAATCTCATTTTATTCTTTTATTAAGCTCTAGTTCATCCATCACTTTTATCTTACCTCCTTTAATTTTCTTGTCTTGTTGGTCTACCACCCTTACTTTAACTGGCTTCTTATGGTGATTTACCGGTAACTTTTTTTTTATATCAATCATTCTCTTGAATAATCAACTTTGGTCATCATGGCTTCATTCGTGTTTCTTTACAATCCTCAATATTCTTAAAATTAATCAATCAAAGATTTCAATCAAGTGGTCCCTATGGCCTTGTTGTGATATGTATGATGCCTTATAATTGAAAATTGAAATCTAATTACATTCACTCTTTCAAAAATTCTCATTCTCCTTTTCACTCGTTCATCACTTGCTTTCCATAAAAATCAAATTTAATTTTATTCAATCTTAATTGACTCAATACACCAAATCAAAACAAAAATACTCGTCACTTATTTAATTTCAATACTAAGTCAAATTTAGACTTGCTCATAATTACATATTCTTCCCTTAACTCATCTAAAACACTTCAAAGATCACTTCAAACTTAATTTTCATTCTAAAACATCTCCATAAAACTTTTGGACCTTTAAAGCTTTCTTGGTCTTCTCCTACCTATATATCCCATCCCCCTTTACAATAAGATTTATAATCATAATTAAACATTCAACATTTTTTTAAATTAATTCAACTAAATCTATAAATCAATTCATCAAATAATCCTCAAATTAAACTTGTTTAGTTGATTTTCAACATTCAAAAAATAAACTAGTCTCCATCAAAAGTCCTCAATTCACTGAAAACCTTTCTTATCACTTCTAAACAACTTTAAGTAACTTTGCTTATTTTTTGGGGGGATATCTATAACAAAAAAATTTAAACAATAAAAAAATCACATAAAATAATTAAGTAGATGGATTTTAATTAAAATACATTCAAAAAAATTCATCAAATAATATAATAATTAGTAGTTTTTATTATTATTATTCAAATCTTTAATTGCTTTTTTAACAATTTTGGCTTTTTTTAACTAATTCATTTATTTTATTTTATATTCTCTTTGAGTTTCTTGAATTTAATTCTTAAAAAATTGATTTTTATTGAAAATAAGAATTAAGAAAATATTCAAGTTTTTTTTATGAATTCATTTTATTTTGAATATATAAATTCAAATATTTAAAAAAATAAAATCAATTTTTATCCTTGTTTTAATGATAATAAGAAAGAAAGATTGAAGTAATTTCATTTAATATGAGTTAATTTTTAAAAAGAATTAAATAAATAAATAAAATTTATACCTCATTTTTATATATGAATTTATTTTTTTAATTTGTTTTTTTGAATTCCTTGAAATGATATACAAAAAAAGAATTCAAATAATAATCATAATCTCATGTAAATTTGAAAATTGGTTTATTATAGTGTTTTTTATTATTATTGTTAGTAATATAAATTTGATTAATAATAATTCATTAAATATTATAATTTAGGTAAAAAAACAAAAAACAGATTACTAATAAGAATAATAATAAAAGGGTGTTGTTAAACACATCTAAGATTTTAGTAAAAACATGTAAGCCCTTATGTGTTTTTACCAATTTATGGCCAAAACACATAAGTGACCTCATTTTTTTGAAAAAAAAACAATCCTCAGGATCAGTTTTGAGCCTTTTTGTAATTTTTTTTTTGCCATATTTTTTCCAAAATGGGATGTCAATATCCCCAGAATTTTTTGGTATTTTTTTTTTTTCTGCCAAATTTCTCAAATTTGGCCAATTTAACAAAAATGGAATATTTTTTTAAAAAAAAAAAAATCTTGAAATGAATTCCTTGATAATTGTTTTATTTTTTGATTAATTTTTTTTTTCATTTGAGGGGGAAATTTTGTTTTTTTAAATTATCAAATTAAATATGAAAGGAATAATTAAATAAATTGAAATTTAAAGAAAAAAAAAAAAAAAACTTCTTGAAATTGAAAATAATTTCTTTAAAAATTTTATTGATTATTTTAATAAATTGTTTTTTTTTTGAAATCCATTTGAAGTTTAATAAAATACCTTAAAAAGAGTACAAGTGGAATTTTTGGAGCTAAAGTTTAATTATAGAATGGGAACCTTTAAACTTTGAAGGTGAAGCTCACAACTAAGTGGAAATGTTGGTTGGTCTAGGCTGCTGAAACATAATACTCCTTTACTGGAAGCCAGTTATTTTTCCAAATATTGCAATACTTCAAGATTTTTGACTTTCATTTGAAGATTCTTTCAGTTATCTTTGAAAGACTTTTTAGTGAATTGATAAATAACCTAAGAAATAAGTCCCTATATCATTATAAAAAACAATAATAAGAATAAAAGTGAAAGTGAAAATTTATATTACTTGATTCCAAAAGCTCATAAAATTTACAAAATCATTTTCATGACAAAATTTTGTTCATTCAATTAGAAGATACATTTTTATTGATGTTTTAAATTCATAACATGACTTTTGAAGTCTGAGAAGAACTTCTTAAAAGAGTTTTTCAAGGCTAGATGTCTTTAAATAAAAATAACTTGAAGGGGAACAATATTGGTTTTTTTTTTTGAGGAATTTTTCTATTTATTGATTTAATTCCTAAGTATATGATTGTTTAATTTAATTTTTAATCAAACAAAAAAAAAAAAAAAACCTCAGAAAAAAGGTTTTATTAGTTTAACTGAATCTAATAATATAAAAAATTGAAATTTTTTTTTTGTACTTATTTGTTTTATAATTATAATCTATAAGAATTTGAAATTAAGAAATTCATTAAAGAGTTTTTTTTTTGATTAAGGGGTTAAATGAAAAAAAAAAAAAAACAATTAGTTAATGTTTTCATCAGAATCCATTATAGATTACCAAAACAAAATTTTCTTCTTTTAAAGTTTAAATGAGAACATCAATAGGATTTCTTTCTTTTAGTTTTTCTTTATTGATTTTCTTTACTTGATTTTAAATTTCTTTTAGTTTTAAAAGCCTATCAGAATCCCTATTGATGAATAATTGGGACTTAATTTTACTTAGAAGAAGAATTGATTTAGAAATTTTTAGAAATTTGAGTTATTTTTTAATAATTAAAATTTCCTGAAATAAGGATATTTTTTTTTTTTTTTTTTTTTTTTTTTAGTGAAATCATGAATATTTTAAGGATTTTTTTTTTTTTTTTTTGAATTTAAGAATCAAATTATTCTTTTTAAAAGGATTTTTTTTTTTTTTTTTTTTTTTTTTTTTTTTTTTTTTTTTTGAAATAAAGTTTAAATTGAAAATTAAAGTTTTTTTTTTTTTTTTTTTTTTTTTTTTTTTTTAATTGATTATTTTGATGAATAAAATGGTTTGAAATTTACCTTCAATTTGGGGTTTTAGCATTTTTTGAGTGAAAAAGATGTTCAAATGTTTTTTTTAAAAAAAAAAAGGGGAATTTGGGGATTTGGAATGAGGAAAGAAGATTTTGAAATTTAAAAAAGAAGTTATAAAAAGTGTTAAAAATCAAAAGAAGTGATTAATAGTGGAAAAAAATTGGTTTTAAATCTGGGATTAATGGATTAAAGAAGTTAAAAAAAAATTGGAATTTTATAGGTTTGGAAGTAGATTGTTATGGTGGAAAATTTAGTCTTTAGGGGGAAAAAAAAAGAAAGAAAGAAAAAATGTGAAAAGATTTTCAAAATTTCTTTGGTAATTCTGTTTTTCAAAAAAAAAAAAAAAAAAAAGGTGTTTGGGGTGGGAATAATGTGAATTATTTGGGTGTTTGGTCTTTTTTTTTTTTTTGGGGGGGGGGTTGTGGACAGAAATATGAAACAATTGGGAGTTAGAGGGGTTTTTTTGGGCATGTTTTGGCCCAATAAAAGCATTAATGTGTTTAATTTTTAATTAAAAATGGGTCCAGGGCAACCCTTACATGTTTTTATCAATACCCAATTTGAATTTTAATATTAAAATTAATTTAATAATTTATAATTAAGAAAAATATTAAAGAATTTTTATTTTATTTTATTTTTATTTTATTTTTTGACTTTTAATGATAAAATAATGAGATTTATAAAAACAAACAAAAAAAAAAAAAACCCTAAAAATTAAATATAAAATTTAAGATAAATTTATAATTATTTTTTTTTTCTAGAAATGAAAAAAATAAATAAATATATATTTATAAAAATTATTTCTTTAAATCATAATTTATATTAATCTTAAAATTTTATATTTATTAATAATTTTTTATTTAAAAAAAAAAAATTATTTAAAGAAGTAGTAAGAAAAAAAATAAAATTAAAAAAAGATTAAATAGAGTTTTTTTTTTTAAAAAAAAAAGAAGTTTGTTTTAATTAAAATAATATTAAATTAAAAATAAAAAAAATTAAAATAATAAATTATTAAAAATAATTATAAAAAAAATTAATTTATTAATTTTTTTTTATTTATATAAATTAATATTATATATATATATATCAAAAAAAATTAATCAATTTAACTTTGAATAATTTTGAAATAAGTTAAATTTTTTTTTAATTATTTTGATAAAAATTCACTTTTTTTTTAATTATTATTATTTATAAAAATTTAATTGATATTAAAAACTGATTTTTTCTTTGAATAAAGAACAAAAGAAATAAATCCTAAAGTCATTAATATAAACAATTATAAGAAAAAAAGTGAAAGATAAAAGTATATTACTTGATTAAAAAGGCCCATAAAATTTCTAAAATAAGTTCCATGACCAATCTAATTCATGAAATGAGTAGATAAATCTTCATTGAGGTTCCAAATTAATGACATGACTTTGGAGTCTGGGAAGAGCTTCTTAAGAGAATTTTTCAAGGCCAGATCCCTGTCAATAACAATAATTTTTTTTTAAAAAAGTGTTTGGGGTGGGGATAATGTGGATTATTTGGGTGTTTGGTCTTTTTTCTTTTTTTTGGGGGGGGGGGGGGGTTGTGGAAAAAAATCTGAAACAATTGGGAGTTAGAGGGGTTTTTTGGGCATGTTTTGGCCCAATAAAGGCATTAATGTGTTTAATTTTTAATTAAAAATGGGTCCAGGGCACCCCTTACGTGTTTTTACCAATACCCTTAAGTAATTTGAAATAATTTGATTTTTTTTTTTTTAATTATTTCAATTAAAACCCAATTTTTCAATTAGTATTGAAAAAACTGATTTTTTTTGATTATTATTCTTAAAAAAAAGAAAAATTATTAGTAAATTTGTTTTTGTTTTTTTTTTTTTTAAAAAAGAAAATTAATTTTTAATTATATTTGAATAAAATTAAAAAATATTTTTGAAAAAAAAAAAAAAGAAAAATTAAAGATAAAAAAAATTCATGAATTTTTAGAAAAAAAAAAAAAAAAAAAAAGTTTATTTTTAAAAAATAAATTAAGAATTTTTTTTTTTTGTTAATTTTGATTACTTTAAAAAAACATATTCTAATTATTTTAGAATTAAAAAAAAAAAAAAAAAAAAAAAAATAATAATTGTTTTATTTATTTTTTTTCTAATAATTATTAATTTATAAAATTAATAATATTTTTAATTAATTTTTAAAAAAAGAAAATTAATTAAAAAAATTTAAGAATAATATTAATTTTAAATTATAAATATTAAATTTAATAATTAAGTTATTTTTTATAATTAAATTATTCAAAATTTGAAAAAAAATTAATATTTTTAAACTTAATCCTAAAGAAAAAAAAAAAAATGAAAATTATTAAAATTATAAATAGATTTAAATTCTTATGAAAATATTAAATTTTATTTGTTTATTTTTTTTTTAATTTTATTTGTTTAATTTTTTTTTTTCAATTTTATTTAATTTAAAAAGAAAAAAAAAAAAAACTTTGTTTTTTAAATTATTTTGAAATTTTAAAAGAAAAAAAAAAATTAAATCTTATCTTAAAAAATAGGATAATATACATTAATTATTAGTTTTTTTTTTTTTTAATTTTCTTTGAGGTGATTAAAAAAATAGAACCTTTTGGTTATAATATTTTTTTTATTATATTAATTTAATAAGGAAGTTAATAATAAATTAATTTATTTTATTATTATTTTTTTTCAGAGAAAAAAAACTTTAAATAATAATTCCATTAATTTAAAAATTAAAGAAAAAAAAATTGAAGGAATTAGATTGAAAAATTTTCCAAGAAGATGTAATAAAAAAAATTAAAATTAAAAAAAAAAATTCTATTAAAATCAATTTAAGTTTATTTTTGAAATAAAAATTAAGAATATTTTTTTTTTAACAAAAAAATTAATGTTTTTGAAAAATTTAAATTCTAAAAAATAAAAAATTAAAATGAAGTAATAAATTAATAATTAAATAAATTCATTAATATTATTTGGGAGTAAAATTTTGGTTTTATAAGTGTTTCAAATTTTATATATAAAGAATAAAAATCAATGAAGAGTTTTTAGAAGTTATTTTTCAGAAGAATTAGTGAGGAAAAAAAAATAATTCATGATGTCAAATTTGAAAAAATAATATTGCCTTAAGTGGATGAATAGTTAGAATGATTGGATTTTTTTCATCCAAAATTTTTTTGAATTTCAATTTAGAAATTTAGAATTTCATTCCTAGCAGATATTAAATAAAATTATATTTTATTCCAAGGTTCAGTATTAATCTTTCTTTCCTCATTTTTGTTCCCCCCAATAAAAATATTACAGTTTCATTTTGTTTTATTTAATGGCTTTCATTTAGGTACTCCATGTCCAAATACTTTTTCTATATTCCTCATACCTGAGCCTAACATTTATTTAAAAAGAAATTCCAAATAAGATTAATTTGGATAGTAAAATATTTAATTTAGAAAAAGAAAAGTTTTATATAAATAGGTTTTTGAATAAAAAAAGATTCTATAGGAAAACTTTTGAGGTTTTTAAAACTTGAAAATATTCCTTTTATATTTTTGTTATTTTTTTTTTAAATGATATTTTTTGAATAAAAAAAAATTCTTTATCTTAGTATCTAAAAGTTTTTTTAGAAATAGAATAAATATTATTCAAAAATTCCTACCTTAACACCATCAAAAGTTTCCCAAATTTTTTGGGTTTTAAAAACAAAGAAAAGCTTCACCTCTCAAGATATTCATAAAATAAATGATTTTAACTTTATTATTATTTTCTTTTTGTATATTTAATTAGAAAAAAAAATTATCAAATTTAAATTTTGGACTTGAAATAATTTTTAAGTTTAAAATAAAAATTCAGTATGTATCTAGAAAAAATCAGAGTTCACCTAGAAATATGATTTTCTATAACCAAACTGGGGAAAAAAAGAATTATGAAAAGTTTTTTCATACCTAGAAAATTTAAAGTAGAATTCTTAGAAATTTTCTTCATGTATCAAAATTTCTCATACATTGAGAGTATTTTTTTTTTGTTTTTTAAATATTTTTTTTTTAAAATTAATGATATTTCTTTTATTTTTATTTTATTATTTTTTTAAAAAAAATCAGACTTTTTTTTTGATTTATTATTTAATATTTTTAATTCAAAATTTAATTAAAATATTTAGATGAATTTATTTTGAATTTTAAATTTAATCTTATAAATATTTTAGAATGAGTTTCCCCCCCCTTTTTTTTTTTTTTTTTTTTTTTTACTGAGTTTTATTTAATGAGAAATTGAAATAATTTATATCTAAAATATTAATTTCTTAAAATTATAATCATTTGAATTCTTTATTTTTTGATTTAAAGTATTCTTTTACCTAATTTTTTTTTAAAGAATGTCACATTTTTCTGTTGAATTGTAAATTTTATCAAATTTCTGATCAATTTTAATTGAAATTCTTAATTAAAAAAATATATTAGGTTTTATAAATTTTTTTAATGCTTATCATATAAGATTGATATCTTAATTTATCATTTCTTTTGAATAAAATAAATATTATTAATATATATATATATTTAAAATATCTTAAGTTTTAATAAATTAGTTCTTCAAATTAAGAAAATATTACATGAAAGTATTTTTTTAATATTATATTTATGATTTTGAATATATATTAATATTTCACTTTGAGTATTGATTTATATATCAACTATGTATAATTTGAAATAATATTCCACTCAAATGTAACAATGAATAATATGATTATATAAAAGATATTCCATATTAATAGTAAATTAAATCTCAAATATGTGTAATTTATTTTTTCATATTTGAATAAAAGCTCAATCATTTTCTTGGATAAAATAATAAACAATTTGATAAGTAATATAGATCATTTAATTATCAAATAAATCTTAATGAATAGAGATATTTTTTTTATTAAGTTTATTAAATTTTATAATTATCCAAAATAAACAGTTTTTAAGTTTAAATTTGTTTCAAGAAATTATTAAGAAAATTAATTAAATCCATTTTTGTTTAATTTTATTCACCATTGTACTATTTTAAGCCCTTCTATCAAAATTGAACCGACCTCATTTTATCTAAATTGAATTTTGATTGAGTTTAAATAACTCCCATAATCCTTTGAAAATAATGATTGAAGGTTTAAGCTTGTTAAGAATGAGTTGAATATAGCCTTTTGAGTTTAAAATAAAGCTTATTACTCAAATTAAACCCATTTATTAATTGATTTTGAGTATCATGAATATATATATTTAAAAATCTTGAAAAATTGGTTAAAAAAAACACCAATTTATAATTAATGAAATTCCTTTAATAATTGGTTGAATAATACTCTAATCTCAATTTAATTAATTTTAAATACAAATTTTTATTTAAAGGTTTGATATTATAAATGAAATATCTTCCATTAAGATTATTAAATCTGTGAAAATATATATAAAAATTTTTTTTTGATAAATATTGAAGTTAATGTTTAAGTCAAAGCTTTGAATTTTTGTAAAAATTAAAAAAGAAATTTCTTTTCAAAATTAAAGAATAACCCCTTGAATTTAATTCTATTATAATGGGTCCTTAAAAAAAATATCAAATCCTTAAATTTGAAATTATTCCCTTATTACCTTATTGTCAGGCTGAGTCTATGATAAAGTGATAATAATGGTATATAAAACTTTAACTATGATTGTGAGACAGATAAAATGGTGATAAAAGAGTTTTACTTGATAATAATAGGCTTTACTAAAATGATTTAGTGGTGGTGAGCACTATTGAAAGCCCTGGGTTTAGCTTTACCAATTGGATTATTATAATAAAGTCTACAGTAATTAAGAATATAATTATACCTGATTATTTTCCAGCATTAATACTGTTTTTGAAAGTTGTACTACATACGAGTTCAAGAGCAGGATGGGGAAACCTTTTCTGGTGGAGAAAAGGCCTCCTTTTATCCTGAAATGGGGTGGAATGACCCTCTAGACCATCCATGAAGAGGAAGTGAAGAGTTTTTCACTTCTGGGCACTGGATTGTGGTTTTAACAAAGCCTTTAGACACTGTAT
Source organism: Austropuccinia psidii (assembly GCA_023105745.1). Lineage (NCBI taxonomy): Eukaryota > Fungi > Basidiomycota > Pucciniomycetes > Pucciniales > Sphaerophragmiaceae > Austropuccinia > Austropuccinia psidii. The sequence continues at coordinate 12,254,350 of JALGQZ010000002.1, read as the reverse complement.
TTGGCTTATATGTGGCTTTGAAACCACATCTGGGCAGTTTTCACCAATACAGGGTGAAAATTTTCATCTGGGGACCACACAGCCCTCTTCTGACGTGTATGACATGTTGAATTCTGTACAGAACCTGTATGAGACCCCATTATTGAAGTATAAACATGCTTCTTTGTCTGTTTGACACCTCATAATCATGGTTGTGGGATATTATCCAACAGTAAAGGTGTATTGGCCCAATTGTGGGATTTTAACCTTAAAGCTGCTATAGATTTGTCAGTTTTTTAGATATTGGGCTCAAAGTTGGCTCATTGGGTAGACCAGGATGGGATCTACACAATGGTACCTCATTTTTTATGGGTAACATTAAACATGGCAAAGGTATGCCATGTACAAGCTTTGTTATTCATACATATGATTTTCTCAATATCTGTATGGAGCTTATTTGCTCCATAACTTTTGTTCTAGATGAGATATGTAGAAAGAAAAGGCACCATAAGATAGCCCTTATTGTTCTCTTTCCAAAACGGCCCCACTTTAAGTATCTAACACTAAAATTGTAGAAGTTAGATGAGAGGTGAATATGTTTTTCACCCTTATTTGACCTTATTTTGGCCATAGCTTCTATAATTTTGGTTTTGGATAAATTTTTCTAGTACCATTGGATATCCCTAACTTAGAGCTTTAACTTTAATACAAATTTGTTGGGGTTATGCCTCTTCCTCTGTATTTCAGATGAGAGGTGAAAATTAAGGTTTATGCTCAGCAACAACTTTGAGCAGGAATAACTTTGTTAATATTTGTCCTATGATAACAGGACTTGTATATTTGGAAAGAGGTTATTTTCCTATTTTTTTCTATAAATTTTGATCCAATTTGTCTCAGATACATGGTTTAGTGGTATCTTGGCTTTACCATTGGTTTATGGTATTTGGCTGACATGCTTGTGCTCTGGTTTTGAGTCGCAGGTTGACATACCCTCCCTCAAAAAAAGGCTCATCATTGATGAGACTGTTCAGTCATCCTAGAGGCCCTGAATCTCCTTAAATAAAGGTTCCCATCTGGTATGGCATTCTCTTCCAATCATTTTTCTTTGTCTGCTGTCTGGTTTTTAAATCTAACCAAATACTGTCTTTGGTCTTTACCATTCAGTCTAATCTTCCTGAACTTGATGATCTTCTTCACAGTTCCAGTGTAAGGTTTGACTATGAAACAATAAGTAAAAATTACTAATTTATTACTTATTGTACTCTGAATGTCCTTATGAATTGAATAAATAAGATTAAAAATATAATAATAATAAATAATTATTATTATTATGGCGTAAAATAATTATATTATTAAATAAATATAATAATATAATTTATATTATAAAAATATAATATAATAAATAAATATATTAATATATAATAATTAATATATTTAAACAGCTCTTTTATTATTGTTACCAACAAATAATAAAGGCGTGAAAAATTGTTTTTTATTAATAAAAAACAATTAATAACAATAATATTACTAATATTAAAGTTATGAATTAATATAAATACTATTTATATTAATTAAAGAATTATTAAGATAGTAATAATAGAGAAATTATTATAATAAGAGAAAATAACCTACTTTTAACACTTAATATAATAATTTTGAAGTATTTTACGCCAAAAAATATAAATACAACCTTTTCAAATTGTATTTACAATAAAAATAAAGAAAATTACAAATTATTCTGGATTTTTACGTGGAAATGAGTTTTATAGAGATTTTTAACAAAAACAATTAAATAAATGATTTAATCACGTCAAAATAGATGATTATAGCAAGGAGGTCTTTGGTCTTTAATAATATAATGCTTTTATATATAAAGAATAAAGAAATTACCTTTGATTTAATTGATTTAATGTTTTTGTTGCATCTGAGGGGTAAATAGAGTAAAAAGAGCTCTATTTATAGTAAATACCTCCCTCCTAGAGTCCAACAGGCTTCTAGTAGACGTGTACTGATCATATCCACTGGAATTGATCAATATTTTAAGGTTTGAGGGTGATTACATCATGATCAAACCATATTACATCATTATTACACCATTATTTAGAGTTATCACTATAACTCTAAGTTTGATGACATCAGAGGCTTGGCAGAACCCCAAATTTCGTGGATTTTATTAGTTTTAATCATAAACTAATAGTATTCACTAATTTTATCACTCTTAAGACTGTTAAACTTAAATTAAGGTTACAGTATGTGATCATAACTGCTCAAATTAAGCTCAAACTTTGATCCTTAATAACTTTTAAGATTTACACGCTACAGCAATTCAGAGAGTGAATTCTGATAGCCTGACATAACCTTATTATGCTTCCAAGAGCTTTTCATTACATCATCAAAACTCTAATTTTGATGATTTTTCTTGTAACTCATCTTTTCTGTCGAAATTCAACATTTTAAACTTCAAACCTTGATTTCAGGGGGTTATACCCTGAATTTAATAATAAAAATTACATCATTCTTCTCAAATGAACTAGTAGAATCCAACTGTATACTTTTTTTTAAGTTTGGAGCACTTTCACAACAAAGTGGTCAACAGCTCTGTTGATTTTTATCAATATTTCATCATAGGTTTTAACCTTGTTTATAACTTGTAAAATGAAGTTCAGATCTGTGTTCTTACAGTAATTACGTGGTAACTTTATTTTTGGTTCATCATTCTATCATGTATATTTTAGGAGATATTAGCTATGATCCTTGAATATATGCGTTGACCAAAAAAGTGCATATATTCAGGATAATTCTTTAAGTATTAACTTTGGGAATTAGCTTATTAATTGTTTTATGTGTGGATTTTCATGGGGAATCCACTGGTACAATTTATTTCACATGTTGTTTCATTAGTTCTTGAGATAAATAAGGTTTTATGGTTTTTATAAGGTATTATACCTTATAATTCCTTAAATATTGACTTTACAGATATGCCATAAAAATGGTATATGTGTATTTTTCCATGGGGAATCCAATGGTATAATTTATTTTACATGTTGACTTATTGGTTTTTAAGTTAAACCAATTTTTGTACTAATTTATGGTATTTTTTTGTATGTTTAAGTAATTATTCTTAATGTATAATTATTCTAAGTAATTTTAATATAATTATATCAAAGGTATAATTATTCTGGGTCTTTTTTGTGACCTTATTGGGTATATGGTCATATCTCAAAGGCTCACATTCCCTACCACCAAAAAAGATTGTACCACAATCTGATATGTGTGATTAGGGTATCATCCACTGTCCTACCTCTTCATTAGACTTTGTTAGTCTTGAAGCTCAATAATGCTTAACTTTTCTATTTTTCAGGCTTTCTTTCATGTCTGAACCTTCTTAGTAGTTTATCAGCATTTGTTATATCTTTCTCAAGTAGCCATTCATCTTCTTGAGTTGAATTTCTATACCTTACAAGGTATTCCTTTTCTTTTTTGTTTCTTGTCCTTCTTTCTTTAAGGACTTTTATTATTTTCTTTTCTTCTCCTTCTTCCAAGGGGGGAATTTCAAGTGGGCGTTTATTTCTTAGTGGAAATAACTCCTTGTCACTTGAACTGTAAGGTTTTATTAGGCTTACAGGGAAAGTTGGGTGTTTGTTCATTAGTTCACCTGTGAGTTCTAATTGCACAGCATTAGGTCCATGAAGTGATTTTATCATAAATGGTCCTGCAAAGGAATCTTTTAATTTCTTTGGGCCTTTTATGTTATTGAAATTAAGGGTTGATACTAAAACCAAGTCCCCTATTTTGAAGTCAGGTGGCTTATGACTTTTATCCCATCTTTCTTTTGCATATTTAAAAGAATCTTGCATGCATCTGTTTGCATGGTGTCTTGCTTTGTCAAGCATTATCTTAAAACTGCTTGCTGTTGGATGTATATCCACTAAGTCCTTTTTGAGGTTATCATAAGGAAGTCTTGGATTCCAACCTTTCTCTAGCATTGCTGGTGTTTTGCCAGTAGAAGAATGGATTGATGTCTTATATGCCAGTTCAAGTGCTGGTATTAGTGTACACCAATCATGGGTAAAACCATCAGAATCTTTGAATTCTAGCCCATAAGCACAGAATCTTCTGATCATATCCTCTAGGGTCTGTATCATTCTTTCTGCTAGACCATCAGTTTGAGGATGATAAGCTGTTGAGAATGATAACTTTGTACCAAACAAGTTATGGAGATTTGTCCATAATGCTGAAGTGAACTTTGGGTCTCTGTCACTTATAATATTTTGGAATAAGCCTGTGTGGCTAATGACTTTATTCCATATCATTATGGCTGTATCCATAGCTGTGTCATCTTTATGACATGGTAAGAACATGGGAGTTTTACTGTATCTGTCAACTAAGACTAGGCATGCATTATAACTCCTGTCTCCTCCTGGAGGTAAGGCTGTTACCCAATCCATATGAACTATTTCCCATGGGGATTTTGGTTCTTGGATTTGGATCATCATTCCAAATTTCTTTCCTGTGGCTCTGTTGGCTTTTTGACATCTGTCACAGGTTTGGCAGTATTCTGCAACATCTTTCTTCCAATTTGGCCACCAAGAGCAGGTTTTCACCCTCTCTAGTGTCCTATCTTCTGAGAGATGTCCTGATGCAACACTATCATGACACTCATGTAAAATAGTGTTTATTAGTGTTCTGTCTGTTAAGGCCATAACACATGTGTGTTTTGTTCTATGGTAAAGGATCCCATCAAGGAGGTGAAATCTTCCTTCATCATATGCCTTTTTCCATATTTCATCTAGTTTTGATGAAAGTGATGGATCTTTGCAGTCTTTCATTAGAAGTTGGCTTAAGATATGGCAATTTTTGTCTGTCTTATAGCTTTCTTTAACTTGGTTAAAGAATTCTGTGCCAATGTCTGTGACACATATTCCTTCTATATGGTGCTCTTCTTGTGGTACCCATGCTGGATTATCAGGGGTATTTGCTAGAGCCCATCTGCTAAGACCATCTGCATTTTTATGAATATTTCCAGATTTATGAACAATAGTCATATTTCCTCTATATTCTTGAATAGCAATTTGCCATCTCAGCATATGTCTATTTGGAGTCTTCATGTTTAATAGTGATTTCACAGCATTACAGTCTGTGATTACATCAAATACTGTGCCATCCAAATAATAATGCAGTTTTTCTAAAGCCCACACTAAGCATAAGCATTCCATTTGGCTTGCTCTATACCTTGCTTCTGTTGGCTTTATTTGTCTTGAAATGAAACAAATTGGTCCCTCCACTGGTTTATCATTGATAATTTGTGTTTGGTGAAGTGCAGCACCTAGTCCTTCTCCACAAGCATCAATGTACAGTTTGAAAGGTAGTTTCCAATCTGGCATTAGAAGAAATGGGGCATTTGTTAAGGAATTTTTCAATTCTTCATATGCCTTGACTCTTTCTTCTGTCATCTCATAGACTGTTTGTTGGTCACATAGCTTATACAAGGATTTAGCAATTTTTGCAAAGTCCTTTATGTGCTGTCTATAGTAACCAGAAAATCCTAGAAATGATTGCATTTCTTTTTTAGTTTGAGGCATTGGTTTAAGTAGTACTGCTGCTACTTTATTTTTGTCTATGCCAAGACTAAGGCCAGATACCACATGTCCTAGTGCTTTTAATTCACTATATGCAAAATGACACTTTTTCAATGAAATTTTCATATTTACTTGGACTATTTTCTGTAGTACCCTTTCTAGTCTTGTCAGGTGATTTTCCCAAGTTTCTGAGCAAACTATAATATCATCAATATAGATAATTAACCATCTTTCTGATAATTCTTCAGGAAATATGGTATTCATCATTCTTTGATAATGGGAAGGTGCATTTTTTATCCCAAATGGCATTCTTAAGTACTCAAAAATTCCACAATAGACTATTATTCTTAGTAGTTTCTTGGCATTGTCTGTTAAGACATTTTGATGAAAACCCTTAAGAGCATCCATAGCTGTGATGAACTTAGCTTGTGACAATTGGGTCAATGTCTCATGGATTCTGGGTATTGGATATCTGTCTGGAATGGTATAGGTGTTCAGGGCTCTGAAGTCTCCTACCATCCTTGATTTTCCATTATGCCAAGTTATAATGACAGTTGTAGTAACTTCTACTTGTTCATTATGTCCAACCTTTCTTAATACTCCAAGGTCCATTAATTCTTTAATGTGCACCTCTAGGGCTTCTCTAGCTCTTGGACTGGCTGGATAAGCAGGTCTTCTTAATAAAGGTGGGTAAGGTTTTTCTACATTAAGAATTATATCTACTTCATGTCCAATTATGGCACCTAGTGGCTCTTTGTCAGTTGCAAAGGCATTTTTATACTTAAATAAGAGGTCAATCAATTTTTTCTGTTAAATCTTGATTGAATTCTGCCTCTTTGAGTTTTTCAGATATAAAAAGTTCCTTTTCTGGAATTTTTTCTTCATTCTTAATAACTGTGATTTGTTTTTTGTTATTTAAAAATCCAAACTTTTGTCTTTTGTTATCTCCTATGGTAAAATATCTATCTTTTTGGTTGGAGATATCTATTCCATAGATTGATAAGTAGTCATTCCCAAGTATGAAATGATTACTAGTACAGTTGTCCATCACTACAAACTCTACTTTAATTCTGACACATTGTGAGGGATGAGGAAAAATTAGTGTTAAATCAATTATTCCAAGGGGCTTCATGCTCTCACTTGCACTACTAAATTTGACACCTTGTATTGGCATAAGTTTTTCTTGCCAGTCTGGGACAATGGTCTTTAAATAAATTTTGCCAACACAAGTGCAATATGCTCCTGTATCCAAGTTAACTTTTCCTTCTTGGTTATCAACCATAACAATACTTATACTTGATTTTCCAGCTGTATATCCCATTCCTCTTGCAGGTTTGGTTCTATACATTTTGGCATCTTGTATGTTTGTCAGGTTTGTGTCAGATGTTCCAACTTGTGGCAAGTTTGAATTAACATCCAGTACTTCATAAATTATATCAATATTATTAATTTGTGCATTAATTATATTGATTTCATCACTTTCAGAGCTTTCTGACTCTTCTGTCTCTTTTTCAGAGTCTGATTCCTCCTCTTTGTCATTGTGGTTTTCTGTTTCCACAATTTCATTAATTTTTGCTTTTTTAAGGCAATTATTGGCTAAGTGTCCAATACTTCCACATTTATGGCATTTTCTTTGCTCATTATTGTTGGATGTATTGGGCTTAAAGGATTCTTTTGATTTATCTTTTTTGATAAATGGTTTGTTTGGGCTTTTAATGTCCAATCTTTTCCAAGTCCTGCCAATTTTTGTTCTTGTCACTATGTCTTCTAGTGCATTTATATACTCTTCTGTGGAGCATGGTTCTATACACCTGCTTCTTAGGGCATGTTCTAGTTCTCCTCCACATTTTTTAAGTATTTTCATATGCACCATCTTCTGTGACATTTCTGGGTACAGTGCATTAAGCCTTTCAACTTGTTTTAAGAACCAAGTTAAAGGTTTGTCTTTCTCTGGGTCAAAGAAAGAGTTTTCAAATGCATTTTCTATCTTGTACCTCCAGGCATCATTTGCCCACTTGGTGATTATTTCTTGTTTCCACCAAGACCAGGTATTTTTACCATTTGTTTGTCTTATGCCATAATGCCATCTTTTTGCAGATTTCTCAAACAGTGAATGTAATCTTGCAGTGATTAATTCATCTGGTATGGCGTAGTCTTCTTGTAACATGTCAATTGTTTTAATAAATGACATGTGGTCATATTCACCTTCTCCTGTGAATGTTGGCCATTCCTTTAATTGAGGTGCTTCCTTCATTAAGACTTGGTTATTATTTTGGTGACTCAAGTCTGTTATGAAAGGATTTGACAATTCCTCTTTTGTTTTAACAGGGCTTCTTATATGAGAAAATGGTGTTGATAACTTTGGCATATTTAAATTAGCCTCATTAATTTTATCCATTTTTTCAGTAATAAGCCTTATTTCATTCTGAATATCATCTTTCAGATGCATTCTTGCTTCATCACTTTTTTCCACATGGTCCAAAAGTAATTTTTGGTGTGATGAAGTCTTTTCTTCAAATTTTTCTACAGAAATACTTAATTTATTTAATTTTTCTGTAAGATTATCAATACTCACATCATAATTGATTGTCAAAGTTTTGTCTTTGATATCTTTTATGTATTTATACAATTCTTGTTGTCCTTGTATTAATTTTTGAGTATTGTCAATTAAATTCTTTGGTTTATTATTTTCAACAATAAACTTAATGTTGTCAATTTCTTTCTTGTTTTGCACAACAATTTTTGTTAAAGAAGATAAATTGTTATTTATTTCTTGTAGTGATAATAAACTATCTTTAATTTCTTTTAGAGGTAATATACTATTTTTAATTTCTGTTAAAGTATTTACAACATCTTTGGACAAGGTTATTTCTTTGGGAAATGAGGTTGTCTCATTCTTTGCTCTTCCTTGTCCTTGAATTCCATCAAGGTTCTGGCCATGTTGAAAACATTGTCCATGGCATCCTTTTGGATTCTTGGGATTCTGTAACTTGGGGAATATGGTTTCCTCCAATGCTTTTTCTTGTTCTTCTTCCCTTCTTGGGGAAGTGGGTTGGCTTGAGGCTTGCTGGTAGAAGCTACTGGGGCTTCTTCCTTGGTTGCCTCCCTCTTTTTGGCATGATAATCCTTGATTTTTTTGATTTGAGGTTTGGATGACAGTGGATTCCATCCATTGGAGTATTTCACTATCTCCTCCTCTTTGAGGAATTTTTTCAGGATGTGCCAGGAGTTCATCACTCCTTGGTGTATTTGAGGCAGCATTTCCCAGTCTTTGTCCTTGTACACTGTGCAATACTGTTTGTACTGGCTCATGTAGATGTCTATTTGAGCCTTCTGAATGTGATTTGTACCTGTTTGAGTTACTCATACTTAGTTCTAATTCAGGCTCAGATATCATAGGCATTTCTGGGACTTGCCTTTGGGATAAGGCACTTCCTTGTGTGGATTCTGTTCCACTGGGGATATTGCCCTTTCTTTTCCCTTTTGAGGGATCAATTCTACTTCTGAGTCCAGCTCCATCTGATTGGATGGAGTATTGGGAACCTCTTCTGGTAGTCATAATTGAAGAATAAGAAAAAATAAAAGTATTTTAGAATAAAATTCTTTTATGGCAATTTAAACAGAGGTGCTCACCTTCAGAGTCTTGAATGGTGGGTCCTGGAAAGTCTAATTTCTTAGCTTTCTTTCTTTTGGTGATAACTGGTGTTGGAGAACTTTGACAAGTTTCTTCCACCAACCTCTCAACAGTAGTTTGGTTGTCTTCTGTTGGGTTATCTTCAAACACTAAAAAAGACAAATAAATATAAGTCTTTTTATAAGAAGTGTTATTTTTGGTAAGATATGGCAATTTTCCACGTAGAAATTGCTTATATATCTTTTTTTTTAAAAAATTGAAATGAATAAAGAAATAAATAAAAATGAATAAAAATAACTTTTTTATTGGTTTTGAATATTTTTTATTTTTAAGGAATAAAATAAAAATTAATATGATTCTTTATAAAATTAAATTATAATAAAAATTATTTTTAATTTATAAATTATCTTTTTTAATCACTAGAGTCACTCAAAGAAAGTTCTTGCAAGTCTAAGGATGTGAAAAACCATGTGTAAGACAGTACAATTGCTTTCCAAATGCCTCAATAGCTTTTAAAATCAATAAAATATAAAATTATTATATAATTTTATGATTATAAATATAATTTATTATTGGATAAACCCAATTAGAATTTTTTTTTAAAGGTCTTTTAAGTAAATATCACGGCCAGGCCCCCAAATGTAAGGTTTGACTATGAAACAATAAGTAAAAATTACTAATTTATTACTTATTGTACTCTGAATGTCCTTATGAATTGAATAAATAAGATTAAAAATATAATAATAATAAATAATTATTATTATTATGGCGTAAAATAATTATATTATTAAATAAATATAATAATATAATTTATATTATAAAAATATAATATAATAAATAAATATATTAATATATAATAATTAATATATTTAAACAGCTCTTTTATTATTGTTACCAACAAATAATAAAGGCGTGAAAAATTGTTTTTTATTAATAAAAAACAATTAATAACAATAATATTACTAATATTAAAGTTATGAATTAATATAAATACTATTTATATTAATTAAAGAATTATTAAGATAGTAATAATAGAGAAATTATTATAATAAGAGAAAATAACCTACTTTTAACACTTAATATAATAATTTTGAAGTATTTTACGCCAAAAAATATAAATACAACCTTTTCAAATTGTATTTACAATAAAAATAAAGAAAATTACAAATTATTCTGGATTTTTACGTGGAAATGAGTTTTATAGAGATTTTTAACAAAAACAATTAAATAAATGATTTAATCACGTCAAAATAGATGATTATAGCAAGGAGGTCTTTGGTCTTTAATGATATAATGCTTTTATATATAAAGAATAAAGAAATTACCTTTGATTTAATTGATTTAATGTTTTTGTTGCATCTGAGGGGTAAATAGAGTAAAAAGAGCTCTATTTATAGTAAATACCTCCCTCCTAGAGTCCAACAGGCTTCTAGTAGACGTGTACTGATCATATCCACTGGAATTGATCAATATTTTAAGGTTTGAGGGTGATTACATCATGATCAAACCATATTACATCATTATTACACCATTATTTAGAGTTATCACTATAACTCTAAGTTTGATGACATCAGAGGCTTGGCAGAACCCCAAATTTCGTGGATTTTATTAGTTTTAATCATAAACTAATAGTATTCACTAATTTTATCACTCTTAAGACTGTTAAACTTAAATTAAGGTTACAGTATGTGATCATAACTGCTCAAATTAAGCTCAAACTTTGATCCTTAATAACTTTTAAGATTTACACGCTACAGCAATTCGGAGAGTGAATTCTGATAGCCTGACATAACCTTATTATGCTTCCAAGAGCTTTTCATTACATCATCAAAACTCTAATTTTGATGATTTTTCTTGTAACTCATCTTTTCTGTCGAAATTCAACATTTTAAACTTCAAACCTTGATTTCAGGGGGTTATACCCTGAATTTAATAATAAAAATTACATCATTCTTCTCAAATGAACTAGTAGAATCCAACTGTATACTTTTTTTTAAGTTTGGAGCACTTTCACAACAAAGTGGTCAACAGCTCTGTTGATTTTTATCAATATTTCATCATAGGTTTTAACCTTGTTTATAACTTGTAAAATAAAGTTCAGATCTGTGTTCTTACAGTAATTACGTGGTAACTTTATTTTTGGTTCATCATTCTATCATGTATATTTTAGGAGATATTAGCTATGATCCTTGAATATATGCGTTGACCAAAAAAGTGCATATATTCAGGATAATTCTTTAAGTATTAACTTTGGGAATTAGCTTATTAATTGTTTTATGTGTGGATTTTCATGGGGAATCCACTGGTACAATTTATTTCACATGTTGTTTCATTAGTTCTTGAGATAAATAAGGTTTTATGGTTTTTATAAGGTATTATACCTTATAATTCCTTAAATATTGACTTTACAGATATGCCACAAAAATGGTATATGTGTATTTTTCCATGGGGAATCCAATGGTATAATTTATTTTACATGTTGACTTATTGGTTTTTAAGTTAAACCAATTTTTGTACTAATTTATGGTATTTTTTTGTATGTTTAAGTAATTATTCTTAATGTATAATTATTCTAAGTAATTTTAATATAATTATATCAAAGGTATAATTATTCTGGGTCTTTTTTGTGACCTTATTGGGTATGTGGTCATATCTCAAAGGCTCACATCCAGGGGAGTCTTCCATTTCCACTATTTCTGGTTGGTTGGTAGTCTTCTTCTTGGAGGGGAGCTTGTCCTCTCTTGTCTGGAAGTATGGTTTGACCAGACTCACTGGGAATACTGGGTGTTTCCTGTAGAATTCCTCTGTGAGTCTAACCACCACTGCATTCTTCCCTATCAGTTTAATTATTGTGAAGGGTCCCACAAATTAATCTCTAATTTTATTTGTTCCCTTGAGATTGTTGAAGTTGAGTGTAGACACTAAAACTTGGTTCCATATGTGTCTTGTCATACCTCTGCTTGTTGTATTCTTTAGCTTCAGCTATGCACTTAGCAGCTGTGTCACAAGCTCTCTTCCACATGTCATGGAAGTCCTTGGCTGTGGGGTGGATAGTCAGAAGATTTGCCTTCAGGTGATCCACAGGAAATATGGAGTTCCACCCTCTTTCTATCAGTGAGGGTGACTTCCCTGTGGTAGAGTGCTGGCTTGTGTTTTAAGCTAACTGGAATGCTGGGAGAAGTGTAACCCAGTCATTAGTATATGCTTCATGGTCCTTATATTCCATTCCATATGCACAGAAGCTTTGTAAGGTGTGGATATGAAACTTTGATTAAAAATAAAGTACTTTTCCTGTCCTCAAAATTTGTATAAGGTAAAAATCAATTGAAAATAGTATGAAATATTATTTTTAAGAGAAAACACGCCAATTTTATTGTTGATAACTTTATTAGTATAAAACAGTAATATTATAAAAATTTATTGTTTTACCAACAATAAAAATTTATCCAAAAAATACTCTACAAGAGATATTTTAAGGCTACAAAAGAAATTTCTTCAAGAGCAATTTCAATTGGAATTAATTGAGCAAAGAACTGCAAGCAATTAATTAAAGAACAAAGTCTTTAAAAAGAATATTAAAGAGAAAACACGCCTAAAAGTGACCAGAGTGAATTTGGAAACAAAGTGACAAAGTTTACAGTGATGAAAGATGCTTTAATTCACTTTTGGGGTGGTTCAGGGGTAAAAATGATTATAAGAGTTACAAACAATGATTATAATGATTTTTTCACGTGGTTAAAAGGATTAAAATGATTTAAAAGTGGTGGTTGGAATCTTTGATTGATTGGTTTAACAGTTTTAAACTAATTAATAAAAGGAAAAGATTCTAACATGAAGAGAAAAGTGGGGCAAAGAAGACATTCTTTTATATCCATCAATTCTCTTACTCCAAAAGTAAATTTTACTCTTATCAGTCGTGAAAAACAGTCTGACAACAGAAAAGCTAATTATGGCATCATTGAACCCTGGTTTAGACCAAAAAGGGCTGGTTTAAGCCATTTTTAGCCATTTTAGACCCTTAAATCAGCCATTACTATAGCAATACCAGGCCTATAGCCTTCAAAACACGTCAGAGTGTGTGCCAGAGTCGTAGAAACCAGTTAAAACTGTTTTTACTCTGATGGTTTTATCTTAAGGGTAGTTTTACCCTCTTGGCAACAGCTAAAACTACCCCAGTTGGTATTAAAACCTCATCATCAATTGAGTCCACAGACCCTGTAACTCAATTCCAGGCCAAAAGTGATGAACTTTTGTGTGAATTTTGACATCCCACGCCTGTCAGAAAGGAGTTTGGGGGTCTAGCTTCCCCTTAGAGCTGGAGTTCCTTTTTCCCCCCAAATTTAATCTTTCCAATTTATTTTTCCTTTAATTCCTCATCATGTATTATACTTATAATTTACATATGTAATTCAATTCAATTGTACAGTACAATACAGTAATAATTGACACCTCATATGTAAATCAAAGTTCACTTATGTAATACACGGGCACATTTTGACATTTCAATTGAATTCAATTGAAAATACTTCAATTCCTCATAACTTCTAAACTAAACACAACACCTCAATTTTAACACAAAAATTGATGGTTAACACCACATGTTGTGTGAATTAAATTAAGGTTTTGAGGATTTTCAACTTTTGTATTGAAAATACTAAAAACTTAATTTTAAGCTTATTTAGAGTTGAGTTACAAGAATTTCACTCAGAGGTGACCCCACCTGATTTTTTATGAGGAATCCAATGGTGAAATAATTTTTATATGTTTATTTGTTGGATAAAAAGTTATAATAATTTTTATTTAACTTTTTTCCAAATTTATTTATTTTTTCACAATTTTGTTAAAATTTGATTTTTACTTAATTTTTTCAAGTATAAATGTAATTTTATATTTACAAAATCTAATGTATTTTTATTTTTAAATTAGTATTAATTTTTTATTTTTAATATAATTTTATATTTATATTTTGATTTTTATTTTAATAATATAAATAAATTTATTTTATTTATATTAATATGTTATTTTTTATATTTGTGGTCTTTTGTGTATATGAAATTACCTCTAAGGCTCACAAGCTTCTAATGATGTCCTCCACTGTTTGGATCATCCTTTCAGCTAAGCCATCTGTCTGTGGATGGTAAGCTGTGTAAAATGCAAGTTTTGTGCCTAGCATGTCATAAAGGTTGGTCCAAAATTCTGATGTGCATTTTGCATCCCTACCACTAATTATAATTTTTGGGACTCCACATGTGGCTATGATGTTGTTCCAAAATAACAAAGCTGTATCCATTTCTGTGTCCTCCTTATGACATGGAAATCACCTCAAACTTTTTCCATACCTATCAACTATGACTAGGCAGGCATTGAAATTTTCTTTGCCTCCTGGGAAAAGTCCTGTGACCCAGTCCATATTCATAGTTTCCCATGGGTGTTTGGGTTCTTCTATGTGTTGAAGTAGCCCATATTTCTTCCCGTGTTTTGTGTTTTCCTTTTGGCATATTTCACAAGTGTTGATATATTCACTCAACTCTTGCTCCCATTTGGGCCACCAAGCTGTGCTTGTAACCCTTTCCTTGGTCCTGTATTCACTCACGTGTCCCATATAGGGGTAGTCATGACATTCCTGAAGGATCAGGGATATGTGGTCCCTGTCCACCACTGTGAGGGCACTTGTGTGCTTATCTCTGTGATAGAGTAGTCCATCTATAAGGAAATTTCTTTTATCCTTATAGTATCTCAACCAGGGCTCCTCTAGCGGGGATTCCAGTTCTGGGCTGCTGTATTTCTGTTGAAGGAGTTGCAACACTATATCACACTGTTTGTATTTGCCATAAGTTTTCATTACTGCACTGAGGAACTCATTGTGTAGTTCTGAGGAGCTTATCCCCAATATGGGAGTTTCTTTTCCTTTTTATTCAGTGTCTTCACTGTCTGGGGTACCACTTCCTGGTTCCCATTCAGAAAATCTTAATTTTTTCCTCCTGTCTATTTCCATGAAATGGATAGGGACCTTGGATGCTTCTTCAGGGTCATAAGCTGTGTTGCTTTTGAAATTATCCAGTGGCCATCTGCTGAGGCCATCTTAATTGGTGTAGCTTTTTCCTTCTTTGTATATGATGTTCATGTTACCTCTATACTCTTGCATGGCTATTTGCCACCTCAACATGTGTCTATTAGGATTCTTCATATTAAGTAAAGACTTGAGTGCTATGCAATCTGTATAGACTTCAAATACTGCACCCCCCAGTTAATGGAGTTTCTTCAGGTTCCAGACTAGGCATAGGAATTCATTCTGGGTTGCTCAATACCTAGCTTCTGAATATTTCAGTTTCCTGGAAATGTAGCATATCACCCCTTCCCTTGGTTCACCATCCACAATTTGTCTTTGGTATAGGGTTTCTCCTAATCCTTGACTAAAGGCTGCATCTATGTACAACTTTAATGTTAATTCAAAATAAGGGAGTATCAGAACAGGTGAATTAGTGATTTCATGCTTTATCCTCTCATATGCATCTCTCCTTTCCTTGGTAATTTCAAAAACTACATCTTTTGATCATAACGTGTATAGACTACTAGTTATGTGAGAAAGATTTTTGATGTGGTTTCTGTAGTAGCTAGCAAACCCAAGGAAACGTTGCATCTATTTGATGTTCTTTGGTACTTCTGCTACTTTGTTTTGGTCTATGGCCAGACTAAGTCCTGAGAATTTATGTCCTAGTGCCAGTGATTCTTGTTGGCCAAAATTGCACTTCTTAAGTGAAATTTTCATATTGATGGGTGTGCATTTACTTAGTACTCTGTCTATTTACTGAAAATGGTCTTCCCATTTCTCTGAGTAAATAATTATTTCATCAATATATACTACCATCCAGCCTTTTAATATTTTTTCTTGAAATATTGTGTCCATAATCCTCTGGAAGTGGGCTGGTACATTTTTGATTCCAAATGGAATCCTTGTATACTCATATATACCCATATGGAATAGAATTCTGAGTAGCTTCATGTAGTTTGGTTTAACCCCATTCTGGTGGAAGCCTTTCATACAATCCATCTTGGTTTTATATTTGTCTTTTTCCAGTTTATCTAGGGCATGAGGTATCCTTGGTAAAGGGTACCTATCAGCTTTTGTGTAGTTATTTAGGGCTCTGAAATCCCCACACAACCTATATTTTCCATAATGCCAAGTGATAAGGACAGGAGTGGTGATTTCCACTATTTCATTGTGTTCTATCTTCCTGATGACATCCATGTATAGCAGTTTATTGATGTGTTTCTCAATTTCTCTCCTAGTTTCCAGGCTTTCTGGATATGGAGGTCTTCTCAGCATGGGTGGATAAGGTCTTTCCACATTAAGATATAGCTTTATATCATGGCCTCTTATTTTTCCCAAGGGTTCTTACCAATGGCAAATTCTGGTCTCTTTTTCCTCAGAATCTTCAGTAAACTAAGTTTTTTTACTGGTGAGGCTGGTTCTGAATTGGCCCTCTCTGAATTAATTAAGTAGCTCTTCTAGAGGGTCATGGGTGGACATCTGGTATAGGTCAAATGAAAATTTCTTCTCCTTGTTTTTTGTAAGGTGTGGATATGAAACTTTGATTAAAAATCAAGTACTTTTCCTGTCCTCAAAATTTGTATAAGGTAAAAATTCAATTAAAAATAGTAAGAAATATTATTTTTAAGAGAAAACATGCCAATTTTATTGTTTATGACTTTATTAGTATAAAACAATAATATTATAAAAATTTATTGTTTTACCAACAATAAAAATTTATCCAAAAAATACTCTACAAGAGATATTTTAAGGCTACAAAAGAAATTTCTTCAAGAGAAATTTCAATTGGAATTAATTGAGCAAAGAACTGCAAGCAATTAATTAAAGAGAAAAGTCTTTAAAAAGAATATTAAAGAGAAAACATGCCCAAAAGTGACCAGAGTGAATTCGGAAACAAAGTGACAAAGTTTACAGTGATGAAAGATGCTTTAATTCACTTTTGGGGTGGTTCAGGGGTAAAAATGATTATAAGAGTTACAAACAATGATTATAATGATTTTTTCACGTGGCTAAAAGGTTCAAAATGATTTAATAAGGGTGGTTGGAAGATCTTATTGATTGCTTTAACAATGTTTAAACTAATTATAAAAGGAAAAGATTCTAACATGAAGAGAAAAGTGGGGCAAAGAAGACATTCTTTTATAGCCATCAATTTTCTTACTCCAAAAGTAAAATTTCCTCTTTTCAGTAGTGAAAAACAGTCTGACAACAGAAAAGCCAATTATGGCATCATTGAACCCTGGTTTAGACCAAAAAGGGGTGGTTTAAGCCATTTTTAGCCATTTTTAGACCATTAAATCAGCCATTACTATAGCAATACTAGGCCTAGAGCCTTCAAAACACGTCAGAATGTGTGTCAGAGGCGTAGAAACAAGTTAAAACTGTTTTTACTATGGTTGTTTTATATTAAGGGTAGTTTTACCCTCTTGGAAACAGCTAAAACTACCCCAGTTGGTATCAAAACCTCATCATCAATTGAGTCCACAGACCCTGTAACTCAATTCCAGGCCAAAAGTGATGAGCTTTTGCGTGAATTTTGACATACCACACCTGTCAGCAAGGAGTTTGGGGGTCTAGCTTCCCCTTAGAGCTGGAGTTCCTTTTTCCCCCCAAATTTAATCTTTCCAATTTATTTTTCCTTTAATTCCTCATCATGTATTATAATTATAGCTTACATATGTAATTCAGTTCAATTGTACAGTACAATACAGTAATAATTGACACCTCATATGTAAATCAAAGTTCACTTATGTAATACACGGGCACATTTTGACATTTCAATTGAATTCAATTGAAAATACTTCAATTCCTCATAACTTCTAAACTAAACACAACACCTCAATTTTAACACAAAAATTGATGGTTAACACCACATGTGGTGTGAATTAAATTAAGGTTTTGAGGATTTTTAACTTTTGTATTGAAAATACTAAAAACTTAATTTAAGCTTATTTAAAGTTGAGTTACAAGAATTTCACTCAGAGGTGACCCCACCTGATTTTTTTTAAGGAATCCAATGGTGAAATAATTTTTATATGTTTATTTATTGGATAAAAAGCTATAATAATTTTTATTTAACTTTTTTCCAAATTTATTTATTTTTTCACAATTTTGTTAAAATTTCATTTTTACTTAATTTTTTCAAGTATAAATGTAATTTTACACTTACAAAATTTAATGTATTTTTATTTTTAATATAATTTTATATTTATATTTTGATTTTTATTTTAATAATATAAATAAATTCATTTTATTTATATTAATATGTTATTTTTGTATTGGTGGTCTTTTGGGTATATGAAATTACCTCTAAGGCTCACATTTGTACCTATGGTAATGTGCCTGTTCTTACTGTTGCAAATATAAATTCCCTACATCCTCTGTTAATCTGTTCCAAGTAACAATCCTTGTATATGAGAATCATCAAGCACAACAAACTCTGGGTTGAGTCTGATATTACCTTTCCTATGGGGTATAATTATCTCTTTAGTAATTGTCCCAATGAATCTCATCTTCCCTGATTCACTTTTAAATTTTTTGCCTTGGTTGGAAAGAGCTGCTTCTCCCAATTTGAGAAGTGGTTAGTCAGATAATTCTTGGCCACTATTGAGCAGTGTGCACCACTGTCAATGATCAATGGGTGTTGAGCATTGTCAATACAAACAGTAATATTTGTGTCTGTCCCATGTATATATTCCATTCCTTTAGCTGGTTTGACTAGGAATTTTTGTGCATCTTTTGTGTGTTTACACAAGCTTTTATTTTCAGTATCTTGTGGCATTCCTACCTCTAACTATATGTCCTGAATTTCTATTTGTGTTTCCTCTTGGTACTCCACTAGAAATTATTCTCTTGGTTATTGGACATCATCAGATTGTTCTCTGATTTCATCACCCATAGAGTCTGATTCAGAATCCTCTGTTGGGTATTCTTCCTATGGGACTTTCTCAATGTCATAGACTTTCTTCTTTTCCTTTGGAAAGTTATTGGAATAGTAGTCTGTTGAACCACAATTGTGAAAATTATTTTTCTTTTTTGTCACTTATTCCATTCTTTCTTTTGGTTTGTATTTGAAGTCCACACTCACAGGTTGTTTCTCTTTGAAACTACTTCTTTTAAATTGTGAATAATTCCCTATATTTGCTCTTTTCCTTACATCTTGTAAGGTGTTTGCAATTTCATTTGGAGTGCAACTTTGGTTTCATCTGCATTTTACTGCATGCTCTAGCTCCCCTGGCATTTGTGTCAGTAGTTTGTGGTTCCTAATCTGAATATTCATTTGAGGAGCAATGACTTTAAGTATTTTAGACTGTCCAAGACACCACTCATATGGATCTTTGTCCACAGATTACTTATAATTTTCAAATGGAATGGTCTTTTGCCATATCCAAGTACCATTTCTGTACTTTTGATTTTTTGACTCTTCCACCATGGTCAGCTTCCTCTGCCATGGAGTTCTTTCATTTCTGTGTACCAAAAACTATAAGGACCTTTAAATTCTGTATTTAATCTAGCAGTAATCCAGTAGTCTGGTATGCTTGGTAAATCAATGAAGAGTCCATCAATATAATAAATGAGTTCCATGTGATCATATTCTCCTGTTCCAGAGATTTTGGGCCAGCTTGAGGCCTCTGGAAGCTGTTTTAAGGCTTTCTTCTCAGAATAAGAAATATTTTCTCCATCCTGGTATTGAGATTGAGACCTTTCCTTATTCACCAATAAGGCATCTTGTTTTATGTCTTCTTTGTGGTATGGATCATCCAAAATATGGCTTTGTGGTTGGAGATTCATATTTTGGTAGACATCAAACAATTTTTTTATATCTTTATCCAGAAAATTCCTGTTCCTTTTACAGTGATTCTGTTCTTCAAAGACTTGATTCAGTCTTTTATTTGTTTCTTGAGAACATTTTCTCAATTGAGAATGGCCTTCTTGAAGAGTTTTAAATAATTTTTTCAATGTATTTCTTGGAGTTATTTAAACTGTTTTTGAGTTTTCTCTGGAAATTGGGACATTTGTAACCACAGTGCATCACTTTTTAAGTTACTCTCAGGTGTAAAAACACTGTGTTCATTCTGAGTGGGGGGAATATTTCTATCATTGGGGCTACTTATTCTAGAATTATTTACAATTATTTCTTGCTCTTATGTAATTCTTTCACCAATTCCAACAGCTTCTAGATCATTTTGTCTAACTAATTCTGCCTTTGGCTTAAAGATGTCTTGTTTTTGCCCTTGTATCCTTGTCTTCTCCTGGAACCTACCTGGGATTGTGAAGAATGGTGACTCTTGGCCACTGATCTTCTTGGGCCTGAATGGTGTGAAGCCACTGGAGATTTGGGTTGGTCTACTCCTTTTGAGCCTGGAGGAATCAGAGTAGGCCCTTTCTGGTTCAGCTGCTCTTCTAGAGCTTGGATATTGGCTTTATTCTACCTTATCCTGGTTTCCCTATCCTCCAGGTTTCTCAACTTCCCGGTGGGATTCCATCCTTTGGTAATTTCCATAAGGTCTTTGAAGGATATCTCTCTGAGACATATCTTCTGGCAACTTTCTCCAATTTCTTCCCAGTTTGATGCTAGTTTGAACCTCTTGTTGTCCATGATCCATTGAAAAATATCTTTGAGGAGTTTATGGAGCTGAAGAGCTTTATCCATATCCTTCCAGTCCTCTGGTTTGAGGTTTCTGTTGAATTGGAAGGTTAATGGAAGAGTGGGTATGATTTCCCTCAGTGTCTTTCCATCCACAACTGTTTCCAAGGTGTCCTCTTCCTGTTCTTCTGGCTCTGGACAAACCTTCTCTGTCCTCTGGCTGGTTCCTTGGGATTCCAAGGTTCCTGAGGTGTACAGGTGACATATCAGTGTTTGCAAGCAGTCAACAACTTAATGCTATAGGGTATTTACCTTTTACTGTGCAACATATTAGGGTTTTCAAGCAGTCAAAAACTTAATTTTCTAGGGTATTTACCTTTGACTGTGCCTTGTACAAATTTATTGTCTACTTCTTTTAATAATTTGCCTTTAGAGGTTACAACTGGGTTAATTATGGTGATTTTCCCTGTACAAGTTATCAAGGTTGTTTTACCTTGTATTGATACAGAGTTTTGTGGCTTTCTACTCTTCTGAGTGGCAATTTGTTTCAACTTCTTTGCTGTTATGAGGCTTTCACTGTGCCTTTTTCCTTTGCCCTTGCTGCTTTCTGGTTCTGCAGATATCACAGGTTTAAGGACTTGTGACTGGGTTTCAAGTGGTATTAAGCTCTCTTCAACTGAATCAAAGAGGAAAAAGAGGGCTTATGTCAGTTAAGACTTCTTAAAATGCTATTTTCATGTCTAATAATGGCCTCTGGGAAATATATTCCTATATTATACCCTTTTATTATAATGGTGTAATTGAAATTATTAATTACACATCAAAAATACAGATTTGTGGATTTCTGGTATACTGTTTTTATACCAGTATCTCAAAGATTAACTTTTGATTAAAAAGTGTAATCTCAGAAGTGGTTATGTAATGGGAAATTGAAATTATCAATATGCCCAACCATGCATCCAATGCTGTTATTTACCACAAGAGAGGTGTTGTTTTTAATTAGAAATGAACTTTATTTATGGCCTTTAAGTGTTTTAATATTTAAAACACACAAAAAATAAGTATAATGGTGATTAAATTATAATTAACCATGTGAAATAAGCAATAATAAAAAAAAACACATTGGTATATAAAGATATACCACTCAAAAAAATAATAATAATAAGATATGTATTCTATTATTTTTTTTTAATAATTTAATGTCTAAGAAGAGAAACAATAATTTCAGAAATTAAAAATATAAGAGAAAAATTTCACTTTTTACATGAAAAAAGGTCCAAATAAGGTCAAAAAAAACAGGACCAGGCCCCCAAAATGTCAGGCTGAGTCTACAATATAGTGTTGATAATGGTATATAAAACTTTAACTATGAATTTTACATGGATAAAATAGTGATAAAATAGTTTTAATTGATAATTAAGGGCTTAACTAAAAAGATTTAGCTGTGGTGAGCACTTTTGAAAGCCATGGGTTCAGCTTTACCAATTAGATTATTATAATAAAGTCTACAATAATTAAGAATATAATTATAACTGATTGTTTTCAAGAATTATAATTTTTTTTTGAAATTTTTAATACATATTAATTCAAGGGCAGGATAAGGAAACCATTTCTGGTGGAGAAAAGGCCTCTTTTCATCCTAAAATGGGGTGGAATGGCCCTCTAGACCATCCACATAGAGGAAATTTTTACTTCTGGGTACTAAATTTTGGTTTCTAAAAGGACTGTGTACACTTTATTGGGCTCAGATGTGGTTTTGAAACCAAATATGGGCAGTTTTCACCAATACAGGGTGAAAATTTTCATCTGGGGACCACACAACCCTCTTATGATGTGTATGACATGTAGGATGCTGTACAGAACCTGAATGGGACCCCAGTATTGAATTAGATATGAGTTATTTAAGTATGAACATGCTTCTTCAGCTGTTTGACACCTCATAATCATGGTTGTGGGATATTATCCCACAGTAAACGTGTATTGGCCCAATTGTGGGATTTTAACCTTAAAACTGCCATAGATTTGTCATTTTTTGAGATATTGGGCTCAAAGTTGGCTCATTGTGTAGTCCTGGATGAGATCTACACAATGACACCTCATTTGATATGGGTAACATTAAATATGGCAAAGGTATGCCATGTTCAAGCTTTGTTATTCATACAGATGATTTTCTCAATATCTGTATGGAGCTTATTTGCTCCATAAATTTTGTTCTAGATGAAATATGTAGAAATAAAAGGCACCATAAGATATCCCTGATTGTTCTCTTTCTAAAAAGACCCTAGTTTAAGTATCTAACACTAAAATTGTAGAAGTTAGATGAGAGATGAATATTTTGTTCACCCTTATTTGACCTTATTTTGGCCATAACTTCTGTAATTTTGGGGTTAGATCAATTTTGCTAGTACCATTGGATATCCCTGACTTGAATATTCAATTTGAATAATCATTTTATGGGGTTAATTCCTCTGGATTTCAGATAAGAGGTGAAAATTAAGGTTTATTCTCAGCAACAGCTTTGAGCAGGAATAACTTTGTGATTCTTTGTCTTATGCTAATGGGACTTGTATATTTGTAAAGAGGTGATTTTCTTCTTTATTTTGATATTTTTTTTATCTTATTTGGCTCAGTTCCATGTTTTGGTGGTATCTTGGCGTAACCATTGGTTTATGGTATTTGGCTGTCATGCTTGTGCTCTGGTTTTGAGTCACAGGTTGACACTTATTGTAACAAGATTAACCTTATCAAAACTCATAAAATTTTACATAACATACAAAATAGTCCATCTTATTAATATTTTCAATTCTAAAATAGTAAACCACTCACCCCAATTCCACTCAAAAGAAAAATTATAAAGACAAGTATTTCACTGAAATTTTGGAAATTTATCAGATCAATTATATTGTCTTTGTCTTATTTTATATTTAATAGGTCTTATCTGAGACTTCTAAATTTTTTGTCCTTCATTGTGAAAGTCAATCACTCATTTATTCTTTGTTTTTGACCTATACAGAAGATTTTTTCAGTATTTTAGGAGGATCAGGAAATATAACTTTCCAACCTTGAATACAAGATTTATTATAAATTCAAAGCTAGTTTTATCTTTGATTTCTACCTCAATTTAATACCTAATTTTAATCTAACAAAACAGTATTTCTCACACTAAAAAAAGATTCATTTCTATTAAAAACAATCCTCTCTTATTCAATCTTTAATTAATATCAAAATGATAAATTATAATAAAAACTTTACTTTTTCTTAAAAAAAAGAAATGTCAAAATTTAATTAAGTGAATTTATGTTAATTGAATCATATTTTTTTTTTTTTTTAATCTAATTTATTGTTTAAATTCTTAATCCTTATAAAAAAAGGAAATTGAATATTGAAATTTTTTATATTTTTTTTTTTTTTTAAAATTAAATTAATTTCAAAATAATATTTAAATTTAAGAATTTTTTATATTGTAATAAAGAATCTATGCAGCTTATATTATTATTATTTTCATATATAATATTGAAGTTTTTTTTTTCTTTTATAATTTATATTAATTTTTTTTATGAATCATTTATTTGATTTTTATTTTTGGAAAAATTATTTCAATATAAATAATTTATATTTTATGTCATAATATCTTTGAATTTTATCCTTATTAGATTACTTTATTAATTAGTAAAAACCTTATCACATTTTTTTTAAAAAAAAATTGGCATAGTTACATTTGAATTAAATTTTAAATTTTCCTTTTTACTTTTGATTTATTTGTAGAATTTTTATTTAGTTAAGAGTTGATTTAGAAAGTAGTAGTTAATCTTTCAAGATAAGATATTAAATCTGTTGTTTTTCTTTTTCAAAAAATTCAATTTTAGTTAATTTTAATTCAAAAAAAAAAAAGAGTTTAATCCTTTTTTTTAAAAAAAAACAAAACTGAAATAAAACTCAAATTCTATTTTATATTTAATTTACTCAATTGTATTTTTTTTTTTTGAAAAAAAAATAATTTTCAATGATTTTTAAACATCTTTGATATTTATTTTTTTTTAAGAAAATAATTATAAATATAAGCTTGGTTATATAAAAAAGAAAAACAATTATCATTTTTATCTTTTGTTATTTATTAAATTTAATAAAGAATTTTTTTAAACTTCATTTTAAAATTTCTAACCAAAAGATACTTTTTCTTAAATCTTTAATTGTTGAAAAAATTTAAATTTTATTTAGAAAATAATGATAAATCCATAAAAAAACAAATTATATTATTATTATTTAAAGTTTTTCATGATTTTATAATAATTGGAATATATATATATAGATATATATTAATTAAATTATTTGAACTAATTTTATTGGACTATAAGCTAAAAGTCACAACCGTTTTGATGATTTTCATTCTTTTATGACATATTTTACATATTCAAGAATGAAAAAACACAAAAACCAAAAAAAAAACCAATTTACATAATTCAAATTTGTATTCAAAATTAAAAAAAAAAGTGATAATTATTATGATTTTAATGAAAAAACAAACATTAAAGTATGAGGAGAATAAATAAATGAGGAATTTCTTTATTATTGTAATCCAATATTTGAGTTATGAGAATAAATTTTTATATCTTATTTGATTATATAAGTAATTATAAGATTTCTTTAGTATTTTAATGTACCATAAGAATAGAGATAAAAAGGGAAAAAAGACTAATGATAAAGAGATTTAAGGTACTTAAAAGTCTTGTTAGTTTTTGATTTTCTTTTAATTATTTATGTTTTATAAAAAAAAAAAAAGAAAAAATAGATTTTAAAATGATTTTCAATTTTTAAATATAAAATTTTATTTTATAAAAAGTAATTATTTATAATTAAAGATTTAAAAAATTAAAATAAACATTAAAATTAATTTTAATTAAAATTTGAGTGAGATTTAATTTTTAATTTTTAATTTTTTAATTTTTAATTTTTTAATTTTTAATTTTTTAATTTTTAATTTTTAATTTTTAATTTTTAATTTTTAATTTTTAATTTTTTTTGTTGTCAAAGAGATTAAAAATTAAAATTTAATTCGTCGTCAGGTCATTCATTCTCTTTCGGTTTTGATTCTCGATTTGATTAGTTTCATTCAAATTTAAATATCTTCAAATTTCAAAATTCGAATCCAAAATTTCATTTTTAAAATTTTCTCAATTTTTATCAATTTTTATCTTTAAATTTCTTTAATTCTCTCATCTTGATTCAAAGTTAAATCAAGTTCATCTTTCTTCTATTAATCGATAAAAATATTTGGATTCTTGAATTTCATCTTTAATCCTTCTTGCTAAAAATGATTCAGAAATTTCTCGATAAGCTTACAACAAACTCTCATCAAAACATTCGTCCTGATCCTTTAGATGATGATGATGCCGAATTCTTGCTCCCAAATCAATCAGGTCAAAGTCACAAAAAATTTCAACGTGTCAAGCATTCAATTTCTTATTTAGCTATAACAGCTCTCATCTCCTTCACTTTATTAATGATGGTCTGGTTAGGTCCAGGTCTAGTTAATCATGATCCAACAGGAATCGCAAGTCAATCTAACGCTCATATAGGATATCTCCAGGATTCTACTCAATCTAACAATCCTTCAAATCCTTCTAAATCCAATCAGAAACCTTCAAAAATTGCAGTCACCCCAATCAAACCAGAGCAACGTCCTTTACCTACTCATTCTTGGAATCCTTTATTAGCTGATCGTGCTCCAATCACTCATGTTCAAGTCAAAGCTTGCATGTTTCCCCCTTGGGCTTTTGCTTCCTTGTGCTCACCTACCGAAACTGCAAAAGAAATCACTTTATACGGTAAATGGGTCAGAGTACCTAGAGATTTAAGCAAAGGTGTTGGTCATTATTATACAGAAATTTATTATCGTCGTGCTCAAAGTTTGGATCTTTCTTCATTAAAAACTAAACCCATCACCGGCTTGCGTGTCTTGGATGACTCAGAATCTCAAAAACCTGAAATCAAAAGTGAATTAGAAAAATTCGGTTGGGAGCCTGCAGGTCAAAACCTTCGTACCGGCATTTGGCCAAAAAAAGTACCAGCTGCTAAACTTTGGTTAACAAGATCTACAAATTGGAATGGTACTCAAGAAATTAAACCCATCACTGAAATTGATGTCTTATGGGCTAAGAACGATCAAGTCAAACCCTGGTGGGGTTTCGAAAGAATTGGAAAACCTGTATTTGATAGCACTCTTCAAAAAACTTACCTTAGATGTGATGTTGTCGTTAGAAGAGACATCTTTGAACTTCCACACTCCCCAAATTTAACTTTTCAACCAGGTGGTAAATTCAAAATTCTTCAAGTCAGTCAAATTCCTCAGTTTTTTCAATCTTTTTTTTTTTTTTTTTCATCAAATCGTTAATGCTTCGTTTTTTCACTAGATTTCAGATCTTCAATTCAGCGCTTCAGGTGGAAAATGTCATTCGGCAAATTTGTTACCTTCCTGCAAAGAGCAAGGTGCTGATAATTCAACTTTAATTTGGTTATCTGATGCCATCCAACAAGTTAAACCAGATCTAATTGTCCTTACCGGTGATCAATTACTTGGTGGCGATCTCACATTCGATACAATCTCAACACTTGCTAAATTCGGTCGATTTTTCGGTGACAAGATGATTCCTTGGACTATTGTCTATGGTGAAGATGATGAAGATAAATCTTTGGCTAAAGAAGAGCAAATGTACATGATGAAACATATGCCTTACTTTGTCGGCAAGGCTGGCCCAGGCGTACCAGGATTCCCCGAAGAAGGCTATCCTCAAGTCGATGAACTATCTGATATGGGCGTGGGCAACTACGTGATTGGTGTAAGAGCTGGCGTCGCAGACCCCACTCAGGTTTTAACTCTTTACTTTTTAGACTCTCACGTATGTTTTTCTTCTCTTGAAATAATCTCGGCTGTGTGCGCACGTTCATCTTGATAATCAATTTTTCGCTTTAGTCTTACCCACCCTTAACTATCAGTCAACTTTGGAGTTTAGCACTGGGCACATCACCTACTTACGATTGGCTAAAAGATTCTCAGATTGCATGGTACAAAAACCAATCTGACTCCCAACCCAAACTTAGGAGACCTTATTG
Organism: Austropuccinia psidii; assembly: GCA_023105745.1. Lineage (NCBI taxonomy): Eukaryota > Fungi > Basidiomycota > Pucciniomycetes > Pucciniales > Sphaerophragmiaceae > Austropuccinia > Austropuccinia psidii. Next base: position 12,226,409 of record JALGQZ010000002.1, on the reverse strand, counting down.
GCCTGCTTATGAACGCTTTGCTCGCCAGACCAATCAGACTGAGGCAATCAAAAAACCGCCTGCCTTAATGTTCTTTCATATCCCCCTTCCTGAAGCCTACGGACCAACCGACAAGAACCCAAAGACAGGTGGCGAACTTGTATTTGGTAATCAGATTGAAGGCCAACTTTCCAGTGAAAAAGGTGATGAATTCTTCAAGAACGCCATTCTTCAATCCAATGATGGAACCTCAGAAACCGAAGTCAAAGTGATTGTCAATGGTCATGCTCATGTGAGTCTCCGAAAGTCTTGTTCAATTTAATCCTAATCGATGTCTTGCTTATCAAAAACATCAATCCAGTTAACTGATACCTGTAGACGACATGAAGGAGTCTGGAATTGTTTTTCGGGTGTTTCATCTTATGGCGCCACAGCACAAGATGATTGGGAAAGAAGAGTAAGAGTATTTGAAGTCGAAGATTATGGTGAAAAAATTAAGACCTATCAATTAAAAGATTCACGAGTAGTCAAGACTGGAGAAAATTCAAAATTCGGTCATGTTACATTGTATGATAGTTCAGGTTCACAAAAATAGAAAATTTAAACAAAATGGTATATTTTTTATTTCTTTTTTAATAAAGTCTTCTACACTCAATCATGCCCACTTGAAAAATAATGGAAAGCGGGTTTTCACACAAGTTATTATTTTTCCCAGGATGGCATTGATACATCAAAGCCCAATCAATATATTCTGTTGGAAGTCAAAAAAGATATGTCAATTTGGAGATCTTGCGGATATTATACTAACTAACCACATTAAAGCATCAATCGAATTAAAAAAAAATGTTATAAAATTTTATACCTTCAAACCATAGGATAGATAGAATATCTTGTATATATAAATTGTAAAGGATTTTTTTACATTAAACCAGGAGTCAACAAGAGAATCTTTAGATTACTTCAATCTCAGCTGTTTTTTATTAAGTCATTAACAATTGAAATCATTTTGTTCCTTGAAATAATTCATGAGCGTTGGGGCCCCAGTCTGCTCATAACAGGCGATCGAAGAACTTTCCAAAGAGTTTTTAAACCTGCACAGGTTTAAAAACCTAGATTTCGTTCCATCTCTTCTTTGAATCTCGAGATTTTGGCTGGAAGGTTTCATATATTATCCAACAACTTGATTTCTTCACAGGTGTTTTCTGGAAAGGGACAAAGACTATTTAAAAAGGCCTGTTTCATTAACCTTGTTTTTTAAGGTCCACCCAACTCCATTAATGAAAAAATAATAATTAATTTTTTAAATGTAAGATATGTGAAATTTAAATTAGAAAAAAACATATAACTTAAATTAAATTAAGGGGTGCTGGTAAAAGCATGTAAATGGCCCCTTTTTTTAGAAAAAATTGCTCAGGCCAAGTTTTAAGGAATTTTCAATTTTTTTTGGCCATATATTTTCATTTATGGGATGTTAAGATCCCCAGGTTTTTCATACTTTTGTTTTGCCAAATTTCTCCAAACTATCCAATTTGGCAAAATGACTATTTTTTTTTTCAAAAATTAATTAAAAACTTCCAACTGATGAATTTCCATGATTTTAATTTTTTGAAAAAAAAATGAAAGCATCAATCTTGATCAAAAACAAGAAACACATAATTTTAAGATTTTTTTTTTTTTGTTAATTGGAACAATTTAATTGTAAGATGTAAAAAAAAAAGGTATTTTTTTTTTCATTTTTGAAAAATGACTATTTATAAAAACAAAATTATCATATTTTTTTTTTTTAATAAAAAAAAAAAAATTAAAGTAATGATTTAAAAATAAATAAATAAAGAGTATTTATTAAAATGGGTATAAAATAAGAGAAAATTTTAAATACAAATAATAATAATAACAATAATAATAATAATAATTTCAATTTAAATCAATTTATAAAATAGTGATGTTTTTTTAAAATTTAATTAAAAAAAATCCATAAATTTTATTGAATATCATTAACAATTCCATAAATGTCATTAAAATAGCTATAAATGTCATTAAAAATGCGATAAATGTCATTAGCAATGCCATAAATGCCATTAACAATGCCATAAATGTCATTTACAATGCCATAAATGTCATTAACAATGCCATAAATGTCATTAACAATGCCATAAATGTCATTAACAATGCCATAAATGTCATTAACAATCCCATAAATGTCATTTACAATGCCATAAATGTCATTTACAATGCCATAAATGTCATTAACAATGCCATAAATGTCATTAACAATGCCATAAATGTCATTAACAATGCCATAAATGTCATTAACAATGCCATAAATGTCATTAACAATGCCATAAATGTCATTAACAATGCCATAAATGTCATTAACAATGCCATAAATGTCATTAACAATGCCATGAATGTCATTAACAATGCCATAAATGTAATTGACAATGCCATAAATGTTATTGACAATGCCATAAATGTCATTAACAATGCCATAAATGTCATTAACAATGCCATAAATGTCATTAACAATGCCATGAATGTCATTAACAATGCCATAAATGTAATTGACAATGCCATAAATGTTATTGACAATGCCATAAATGTCATTAACAATGCCATAAATGTCATTAACAATGGCATAAATGTCATTAACAATGCCATAAATGTCATTAACAATGCCATAAATGTCATTAACAATGCCATAAATGTCATTAACAATGCCATAAATGTCATTAACAATGCCATAAATGTCATTAACAATGCCATAAATGTCATTAACAATGCCATAAATGTCATGAACAATGCCATAAATGTCATTAACAATGCCATAAATGTCATTAACAATGCCATAAATGTCATTAACAATGCCATAAATGTCATTAACAATGCCATAAATGTCATTTACAATGCCATAAATGTCATTTACAATGCCATAAATGTCATTTACAATGCCATAAATGTCATTAACAATGCCATAAATGTCATTAGGAATGCCATAAATGTCATTAACAATGCCATAAATGTCATTTACAATGCCATAAATGTCATTTACAATGCCATAAATGTCATTAACAATGACATAAATGTCATTTACAATTCCATAAATGTCTGTAAAAATGCCATAAATGTATGTAAAAATGCCATAAATTTCATTAACAATGCCATAAATGTCATTAAAAATGCCATAAGTGTCATTAACAATGCCATAAATGTCATTAACAATGCCATAAATGTCATTAACAATGCCATAAATGTCATTATCAATGCCCTAAATATCATCAACAAAGCCATAAATGTCATTAAAAATGCCATAAGTGTCATTAACAATGCCATAAATGTCATTAACAATGCCATAAATGTCATTAACAATGCCATAAATGTCATTTACAATGCCATAAATGTCATTTACAATGCCATAAATGTCATTAACAATGACATAAATGTCATTTACAATTCCATAAATGTCTGTAAAAATGCCATAAATGTATGTAAAAATGCCATAAATTTCATTAACAATGCCATAAATGTCATTAATAATGCCATAAATGTCATTTACAATGCCATAAATGTCATTTACAATGCCATAAATGTCATTTACAATGCCATAAATGTCATTTACAATGCCATAAATGTCATTAACAATGCCATAAATGTCATTAAGAATGCCATAAATGACATTAACAATGCCATAAATGTCATTTACAATGCCATAAATGTCATTTACAATGCCATAAATGTCATTTACAATGGCATAAATGTCATTTAAAATGCCATAAATGTCATTAACAATGCCATAAATGTCATTAACAATGCCATAAATGTCATTAACAATGCCATAAATGTCATTAAGAATGCCATAAATGTCATTTACAATGCCATAAATGTCATTTACAATGCCATACATGTCATTTACAATGCCATAAATGTCTGTAAAAATTCCATAAATGGCATTAACAAAGTCATAAATGTCATTTACAATGCCATAAATGTCATTAACAATGCCATAAATGGCATTAACAATGACATAAATGTCATTTACAATTCCATAAATGTCTGTAAAAATGCCATAAATGTCTGTAAAAATGCCATAAATGTCTGTAAAAATGCTATAAATGTCATTAAAAATGCCATAAATGTCATTAAGAATGCCATAAATGTCATCAAAAATGCCATAAATGTCATTAACAATGCCATAAATGTCATTAACAATGCCATAAGTCTCATTAACAATGCCATAAATGTCATTAAATATGCCATAAATGTCATTAACAATGCCATAAATGTCATTAACAATGCCATAAATGTCATTAACAATGCCATGAATGTCATTAACAATGCCATAAATGTCATTAACAATGCCATGAATGTCATCAACAATGCCATAAATGTCATTAACAATGACATAAATGTCATTAACAATGACATAAATGTCATTAACAATACCATAAATGTCATTGACAATGCCATAAATGTCATTTACAATGCCATAAATGTCATTTACAATGCCATAAATGTCATTTACAATGCCATAAATGTCATTTACAATGCCATAAATGTCATTAACAATGCCATAAATGTCATTAACAATGCCATAAATGTCATTAACAATGCCATAAATGTCATTAACAATGCCATAAATGTCATTTACAATGCCATAAATGTCATTTACAATGCCATAAATGTCATTTACAATGCCATAAATGTCATTAACAATGCCATAAATGTCATTAGGAATGCCATAAATGTCATTAACAATGCCATAAATGTCATTAACAATGCCATAAATGTCATTAAAAATGCCATAAATGTCATTTACAATGCCATAAATGTCATTTACAATGCCATAAATGTCATTTACAATGCCATAAATGTCATTTACAATGCCATAAATGTCATTTACAATGCCATACATGTCATTTACAATGCCATAAATGTCTGTAAAAATTCCATAAATGGCATTAACAAAGGCATAAATGTCATTTACAATGCCATAAATGTCATTAACAATGCCATAAATGGCATTAACAATGACATAAATGTCATTTACAATTCCATAAATGTCTGTAAAAATGCCATAAATGTCTGTAAAAATGCCATAAATGTCTGTAAAAATGCTATAAATGTCATTAAAAATGCCATAAATGTCATTAAGAATGCCATAAATGTCATCAAAAATGCCATAAATGTCATTAACAATGCCATAAATGTCATTAACAATGCCATAAGTCTCATTAACAATGCCATAAATGTCATTAAATATGCCATAAATGTCATTAACAATGCCATAAATGTCATTAACAATGCCATAAATGTCATTAACAATGCCATGAATGTCATTAACAATGCCATAAATGTCATTAACAATGCCATGAATGTCATTAACAATGCCATGAATGTCATTAACAATGCCATAAATGTCATTAACAATGACATAAATGTCATTAACAATGACATAAATGTCATTAACAATACCATAAATGTCATTGACAATGCCATAAATGTCATTTACAATGCCATAAATGTCATTTACAATGCCATAAATGTCATTGAAAATGCCATAAATGTCATTTACAATGCCATAAATGTCATTAACAATGCCATAAATGTCATTAAAAATGCCATATATGTCATTAACAATTCCATAAATGTCATTAACAATGCCATAAATGTCATTAAAAATGCCATAAATGTCATTAACAATGCCATAAATGTCATTAAGAATGCCATAAATGTCATCAAAAATGCCATAAATGTCATTAACAATGCCATAAATGTCATTAACAATGCCATAAGTCTCATTAACAATGCCATAAATGTCATTAAATATGCCATAAATGTCATTAACAATGCCATAAATGTCATTAACAATGCCATAAATGTCATTAACAATGCCATGAATGTCATTAACAATGCTATAAATGTCATTAAAAATGCCATAAATGTCATTAAGAATGCCATAAATGTCATCAAAAATGCCATAAATGTCATTAACAATGCCATAAATGTCATTAACAATGCCATAAGTCTCATTAACAATGCCATAAATGTCATTTACAATGCCATAAATGTCATTTACAATGCCATAAATGTCATTTACAATGCCATAAATGTCATTTACAATGCCATAAATGTCATTTACAATGCCATAAATGTCATTTACAATGCCATAAATGTCATTTACAATGCCATAAATGTCATTTACAATGCCATAAATGTCATTTACAATGCCATAAATGTCATTTACAATGCCATAAATGTCATTTACAATGCCATAAATGTCATTTACAATGCCATAAATGTCATTAACAATGCCATAAATGTCATTAACAATGCCATAAATGTTATTAACAATGCCATAAATGTCATTAACAATGCCATAAATGTCATTAACAATGCCATAAATGTCATTAACAATGCCATAAATGTCATTAACAATGCCATAAATGTCATTAACAATGCCATAAATGTCATTAACAATGCCATAAATGTCATTAACAATGCCATAAATGTCATTACCAATGCCATAAATGTCATTACCAATGCCATAAATGTCATTACCAATGCCATAAATGTCATTAACAATGCCGTAAATGTCATTAACAATGCCATAAATGTCATTAACAATGCCATAAATGTCATTTACAATGCCATGAATGTCATTAACAATGCCATAAATGTCATTTACAATGCCATGAATGTCATTAACAATGCCATAAATGTCATTAACAATGCCATAAATGTCATTAACAATGCCATAAATGTCATTTACAATGCCATAAATGTCATTAACAATGCCAAAAATTTCATTAACAATGCCATAAATGTCATTAACAATGCCAAAAATTTCATTAACAATGCCATGAATGTCATTAACAATGCCATGAATGTCATTAACAATGCCATATATGTCATTAACAATGCCATAAATGTCATTAACAATGCCATAAATGTCATTAACAATGCCATAAATGTCATTAACAATCCCATAAATGTCATTTACAATGCCATAAATGTCATTTACAATGCCATAAATGTCATTTACAATGCCATAAATGTCATTTACAATGCCATAAATGTCATTTACAATGCAATAAATGTCATTAAAAATGCCATAAATGTCATTAACAATGCCATAAATGTCATTAACAATGCCATAAATGTCATTAACAATGCCATAAATGTCATTAGCAATTCCATAAATGTCATTAACAATTCCATAAATGTCATTAACAATGCCATAAATGTCATTAACAATGCCATAAATGTCATTAACAATGCCATAAATGTCATTAACAATGCCATAAATGTCATTAACAATGCCATAAATGTCATTAACAATGCCATAAATGTCATTAACAATGCCATAAATGACAGTAACAATGCCATAAATGACATTAACAATGCCATAAATGACATTAACAATGCCATAAATGACATTAACAATTCCATAAATTTCATTAACAATGCCATAAATGTCATTATTAATGCCCTAAATATCATCAACAAAGCCATAAATGTCATTAACAATTGCATAAATGTCATTAACAATGCCATAAATGTCATTAACAATGCCATGAATGACATTAACAATGCCATAAATGATATTAACAATGCCATAAATGTCACTATCAATGCCATAAATATCATCAACAAAGCCATAAATGTCATTAACAATGCCATCAATGTCATTAACAATGCCATAAATGTCATTAACAATGCCATAAATGTCATGAACAATGCCATAAATGTCATTAACAATGCCATAAATGTCATTAACAATGCCATAAATGTCATTAACAATGCCATAAATGTCATTAACAATGCCATAAATGTCATTAACAATGCCATAAATGTCATTAACAATGCCATAAATGTCATTAACAATGCCATAAATGTCATTAACAATGCCATGAATGTCATTAACAATGCCATAAATGTAATTGACAATGCCATAAATGTTATTGACAATGCCATAAATGTCATTAACAATGCCATAAATGTCATTAACAATGCCATAAATGTCATTAACAATGCCATGAATGTCATTAACAATGCCATAAATGTAATTGACAATGCCATAAATGTTATTGACAATGCCATAAATGTCATTAACAATGCCATAAATGTCATTAACAATGGCATAAATGTCATTAACAATGCCATAAATGTCATTAACAATGCCATAAATGTCATTAACAATGCCATAAATGTCATTAACAATGCCATAAATGTCATTAACAATGCCATAAATGTCATTAACAATGCCATAAATGTCATTAACAATGCCATAAATGTCATGAACAATGCCATAAATGTCATTAACAATGCCATAAATGTCATTAACAATGCCATAAATGTCATTAACAATGCCATAAATGTCATTAACAATGCCATAAATGTCATTAACAATGCCATGAATGTCATTTACAATGCCATAAATGACATTAACAATGCCATAAATGACATTGACAATGCCATAAATGACATTAACAATGCCATAAACATCATTAACAATGCCATAAATGTCATTAACAATGCCATAAATGTCATTAACAATGCCATGAACGTCATTAACAATACGATAAATGTCATTAACAATTGCATAAATGTCATTAACAATGCCATAAATGTCATTAAAAATGCCATGAATGTCATTTACAATGCCACAAATGACATTAACAATTCCATAAATTTCATTAACAATGCCATAAATGTCATTATCAATGCCCTAAATATCATCAACAAAGCCATAAATGTCATTAAAAATGCCATAAGTGTCATTAACAATGCCATAAATGTCATTAACAATGCCATAAATGTCATTAACAATGCCATAAATGTCATTATCAATGCCCTAAATATCATCAACAAAGCCATAAATGTCATTAAAAATGCCATAAGTGTCATTAACAATGCCATAAATGTCATTAACAATGCCATAAATGTCATTAACAATGCCATAAATGTCATTAACAATGCCATAAATGTCATTAACAATGCCATAAATGTCATTAACAATGCCATAAATGTCATTAACAATGCCATAAATGTCATTAACAATGCCATAAATGTCATTAACAATGCCATAAATGTCATTAACAGTGCCATAAATGTCATTAACAATGCCATAAACATCATTAACAATGCCATAAATGTTATTGAAAATGCCATAAATGTAATTAAAAATGCCATAAATGTCATTAACAATGCCATAAATGTCATTAAAATGCCATAAATGTCATTAACAATGCCATAAATGTCATGAACAATGCCATAAATGTCATTAACAATGCCATAAATGTCATTAACAATGCCCTAAATATCATCAAAAAAGCCATAAATGTCATTAACAATGCCATAAATGTTGTTAACAATGCCATGAACGTCATTAACAATACGATAAATGTCATTAACAATTGCATAAATGTTATTAACAATGCCATAAATGTCATTAACAATGCCATAAATGTCATTAACAATGCCATAAATGTCATTAACAATGCCATAAATGTCATTAACAATGCCATAAATGTCATTAACAATGCCATAATTGTCATTAACAATGCCATAAATGTCATTAAAAATGCCATAAATGTCATTAACAATGCCATAAATGTCATTAAAAATGCCATAAATGTCATTAAAATGCCATAAGTGTCATTAACAATGCCATAAATGTCATTAAAAATGCCATAAATGTCATTAACAATGCCATAAATGTCATTAACAATGCCACAAATGTCATTTACAATGCCATAAATGTCATTAACAATGCCATAAATGTCATTAACAATGCCATAAATGTCATTAACAATGCCATAAATGTCATTAACAATGCCATAAATGTCATTAACAATGCCATAAATGTCATTAACAATGCCATGAACGTCATTAACAATACGATAAATGTCATTAACAATTGCATAAATGTCATTAACAATGCCATAAATGTCATTAACAATGCCATGAATGTCATTTACAATGCCACAAATGACATTAACAATTCCATAAATTTCATTAACAATGCCATAAATGTCATTATCAATGCCCTAAATATCATCAACAAAGCCATAAATGTCATTAAAAATGCCATAAGTGTCATTAACAATGCCATAAATGTCATTAACAATGCCATAAATGTCATTAACAATGCCATAAATGTCATTAACAATGCCATAAATGTCATTAACAATGCCATAAATGTCATTAACAGTGCCATAAATGTCATTAACAATGCCATAAACATCATTAACAATGCCATAAATGTTATTGAAAATGCCATACATGTCATTAACAATGCCATAAATGTCATTAACAATGCCATAAATGTCATTAAAAATGTCATAAATGTCATTAAAATGCCATAAATGTCATGAACAATGCCATAAATGTCATTAACAACGCCATAAATGTCATTAACAATGCCATAAATGTCATTAACAATGCCATAAATGTCATTAACAATGCCATAAATGTCATTAACAATGCCATAAATGTCATTAACAATGCCATAAATGTCATTAACAATGCCATAAATGTCATTAACAATGCCATAAATGTCATTAACAATGCCATGAATGTCATTAACAATGCCATAAATGTAATTGACAATGCCATAAATGTTATTGAAAATGCCATAAATGTCATTAACAATGCCATAAATGTCATTAACAATGGCATAAATGTCATTAACAATGCCATAAATGTCATTAACAATGCCATAAATGTCATTAACAATGCCATAAATGTCATTAACAATGCCATAAATGTCATTAACAATGCCATAAATGTCATTAACAATGCCATAAATGTCATGAACAATGCCATAAATGTCATTAACAATGCCATAAATGTCATTAACAATGCCATAAATGTCATTAACAATGCCATAAATGTCATTAACAATGCCATAAATGTCATTAACAATGCCATGAATGTCATTTACAATGCCATAAATGACATTAACAATGCCATAAATGACATTAACAATGCCATAAATGACATTAACAATGCCATAAACATCATTAACAATGCCATAAATGTCATTAACAATGCCATAAATGTCATTAACAATGCCATGAACGTCATTAACAATACGATAAATGTCATTAACAATTGCATAAATGTCATTAACAATGCCATAAATGTCATTAACAATGCCATGAATGTCATTTACAATGCCACAAATGACATTAACAATTCCATAAATTTCATTAACAATGCCATAAATGTCATTATCAATGCCCTAAATATCATCAACAAAGCCATAAATGTCATTAAAAATGCCATAAGTGTCATTAACAATGCCATAAATGTCATTAACAATGCCATAAATGTCATTAACAATGCCATAAATGTCATTAACAATGCCATAAATGTCATTAACAATGCCATAAATGTCATTAACAATGCCATAAATGTCATTAACAGTGCCATAAATGTCATTAACAATGCCATAAACATCATTAACAATGCCATAAATGTTATTGAAAATGCCATACATGTCATTAACAATGCCATAAATGTCATTAAAAATGCCATAAATGTCATTAAAATGCCATAAATGTCATTAACAATGCCATAAATGTCATTAAAATGCCATAAATGTCATTAACAATGCCATAAATGTCATGAACAATGCCATAAATGTCATTAACAATGCCATAAATGTCATTAACAATGCCCTAAATATCATCAACAAAGCCATAAATGTCATTAACAATGCCATAAATGTTGTTAACAATTCCATGAACGTCATTAACAATACGATAAATGTCATTAACAATTGCATAAATGTCATTAACAATGCCATAAATGTCATTAACAATGCCATAAATGTCATTAACAATGCCATAAATGTCATTAACAATTCCATAAATGTCATTAACAATGCCATAAATGTCATTAACAATGCCATAATTGTCATTAACAATGCCATAAATGTCATTAAAAATGCCATAAATGTCATTAACAATGCCATAAATGTCATTAAAAATGCCATAAATGTCATTAAAATGCCATAAGTGTCATTAACAATGCCATAAATGTCATTAAAAATGCCATAAATGTCATTAAAATGCCATAAATGTCATTAACAATGCCATAAATGTCATGAACAATGCCATAAATGTCATTAACAATGCCATAAATGTCATTAACAATGCCATAAATTTCATTAACAATGCCACAAATGTCATTAACAATGCCATAAATGTCATTAACAATGCCACAAATGTCATTTACAATGCCATAAATGTCATTAACAATGCCATAAATGTCATTAACAATGCCATAAATGTCATTAACAATGCCATAAATGTCATTAACAATGCCATAAATGTCATTAACAATGCCATAAATGTCATTAACAATGCCATGAACGTCATTAACAATACGATAAATGTCATTAACAATTGCATAAATGTCATTAACAATGCCATAAATGTCATTAACAATGCCATGAATGTCATTTACAATGCCACAAATGACATTAACAATTCCATAAATTTCATTAACAATGCCATAAATGTCATTATCAATGCCCTAAATATCATCAACAAAGCCATAAATGTCATTAAAAATGCCATAAGTGTCATTAACAATGCCATAAATGTCATTAACAATGCCATAAATGTCATTAACAATGCCATAAATGTCATTAACAATGCCATAAATGTCATTAACAATGCCATAAATGTCATTAACAGTGCCATAAATGTCATTAACAATGCCATAAATGTCATTAACAATGCCATAAATGTCATTAACAATGCCATAAATGTCATTAACAGTGCCATAAATGTCATTAACAATGCCATAAACATCATTAACAATGCCATAAATGTTATTGAAAATGCCATACATGTCATTAACAATGCCATAAATGTCATTAACAATGCCATAAATGTCATTAAAAATGTCATAAATGTCATTAAAATGCCATAAATGTCATTAACAATGCCATAAATGTCATTAACAATGCCATAAATGTCATTAACAATGCCATAAATGTCATTAACAATGCCATAAATGTCATTAACAATGCCATAAATGTCATTAACAATGCCATAAATGTCATTAACAATGCCATAAATGTCATTAACAATGCCATAAATGTCATTAACAATGCCATAAATGTCATTAACAATGCCATAAATGACATTAACAATGCCATAAATGACATTAACAATGCCATAAATGACATTAACAATTCCATAAATTTCATTAACAATGCCATAAATGTCATTATTAATGCCCTAAATATCATCAACAAAGCCATAAATGTCATTAACAATTGCATAAATGTCATTAACAATGCCATAAATGTCATTAACAATGCCATGAATGACATTAACAATGCCATAAATGATATTAACAATGCCATAAATGTCACTATCAATGCCATAAATATCATCAACAAAGCCATAAATGTCATTAACAATGCCATCAATGTCATTAACAATGCCATAAATGTCATTAACAATGCCATAAATGTCATTAACAATGCCATGAATGTCATTAACAATGCCATAAATGTAATTGACAATGCCATAAATGTTATTGACAATGCCATAAATGTCATTAACAATGCCATAAATGTCATTAACAATGGCATAAATGTCATTAACAATGCCATAAATGTCATTAACAATGCCATAAATGTCATTAACAATGCCATAAATGTCATTAACAATGCCATAAATGTCATTAACAATGCCATAAATGTCATTAACAATGCCATAAATGTCATTAACAATGCCATAAATGTCATTAACAATGCCATAAATGTCATTAACAATGCCATAAATGTCATTAACAATGCCATAAATGTCATTAACAATGCCATAAATGTCATTAACAATGCCATAAATGTCATTAACAATGCCATAAATGTCATTAACAATGCCATAAATGTCATTAACAATGCCATAAATGTCATTAACAATGCCATGAATGTCATTTACAATGCCATAAATGACATTAACAATGCCATAAATGACATTAACAATGCCATAAATGACATTAACAATGCCATAAACATTATTAACAATGCCATAAATGTTATTGAAAATGCCATAAATGTCATTAACAATGCCATAAATGTCATTTACAATGCCATAAATGACATTAACAATGCCATAAATGACATTAACAATGCCATAAACATCATTAACAATGCCATAAATGTTATTGAAAATGCCATAAATGTCATTAACAATGCCATAAATGTCATTAACAATGCCATAAATGTCATTAACAATGCCATAAATGTCATTAACAATGCCATAAATGTCATTAACAATGCCATAAATGTCATTAACAATGCCATAAATGTCATTAACAATGCCATAAATGTCATTAACAATGCCATAAATGTCATTAACAATGCCATAAATGTCATTAACAATGCCATAAATGTCATTAACAATGCCATAAATGTCATTAACAATGCCATAAATGTCATTAACAATGCCATAAATGTCATTAACAATGCCATAAATGTCATTAACAATGCCATAAATGTCATTAACAATGCCATAAATGTCATTAACAATGCCATAAATGTCATTAACAATGCCATAAATGTCATTAACAATGCCATGAATGTCATTTACAATGCCATAAATGACATTAACAATGCCATAAATGACATTAACAATGCCATAAATGACATTAACAATTCCATAAATTTCATTAACAATGCCATAAATGTCATTATTAATGCCCTAAATATCATCAACAAAGCCATAAATGTCATTAACAATGCCATAAATGTTGTTAACAATGCCATGAACGTCATTAACAATACGATAAATGTCATTAACAATTGCATAAATGTCATTAACAATGCCATAAATGTCATTAACAATGCCATAAATGTCATTAACAATGCCATAAATGTCATTAACAATGCCATAATTGTCATTAACAATGCCATAAATGTCATTAAAAATGCCATAAATGTCATTAACAATGCCATAAATGTCATTAAAAATGCCATAAATGTCATTAAAATGCCAAAAGTGTCATTAACAATGCCATAAATGTCATTAAAAATGCCATAAATGTCATTAAAATGCCATAAATGTCATTAACAATGCCATAAATGTCATGAACAATGCCATAAATGTCATTAACAATGCCATAAATGTCATTAACAATGCCATAAATGTCATTAACAATGCCACAAATGTCATTAACAATGCCATAAATGTCATTAACAATGCCACAAATGTCATTTACAATGCCATAAATGTCATTAACAATGTCGTAAATGTCATTAACAATGCCATAAATGTCATTAACAATGCCATAAATGTCATTAACAATGCCATAAATGTCATTAACAATGCCATAAATGTCATTTACAATGCCATAAATGACATTAACAATGCCATAAATGACATTAACAATGCCATAAATGACATTAACAATGCCATAAACATCATTAACAATGCCATAAACATCATTAACAATGCCATAAATGTTATTGAAAATGCCATAAATGTCATTAACAATGCCATAAATGTCATTAACAATGCCATAAATGTCATTAAAAATGCCATAAATGTCATTAAAATGCCATAAATGTCATTAAAATGCCATAAATGTCATTAAAATGCCATAAATGTCATTAAAATGCCATAAATGTCATTAACAATGCCATAAATGTCATTAACAATGCCATAAATGTCATTAACAATGCCATAAATGTCATTAACAATGCCATAAATGTCATTAACAATGCCATAAATGTCATTAACAATGCCATAAATGTCATTAACAATGCCATAAATGTCATTAACAATGCCATAAATGTCATTAACAATGCCATAAATGTCATTAACAATGCCATAAATGTCATTAACAATGCCATAAATGTCATTAACAATGCCATAAATGTCATTAACAATGCCATAAATGTCATTAACAATGCCATAAATGTCATTAACAATGCCATAAATGTCATTAACAATGCCATAAATGTCATTAACAATGCCATAAATGTCATTAACAATGCCATAAATGTCATTAACAATGCCATAAATGTCATTAACAATGCCATAAATGTCATTAACAATGCCATGAATGTCATTTACAATGCCATAAATGACATTAACAATGCCATAAATGACATTAACAATGCCATAAATGACATTAACAATTCCATAAATTTCATTAACAATGCCATAAATGTCATTATTAATGCCCTAAATATCATCAACAAAGCCATAAATGTCATTAACAATGCCATAAATGTTGTTAACAATGCCATGAACGTCATTAACAATACGATAAATGTCATTAACAATTGCATAAATGTCATTAACAATGCCATAAATGTCATTAACAATGCCATAAATGTCATTAACAATGCCATCAATGTCATTAACAATGCCATAAATGTCATTAACAATGCCATAAATGTCATTAACAATGCCATAATTGTCATTAACAATGCCATAAATGTCATTAAAAATGCCATAAATGTCATTAACAATGCCATAAATGTCATTAAAAATGCCATAAATGTCATTAAAATGCCATAAGTGTCATTAACAATGCCATAAATGTCATTAAAAATGCCATAAATGTCATTAAAATGCCATAAATGTCATTAACAATGCCATAAATGTCATGAACAATGCCATAAATGTCATTAACAATGCCATAAATGTCATTAACAATGCCATAAATGTCATTAACAATGCCACAAATGTCATTAACAATGCCATAAATGTCATTAACAATGCCACAAATGTCATTTACAATGCCATAAATGTCATTAACAATGCCATAAATGTCATTAACAATGCCATAAATGTCATTAACAATGCCATAAATGTCATTAACAATGCCATAAATGTCATTAACAATGCCATAAATGTCATTAACAATGCCATGAACGTCATTAACAATACGATAAATGTCATTAACAATTGCATAAATGTCATTAACAATGCCATAAATGTCATTAACAATGCCATGAATGTCATTTACAATGCCACAAATGACATTAACAATTCCATAAATTTCATTAACAATGCCATAAATGTCATTATCAATGCCCTAAATATCATCAACAAAGCCATAAATGTCATTAACAATGCCATAAATGTCATTAACAATGCCATAAATGTCATTAACAATGCCATAAATGTCATTAACAGTGCCATAAATGTCATTAACAATGCCATAAATGTCATTAACAATGCCATAAATGTCATTAACAATGCCATAAATGTCATTAACAATGCCATAAATGTCATTAACAATGCCATAAATGTCATTAACAATGCCATAAATGTCATTAACAATGCCATGAATGTCATTAACAATGCCATAAATGTAATTGACAATGCCATAAATGTTATTGACAATGCCATAAATGTCATTAACAATGCCATAAATGTCATTAACAATGGCATAAATGTCATTAACAATGCCATAAATGTCATTAACAATGCCATAAATGTCATTAACAATGCCATAAATGTCATTAACAATGCCATGAATGTCATTTACAATGCCACAAATGACATTAACAATTCCATAAATTTCATTAACAATGCCATAAATGTCATTATCAATGCCCTAAATATCATCAACAAAGCCATAAATGTCATTAAAAATGCCATAAGTGTCATTAACAATGCCATAAATGTCATTAACAATGCCATAAATGTCATTAACAATGCCATAAATGTCATTAACAATGCCATAAATGTCATTAACAATGCCATAAATGTCATTAACAATGCCATAAATGTCATTAACAATGCCATAAATGTCATTAACAATGCCATAAATGTCATTAACAATGCCATAAATGTCATTAACAATGCCATAAATGTCATTAACAATGCCATAAATGTCATTAACAATGCCATAAATGTCATTAACAATGCCATAAATGACATTAACAATGCCATAAATGACATTAACAATTCCATAAATTTCATTAACAATGCCATAAATGTCATTATTAATGCCCTAAATATCATCAACAAAGCCATAAATGTCATTAACAATTGCATAAATGTCATTAACAATGCCATAAATGTCATTAACAATGCCATGAATGACATTAACAATGCCATAAATGATATTAACAATGCCATAAATGTCACTATCAATGCCATAAATGTCATTAACCATGCCATAAATGTCATTGACAATGCCATAAATGTCATTAACAATGCCATAAATGACATTAACAATGCCATAAATGTCATTAACAATGCCATAAATGTCATTAACAATGCCATGAATGACATTAACAATGCCATAAATGTCATTAACAATGCCATAAATGTCATTAACAATGCCATAAATGTCATTAACAATGCCATAAATGACATTAACAATGCCATAAATGACATTAACAATGCCATAAATGACATTAACAATTCCATAAATTTCATTAACAATGCCATAAATGTCATTATTAATGCCCTAAATATCATCAACAAAGCCATAAATGTCATTAACAATGCCATAAATGTTGTTAACAATGCCTTGAACGTCATTAACAATACGATAAATGTCATTAACAATTGCATAAATGTCATTAACAATGCCATAAATGTCATTAACAATGCCATGAACGTCATTAACAATACGATAAATGTCATTAACAATTGCATAAATGTCATTAACAATGCCATAAATGTCATTAACAATGCCATGAATGTCATTTACAATGCCACAAATGACATTAACAATTCCATAAATTTCATTAACAATGCCATAAATGTCATTATCAATGCCCTAAATATCATTAACAATGCCATAAATGTCATTAACAATGCCATAAATGTCATTAACAATGCCATAAATGTCATTAACAATGCCATAAATGTCATTAACAATGCCATAAGTGTCATTAACAATGCCATAAATGTCATTAACAATGCCATAAATGACATTAACAATGCCATAAATGACATTAACAATTCCATAAATTTCATTAACAATGCCATAAATGTCATTATTAATGCCCTAAATATCATCAACAAAGCCATAAATGTCATTAACAATTGCATAAATGTCATTAACAATGCCATAAATGTCATTAACAATGCCATGAATGACATTAACAATGCCATAAATGATATTAACAATGCCATAAATGTCACTATCAATGCCATAAATGTCATTAACCATGCCATAAATGTCATTGACAATGCCATAAATGTCATTAACAATGCCATAAATGACATTAACAATGCCATAAATGACATTAACAATGCCATAAACATCATTAACAATGCCATAAATGTTATTGAAAATGCCATAAATGTCATTAACAATGCCATAAATATCATCAACAAAGCCATAAATGTCATTAACAATTGCATAAATGTCATTAAAATGCCATAAATGTCATTAACAATGCCATAAATGTCATTAACAATGCCATAAATGTCATTAACAATGCCATAAATGTCATTAACAATGCCATAAATGTCATTAACAATGCCATAAATGTCATTAACAATGCCATAAATGTCATTAACAATGCCATAAATGTCATTAACAATGCCATGAATGTCATTTACAATGCCATAAATGACATTAACAATGCCATAAATGACATTAACAATGCCATAAATGACATTAACAATGCCATAAACATCATTAACAATGCCATAAATGTCATTAACAATGCCATAAATGTCATTAACAATGCCATGAATGTCATTTACAATGCCATAAATGACATTAACAATGCCATAAATGACATTAACAATGCCATAAATGACATTAACAATGCCATAAACATCATTAACAATGCCATAAATGTTATTGAAAATGCCATAAATGTCATTAACAATGCCATAAATGTCATTTACAATGCCATAAATGACATTAACAATGCCATAAATGACATTAACAATGCCATAAATGACATTAACAATGCCATAAACATCATTAACAATGCCATAAATGTTATTGAAAATGCCATAAATGTCATTAACAATGCCATAAATGTCATTAACAATGCCATAAATGTCATTAACAATGCCATAAATGTCATTAACAATGCCATAAATGTCATTAACAATGCCATAAATGTCATTAACAATGCCATAAATGTCATTAACAATGCCATAAATGTCATTAACAATGCCATAAATGTCATTAACAATGCCATAAATGTCATTAACAATGCCATAAATGTCATTAACAATGCCATAAATGTCATTAACAATGCCATAAATGTCATTAACAATGCCATAAATGTCATTAACAATGCCATAAATGTCATTAACAATGCCATAAATGTCATTAACAATGCCATAAATGTCATTAACAATGCCATAAATGTCATTAACAATGCCATAAATGTCATTAACAATGCCATAAATGTCATTAACAATGCCATGAATGTCATTTACAATGCCATAAATGACATTAACAATGCCATAAATGACATTAACAATGCCATAAATGACATTAACAATTCCATAAATTTCATTAACAATGCCATAAATGTCATTATTAATGCCCTAAATATCATCAACAAAACCATAAATGTCATTAACAATGCCATAAATGTTGTTAACAATGCCATGAACGTCATTAACAATACGATAAATGTCATTAACAATTGCATAAATGTCATTAACAATGCCATAAATGTCATTAACAATGCCATAAATGTCATTAACAATGCCATAAATGTCATTAACAATGCCATAAATGTCATTAACAATGCCATAAATGTCATTAACAATGCCATAATTGTCATTAACAATGCCATAAATGTCATTAAAAATGCCATAAATGTCATTAACAATGCCATAAATGTCATTAAAAATGCCATAAATGTCATTAAAATGCCATAAGTGTCATTAACAATGCCATAAATGTCATTAAAATGCCATAAGTGTCATTAACAATGCCATAAATGTCATTAAAAATGCCATAAATGTCATTAAAATGCCATAAATGTCATTAACAATGCCATAAATGTCATGAACAATGCCATAAATGTCATTAACAATGCCATAAATGTCATTAACAATGCCATAAATGTCATTAACAATGCCATAAATGTCATTAACAATGCCACAAATGTCATTAACAATGCCATAAATGTCATTAACAATGCCACAAATGTCATTTACAATGCCATAAATGTCATTAACAATGTCGTAAATGTCATTAACAATGCCATAAATGTCATTAACAATGCCATAAATGTCATTAACAATGCCATAAATGTCATTAACAATGCCATAAATGTCATTAACAATGCCATAAATGTCATTAACAATGCCATAAATGTCATTAACAATGCCATAAATGTCATTAACAATGCCATAAATGTCATTAACAATGCCATAAATGTCATTAACAATGCCATAAATGTCATTAACAATGCCATAAATGTCATTTACAATGCCATAAATGACATTAACAATGCCATAAATGACATTAACAATGCCATAAATGACATTAACAATGCCATAAATGACATTAACAATGCCATAAATGACATTATCAATGCCATAAACATCATTAACAATGCCATAAATGTTATTGAAAATGCCATAAATGTCATTAACAATGCCATAAATGTCATTAACAATGCCATAAATGTCATTAAAAATGCCATAAATGTCATTAAAATGCCATAAATGTCATTAACAATGCCATAAATGTCATTAACAATGCCATAAATGTCATTAACAATGCCATAAATGTCATTAACAATGCCATAAATGTCATTAACAATGCCATAAATGTCATTAACAATGCCATAAATGTCATTAACAATGCCATAAATGTCATTAACAATGCCATAAATGTCATTAACAATGCCATAAATGTCATTAACAATGCCATGAATGTCATTTACAATGCCATAAATGACATTAACAATGCCATAAATGACATTAACAATGCCATAAATGACATTAACAATGCCATAAACATCATTAACAATGCCATAAATGTTATTGAAAATGCCATAAATGTCATTAACAATGCCATAAATGTCATTTACAATGCCATAAATGACATTAACAATGCCATAAATGACATTAACAATGCCATAAATGACATTAACAATGCCATAAACATCATTAACAATGCCATAAATGTTATTGAAAATGCAATAAATGTCATTAACAATGCCATAAATGTCATTAACAATGCCATAAATGTCATTAACAATGCCATAAATGTCATTAACAATGCCATAAATGTCATTAACAATGCCATAAATGTCATTAACAATGCCATAAATGTCATTAACAATGCCATAAATGTCATTAACAATGCCATAAATGTCATTAACAATGCCATAAATGTCATTAACAATGCCATAAATGTCATTAACAATGCCATGAATGTCATTTACAATGCCATAAATGACATTAACAATGCCATAAATGACATTAACAATGCCATAAATGACATTAACAATGCCATAAATGACATTAACAATTCCATAAATTTCATTAACAATGCCATAAATGTCATTATTAATGCCCTAAATATCATCAACAAAGCCATAAATGTCATCAACAAAGCCATAAATGTCATTAACAATGCCATAAATGTTGTTAACAATGCCATGAACGTCATTAACAATACGATAAATGTCATTAACAATTGCATAAATGTCATTAACAATGCCATAAATGTCATTAACAATGCCATAAATGTCATTAACAATGCCATAAATGTCATTAACAATGCCATAAATGTCATTAACAATGCCATAAATGTCATTAACAATGCCATAAATGTCATTAACAATGCCATAATTGTCATTAACAATGCCATAAATGTCATTAAAAATGCCATAAATGTCATTAACAATGCCATAAATGTCATTAAAAATGCCATAAATGTCATTAAAATGCCATAAGTGTCATTAACAATGCCATAAATGTCATTAAAATGCCATAAGTGTCATTAACAATGCCATAAATGTCATTAAAAATGCCATAAATGTCATTAAAATGCCATAAATGTCATTAACAATGCCATAAATGTCATGAACAATGCCATAAATGTCATTAACAATGCCATAAATGTCATTAACAATGCCATAAATGTCATTAACAATGCCACAAATGTCATTAACAATGCCATAAATGTCATTAACAATGCCACAAATGTCATTTACAATGCCATAAATGTCATTAACAATGTCGTAAATGTCATTAACAATGCCATAAATGTCATTAACAATGCCATAAATGTCATTAACAATGCCATAAATGTCATTAACAATGCCATAAATGTCATTAACAATGCCATAAATGTCATTAACAATGCCATAAATGTCATTAACAATGCCATAAATGTCATTAACAATGCCATAAATGTCATTAACAATGCCATAAATGTCATTTACAATGCCATAAATGACATTAACAATGCCATAAATGACATTAACAATGCCATAAATGACATTAACAATGCCATAAATGACATTAACAATGCCATAAACATCATTAACAATGCCATAAATGTTATTGAAAATGCCATAAATGTCATTAACAATGCCATAAATGTCATTAACAATGCCATAAATGTCATTAACAATGCCATAAATGTCATTAAAAATGCCATAAATGTCATTAAAATGCCATAAATGTCATTAAAATGCCATAAATGTCATTAACAATGCCATAAATGTCATTAACAATGCCATAAATGTCATTAACAATGCCATAAATGTCATTAACAATGCCATAAATGTCATTAACAATGCCATAAATGTCATTAACAATGCCATAAATGTCATTAACAATGCCATAAATGTCATTAACAATGCCATAAATGTCATTAACAATGCCATAAATGTCATTAACAATGCCATAAATGTCATTAACAATGCCATAAATGTCATTAACAATGCCATAAATGTCATTAACAATGCCATAAATGTCATTAACAATGCCATAAATGTCATTAACAATGCCATAAATGTCATTAACAATGCCATAAATGACATTAACAATGCCATAAATGACATTAACAATGCCATAAATGACATTAACAATGCCATAAATGACATTAACAATGCCATAAATGTCATTAACAATGCCATAAATGTCATTAACAATGCCATGAATGTCATTTACAATGCCATAAATGACATTAACAATGCCATAAATGACATTAACAATGCCATAAATGACATTAACAATTCCATAAATTTCATTAACAATGCCATAAATGTCATTATTAATGCCCTAAATATCATCAACAAAGCCATAAATGTCATTAACAATGCCATAAATGTTGTTAACAATGCCATGAACGTCATTAACAATACGATAAATGTCATTAACAATTGCATAAATGTCATTAACAATGCCATAAATGTCATTAACAATGCCATCAATGTCATTAACAATGCCATAAATGTCATTAACAATGCCATAAATGTCATTAACAATGCCATAAATGTCATTAACAATGCCATAATTGTCATTAACAATGCCATAAATGTCATTAAAAATGCCATAAATGTCATTAACAATGCCATAAATGTCATTAAAAATGCCATAAGTGTCATTAACAATGCCATAAATGTCATTAAAAATGCCATAAATGTCATTAAAATGCCATAAATGTCATTAACAATGCCATAAATGTCATGAACAATGCCATAAATGTCATTAACAATGCCATAAATGTCATTAACAATGCCATAAATGTCATTAACAATGCCACAAATGTCATTAACAATGCCATAAATGTCATTAACAATGCCACAAATGTCATTTACAATGCCATAAATGTCATTAACAATGCCATAAATGTCATTAACAATGCCATAAATGTCATTAACAATGCCATAAATGTCATTAACAATGCCATAAATGTCATTAACAATGCCATAAATGTCATTAACAATGCCATAAATGTCATTATCAATGCCCTAAATATCATCAACAAAGCCATAAATGTCATTCAAAATGCCATAAGTGTCATTAACAATGCCATAAATGTCATTAACAATGCCATAAATGTCATTAACAATGCCATAAATGTCATTAACAGTGCCATAAATGTCATTAACAATGCCATAAACATCATTAACAATGCCATAAATGTTATTGAAAATGCCATAAATGTCATTAACAATGCCATAAATGTCATTAAAAATGCCATAAATGTCATTAAAATGCCATAAATGTCATTAACAATGCCATAAATGTCATTAACAATGCCATAAATGTCATTAACAATGCCATAAATGTCATTAACAATGCCATAAATGTCATTAACAATGCCATAAATGTCATTAAAAATGCCATAAATGTCATTAAAATGCCATAAATGTCATTAAAATGCCATAAATGTCATTAACAATGCCATAAATGTCATTAACAATGCCATAAATGTCATTAACAATGCCATAAATGTCATTAACAATGCCATAAATGTCATTAACAATGCCATAAATGTCATTAACAATGCCATAAATGTCATTAACAATGCCATAAATGTCATTAACAATGCCATAAATGTCATCAACAATGCCATAAATGTCATTAACAATGCCATAAATGACATTAACAATGCCATAAATGACATTAACAATGCCATAAATGACATTAACAATGCCATAAATGACATTAACAATTCCATAAATTTCATTAACAATGCCATAAATGTCATTATTAATGCCCTAAATGTCATCAACAAAGCCATAAATGTCATTAACAATTGCATAAATGTCATTAACAATGCCATAAATGTCATTAACAATGCCATGAATGACATTAACAATGCCATAAATGATATTAACAATGCCATAAATGTCACTATCAATGCCATAAATATCATCAACAAAGCCATAAATGTCATTAACAATGCCATCAATGTCATTAACAATGCCATAAATGTCATTAACAATGCCATAAATGTCATTATCAATGCCATAAATGTCATGAACAATGCCATAAATGTCATTAACAATGCCATAAATGTCATTAACAATGCCATAAATGTCATTAACAATGCCATAAATGTCATTAACAATGCCATAAATGTCATTAACAATGCCATAAATGTCATTAACAATGCCATAAATGTCATTAACAATGCCATAAATGTCATTAACAATGCCATAAATGTCATTAACAATGCCATAAATGTCATTTACAATGCCATAAATGACATTAACAATGCCATAAATGACATTAACAATGCCATAAATGACATTAACAATGCCATAAATGACATTAACAATGCCATAAACATCATTAACAATGCCATAAATGTTATTGAAAATGCCATAAATGTCATTAACAATGCCATAAATGTCATTAACAATGCCATAAATGTCATTAAAAATGCCATAAATGTCATTAAAATGCCATAAATGTCATTAACAATGCCATAAATGTCATTAACAATGCCATAAATGTCATTAAAAATGCCATAAATGTCATTAAAATGCCATAAATGTCATTAACAATGCCATAAATGTCATTAACAATGCCATAAATGTCATTAACAATGCCATAAATGTCATTAACAATGCCATAAATGTCATTAACAATGCCATAAATGTCATTAACAATGCCATAATTGTCATTAACAATGCCATAAATGTCATTAACAATGCCATAAATGTCATTAACAATGCCATAAATGTCATTAACAATGCCATAAATGTCATTAACAATGCCATAAATGTCATTAACAATGCCATAAATGTCATTAACAATGCCATAAATGTCATTAACAATGCCATAAATGTCATTAACAATGCCATAAATGTCATTAACAATGCCATAAATGTCATTAACAATGCCATAAATGTCATTAACAATGCCATAAATGTCATTAACAATGCCATAAATGTCATTAACAATGCCATAAATGTCATTAACAATGGCATAAATGTCATTAACAATGCCATAAATGTCATTAACAATGCCATAAATGTCATTAACAATGCCATAAATGTCATTAACAATGCCATAAATGTCATTAACAATGCCATAAATGTCATTAACAATGCCATGAATGTCATTTACAATGCCATAAATGACATTAACAATGCCATAAATGACATTAACAATGCCATAAATGACATTAACAATTCCATAAATTTCATTAACAATGCCATAAATGTCATTATTAATGCCCTAAATATCATCAACAAAGCCATAAATGTCATTAACAATGCCATAAATGTTGTTAACAATGCCATGAACGTCATTAACAATACGATAAATGTCATTAACAATTGCATAAATGTCATTAACAATGCCATAAATGTCATTAACAATGCCATCAATGTCATTAACAATGCCATAAATGTCATTAACAATGCCATAAATGTCATTAACAATGCCATAAATGTCATTAACAATGCCATAATTGTCATTAACAATGCCATAAATGTCATTAAAAATGCCATAAATGTCATTAACAATGCCATAAATGTCATTAAAAATGCCATAAGTGTCATTAACAATGCCATAAATGTCATTAAAATGCCATAAATGTCATTAACAATGCCATAAATGTCATGAACAATGCCATAAATGTCATTAACAATGCCATAAATGTCATTAACAATGCCATAAATGTCATTAACAATGCCATAAATGTCATTAACAATGCCACAAATGTCATTAACAATGCCATAAATGTCATTAACAATGCCACAAATGTCATTTACAATGCCATAAATGTCATTAACAATGCCATAAATGTCATTAACAATGCCATAAATGTCATTAACAATGCCATAAATGTCATTAACAATGCCATAAATGTCATTAACAATGCCATAAATGTCATTAACAATGCCATAAATGTCATTATCAATGCCCTAAATATCATCAACAAAGCCATAAATGTCATTAAAAATGCCATAAGTGTCATTAACAATGCCATAAATGTCATTAACAATGCCATAAATGTCATTAACAATGCCATAAATGTCATTAACAATGCCATAAATGTCATTAACAGTGCCATAAATGTCATTAACAATGCCATAAACATCATTAACAATGCCATAAATGTTATTGAAAATGCCATAAATGTCATTAACAATGCCATAAATGTCATTAAAAATGCCATAAATGTCATTAAAATGCCATAAATGTCATTAACAATGCCATAAATGTCATTAACAATGCCATAAATGTCATTAAAAATGCCATAAATGTCATTAAAATGCCATAAATGTCATTAACAATGCCATAAATGTCATTAACAATGCCATAAATGTCATTAACAATGCCATAAATGTCATTAACAATGCCATAAATGTCATTAACAATGCCATAAATGTCATTAACAATGCCATAAATGTCATTAACAATGCCATAAATGTCATTAACAATGCCATAAATGTCATTAACAATGCCATAAATGTCATTAACAATGCCATAAATGACATTAACAATGCCATAAATGACATTAACAATGCCATAAATGACATTAACAATGCCATAAATGACATTAACAATTCCATAAATTTCATTAACAATGCCATAAATGTCATTATTAATGCCCTAAATGTCATCAACAAAGCCATAAATGTCATTAACAATTGCATAAATGTCATTAACAATGCCATAAATGTCATTAACAATGCCATGAATGACATTAACAATGCCATAAATGATATTAACAATGCCATAAATGTCACTATCAATGCCATAAATATCATCAACAAAGCCATAAATGTCATTAACAATGCCATCAATGTCATTAACAATGCCATAAATGTCATTAACAATGCCATAAATGTCATTATCAATGCCATAAATGTCATGAACAATGCCATAAATGTCATTAACAATGCCATAAATGTCATTAACAATGCCATAAATGTCATTAACAATGCCATAAATGTCATTAACAATGCCATAAATGTCATTAACAATGCCATAAATGTCATTAACAATGCCATAAATGTCATTAACAATGCCATAAATGTCATTAACAATGCCATAAATGTCATTAACAATGCCATAAATGTCATTAACAATGCCATAAATGTCATTAACAATGCCATAAATGTCATTAACAATGCCATAAATGTCATTAACAATGCCATGAATGTCATTAACAATGCCATAAATGTAATTGACAATGCCATAAATGTTATTGACAATGCCATAAATGTCATTAACAATGCCATAAATGTCATTAACAATGGCATAAATGTCATTAACAATGCCATAAATGTCATTAACAATGCCATAAATGTCATTAACAATGCCATGAATGTCATTTACAATGCCACAAATGACATTAACAATGCCATAAATGTCATTATCAATGCCCTAAATATCATCAACAAAGCCATAAATGTCATCAAAAATGCCATAAGTGTCATTAACAATGCCATAAATGTCATTAACAATGCCATAAATGTCATTAACAATGCCATAAATGTCATTAACAATGCCATAAATGTCATTAACAATGCCATAAATGTCATTAACAATGCCATAAATGTCATTAACAATGCCATGAATGTCATTTACAATGCCATAAATGACATTAACAATGCCATAAATGACATTAACAATTCCATAAATTTCATTAACAATGCCATAAATGTCATTATTAATGCCCTAAATATCATCAACAAAGCCATAAATGTCATTAACAATGCCATAAATGTTGTTAACAATGCCATGAACGTCATTAACAATACGATAAATGTCATTAACAATTGCATAAATGTCATTAACAATGCCATAAATGTCATTAACAATGCCATCAATGTCATTAACAATGCCATAAATGTCATTAACAATGCCATAAATGTCATTAACAATGCCATAAATGTCATTAACAATGCCATAAATGTCATTAACAATGCCATAAATGTCATTAACAATGCCATAAATGTCATTAACAATGCCATAAATGTCATTAACAATGCCATAAATGTCATTAACAATGCCATAAATGTCATTAACAATGCCATGAATGTCATTTACAATGCCATAAATGACATTAACAATGCCATAAATGACATTAACAATGCCATAAATGACATTAACAATTCCATAAATTTCATTAGCAATGCCATAAATGTCATTATTAATGCCCTAAATATCATCAACAAAGCCATAAATGTCATTAACAATGCCATAAATGTTGTTAACAATGCCATAAATGTTGTTAACAATGCCATGAACGTCATTAACAATACGATAAATGTCATTAACAATTGCATAAATGTCATTAACAATGCCATAAATGTCATTAACAATGCCATAAATGTCATTAACAATGCCATAAATGTCATTAACAATGCCATAAATGTCATTAACAATGCCATAAATGTCATTAACAATGCCATAATTGTCATTAACAATGCCATAAATGTCATTAAAAATGCCATAAATGTCATTAACAATGCCATAAATGTCATTAACATTGCCATAAATGTCATTAACAATGCCATAAATGTCATTAACAATGCCATAAATGTCATTAACAATGCCATGAATGTCATTTACAATGCCATAAATGACATTAACAATGCCATAAATGACATTAACAATGCCATAAATGACATTAACAATTCCATAAATTTCATTAACAATGCCATAAATGTCATTATTAATGCCCTAAATATCATCAACAAAGCCATAAATGTCATTAACAATGCCATAAATGTTGTTAACAATGCCATGAACGTCATTAACAATACGATAAATGTCATTAACAATTGCATAAATGTCATTAACAATGCCATAAATGTCATTAACAATGCCATAAATGTCATTAACAATGCCATAAATGTCATTAACAATGCCATAAATGTCATTAACAATGCCATAAATGTCATTAACAATGCCATAATTGTCATTAACAATGCCATAAATGTCATTAAAAATGCCATAAATGTCATTAACAATGCCATAAATGTCATT
This sequence comes from Austropuccinia psidii, assembly GCA_023105745.1. NCBI lineage: Eukaryota > Fungi > Basidiomycota > Pucciniomycetes > Pucciniales > Sphaerophragmiaceae > Austropuccinia > Austropuccinia psidii. Next base: position 12,195,531 of record JALGQZ010000002.1, on the reverse strand, counting down.
AAAAATGCCATAAATGTCATTAAAAATGCCATAAATGTCATTAAAATGCCATAAGTGTCATTAACAATGCCATAAATGTCATTAAAAATGCCATAAATGTCATTAAAATGCCATAAATGTCATTAACAATGCCATAAATGTCATGAACAATGCCATAAATGTCATTAACAATGCCATAAATGTCATTAACAATGCCATAAATGTCATTAACAATGCCATAAATGTCATTAACAATGCCATAAATGTCATTAACAATGCCATAAATGTCATTAACAATGCCATAAATGTCATTAACAATGCCATAAATGTCATTAACAATGCCATAAATGTCATTAACAATGCCATAAATGTCATTAACAATTCCATAAATGTCATTAACAATTCCATAAATGTCATTAGCAATGCCATAAATGTCATTAACAATTGCATAAATGTCATTAACAATGCCATAAATGTCATTAACAATGCCATAAATGTCATTAAAATGCCATAAGTGTCATTAACAATGCCATAAATGTCATTAAAATGCCATAAATGACATTAACAATGCCATAAACATCATTAACAATGCCATAAATGTTATTGAAAATGCCATAAATGTCATTAACAATGCCATAAATGTCATTTACAATGCCATAAATGACATTAACAATGCCATAAACATCATTAACAATGCCATAAATGTTATTGAAAATGCCATAAATGTCATTAACAATGCCATAAATGTCATTAACAATGCCATAAATGTCATTAACAATGCCATAAATGTCATTAACAATGCCATAAATGTCATTAACAATGCCATAAATGTCATTAACAATGCCATAAATGTCATTAACAATGCCATAAATGTCATTAACAATGCCATAAATGTCATTAACAATGCCATAAATGTCATTAACAATGCCATAAATGTCATTAACAATGCCATAAATGTCATTAACAATGCCATAAATGTCATTAACAATGCCATAAATGTCATTAACAATGCCATAAATGTCATTAACAATGCCATAAATGTCATTAACAATGCCATAAATGTCATTAACAATGCCATAAATGTCATTAACAATGCCATAAATGTCATTAACAATGCCATAAATGTCATTAACAATGCCATGAATGTCATTTACAATGCCATAAATGACATTAACAATGCCATAAATGACATTAACAATGCCATAAATGACATTAACAATTCCATAAATTTCATTAACAATGCCATAAATGTCATTATTAATGCCCTAAATATCATCAACAAAGCCATAAATGTCATTAACAATGCGATAAATGTTGTTAACAATGCCATGAACGTCATTAACAATACGATAAATGTCATTAACAATTGCATAAATGTCATTAACAATGCCATAAATGTCATTAACAATGCCATAAATGTCATTAACAATGCCATAAATGTCATTAACAATGCCATAATTGTCATTAACAATGCCATAAATGTCATTAAAAATGCCATAAATGTCATTAACAATGCCATAAATGTCATTAAAAATGCCATAAATGTCATTAAAATGCCATAAGTGTCATTAACAATGCCATAAATGTCATTAAAATGCCATAAGTGTCATTAACAATGCCATAAATGTCATTAAAAATGCCATAAATGTCATTAAAATGCCATAAATGTCATTAACAATGCCATAAATGTCATTTACAATGCCATAAATGACATTAACAATGCCATAAATGACATTAACAATGCCATAAATGACATTAACAATGCCATAAATGACATTAACAATGCCATAAACATCATTAACAATGCCATAAATGTTATTGAAAATGCCATAAATGTCATTAACAATGCCATAAATGTCATTAACAATGCCATAAATGTCATTAACAATGCCATGAATGACATTAACAATGCCATAAATGATATTAACAATGCCATAAATGTCATTAACAGTGCCATAAATGTCATTAACAATGCCATAAACATCATTAACAATGCCATAAATGTTATTGAAAATGCCATAAATGTCATTAACAATGCCATAAATGTCATTAAAAATGCCATAAATGTCATTAAAATGCCATAAATGTCATTAAAATGCCATAAATGTCATTAACAATGCCATAAATGTCATTAACAATGCCATAAATGTCATTAAAAATGCCATAAATGTCATTAAAATGCCATAAATGTCATTAACAATGCCATAAATGTCATTAACAATGCCATGAATGACATTAACAATGCCATAAATGATATTAACAATGCCATAAATGTCACTATCAATGCCATAAATATCATCAACAAAGCCATAAATGTCATTAACAATGCCATCAATGTCATTAACAATGCCATAAATGTCATTAACAATGCCATAAATGTCATTATCAATGCCATAAATGTCATGAACAATGCCATAAATGTCATTAACAATGCCATAAATGTCATTAACAATGCCATAAATGTCATTAACAATGCCATAAATGTCATTAACAATGCCATAAATGTCATTAACAATGCCATAAATGTCATTAACAATGCCATAAATGTCATTAACAATGCCATAAATGTCATTAACAATGGCATAAATGTCATTAACAATGCCATGAATGTCATTAACAATGCCATAAATGTAATTGACAATGCCATAAATGTCATTAACAATGCCATAAATGTCATTAACAATGCCATAAATGTCATTAACAATGCCATAAATGTCATTAACAATGCCATAAATGTCATTAACAATGCCATAAATGTCATTAACAATGCCATAAATGTCATTAACAATGCCATAAATGTCATTAACAGTGCCATAAATGTCATTAACAATGCCATAAACATCATTAACAATGCCATAAATGTTATTGAAAATGCCATAAATGTCATTAACAATGCCATAAATGTCATTAAAAATGCCATAAATGTCATTAAAATGCCATAAATGTCATTAACAATGCCATAAATGTCATTAACAATGCCATAAATGTCATTAAAAATGCCATAAATGTCATTAAAATGCCATAAATGTCATTAACAATGCCATAAATGTCATTAACAATGCCATAAATGTCATTAACAATGCCATAAATGTCATTAACAATGCCATAAATGTCATTAACAATGCCATAAATGTCATTAACAATGCCATAAATGTCATTAACAATGCCATAAATGTCATTAACAATGCCATAAATGTCATTAACAATGCCATAAATGTCATTAACAATGCCATAAATGTCATTAACAATGCCATAAATGTCATTAACAATGCCATAAATGACATTAACAATGCCATAAATGACATTAACAATTCCATAAATTTCATTAACAATGCCATAAATGTCATTATTAATGCCCTAAATATCATCAACAAAGCCATAAATGTCATTAACAATTGCATAAATGTCATTAACAATGCCATAAATGTCATTAACAATGCCATGAATGACATTAACAATGCCATAAATGATATTAACAATGCCATAAATGTCACTATCAATGCCATAAATGTCATTAACAATGCCATCAATGTCATTAACAATGCCATAAATGTCATTAACAATGCCATAAATGTCATTAACAATGCCATAAATGTCATGAACAATGCCATAAATGTCATTAACAATGCCATAAATGTCATTAACAATGCCATAAATGTCATTAACAATGCCATAAATGTCATTAACAATGCCATCAATGTCATTAACAATGCCATAAATGTCATTAACAATGCCATCAATGTCATTAACAATGCCATAAATGTCATTAACAATGCCATAAATGTCATTAACAATGCCATAAATGTCATGAACAATGCCATAAATGTCATTAACAATGCCATAAATGTCATTAACAATGCCATAAATGTCATTAACAATGCCATAAATGTCATTAACAATGGCATAAATGTCATTAACAATGCCATGAATGTCATTAACAATGCCATAAATGTAATTGACAATGCCATAAATGTCATTAACAATGCCATAAATGTCATTAACAATGCCATAAATGTCATTAACAATGGCATAAATGTCATTAACAATGCCATAAATGTCATTAACAATGCCATAAGTGTCATTAACAATGCCATAAATGTCATTAACAATGCCATAAATGTCATTAACAATGCCATAAATGTCATTAACAATGCCATAAATGTCATTAACAATGCCATAAATGTCATTAACAATGCCATAAATGTCATTAACAATGCCATAAACATCATTAACAATGCCATAAATGTTATTGAAAATGCCATAAATGTCATTAACAATGCCATAAATGTCATTAAAAATGCCATAAATGTCATTAAAATGCCATAAATGTCATTAACAAAGCCATAAATGTCATTAACAATTGCATAAATGTCATTAACAATGCCATAAATGTCATTAACAATGCCATAAATGTCATTAACAATGCCATAAATGTCATTAACAATGCCATAAATGTCATTAACAATGCCATGAATGTCATTAACAATGCCATAAATGTCATTAACAATGCCATAAATGTCATTAACAATGCCATAAATGTCATTAACAATGCCATAAATGTCATTAACAATGCCATAAATGTCATTAACAGTGCCATAAATGTCATTAACAATGCCATAAACATCATTAACAATGCCATAAATGTTATTGAAAATGCCATAAATGTCATTAACAATGCCATAAATGTCATTAAAAATGCCATAAATGTCATTAAAAATGCCATAAATGTCATTAAAATGCCATAAATGTCATTAACAATGCCATAAATGTCATTAACAATGCCATAAATGTCATTAACAATGCCATAAATGTCATTAAAAATGCCATAAATGTCATTAAAATGCCATAAATGTCATTAACAATGCCATAAATGTCATTAACAATGCCATAAATGTCATTAACAATGCCATAAATGTCATTAACAATGCCATAAATGTCATTAACAATGCCATAAATGTCATTAACAATGCCATAAATGTCATTAACAATGCCATAAATGTCATTAACAATGCCATAAATGTCATTAACAATGCCATAAATGTCATTAACAATGCCATAAATGTCATTAACAATGCCATAAATGTCATTAACAATGCCATAAATGACATTAACAATGCCATAAATGACATTAACAATGCCATAAATGACATTAACAATTCCATAAATTTCATTAACAATGCCATAAATGTCATTATTAATGCCCTAAATATCATCAACAAAGCCATAAATGTCATTAACAATTGCATAAATGCCATTAACAATGCCATAAATGTCATTAACAATGCCATGAATGACATTAACAATGCCATAAATGATATTAACAATGCCATAAATGTCACTATCAATGCCATAAATGTCATTAACAATGCCATCAATGTCATTAACAATGCCATAAATGTCATTAACAATGCCATAAATGTCATTAACAATGCCATAAATGTCATGAACAATGCCATAAATGTCATTAACAATGCCATAAATGTCATTAACAATGCCATAAATGTCATTAACAATGCCATAAATGTCATTAACAATGCCATAAATGTCATTAACAATGCCATAAATGTCATTAACAATGCCATAAATGTCATTAACAATGCCATAAATGTCATTAACAATGCCATAAATGTCATTAACAATGCCATGAATGTCATTAACAATGCCATAAATGTCATTAACAATGCCACAAATGTCATTTACAATGCCATAAATGTCATTAACAATGCCATAAATGTCATTAACAATGCCATAAATGTCATTAACAATGCCATAAATGTCATTAACAATGCCATAAATGTCATTAACAATGCCATAAATGTCATTAACAATGCCATAAATGTCATTAACAATGCCATAAATGTCATTAACAATGCCATAAATGTCATTAACAATGCCATGAACGTCATTAACAATACGATAAATGTCATTAACAATTGCATAAATGTCATTAACAATTGCATAAATGTCATTAACAATGCCATAAATGTCATTAACAATGCCATGAATGTCATTAACAATGCCATGAATGTCATTAACAATGCCATAAATGTCATTGACAATGCCATAAATGTTATTGACAATGCCATAAATGTCATTAACAATGCCATAAATGTCATTAACAATGCCATAAATGTCATTAACAATGCCATAAATGACATTAAAAATGCCATAAATGACATTAACAATGCCATAAATGACATTAACAATGCCATAAACATCATTAAAAATGCCATAAATGTCATTAAAAATGCCATAAATGTCATGAACAATGCCATAAATGTCATTAAAAATGTCATAAATGTCATTAACAATGCCATAAACATCATTAACAATGCCATAAATGTCATTAACAATGCCATGAATGTCATTAACAATGCCATGAATGTCATTAACAATGCCATAAATGTCATTGACAACGCCATAAATGTTATTGACAATGCCATAAATGTTATTGAAAATGCGATAAATGTCATTAAAAATGCCATAAATGTCATTAACAATGCTCTAAATGTCATTAACAATGCCATAAATGTCATTAACAATGCCATAAATGTCATTAACAATGCCATGAACGTCATTAACAATGCTCTAAATGTCATTAACAATGCCATAAATGTCATTAACAATGCCATGAACGTCATTAACAATACGATAAATGTCATTAACAATTGCATAAATGTCATTAACAATGCCATAAATGTCATTAACAATGCCATGAATGTCATTTACAATGCCATAAATGACTTTAACAATTCCATAAATTTCATTAACAATGCCATAAATGTCATTATCAATGCCATAAATATCATCAACAAAGCCATAAATGTCATTAAAAATGCCATAAGTGTCATTAACAATGCCATAAGTGTCATTAACAATGCCATAAATGTCATTAACAATGCCATGAACGTCATTAACAATACGATAAATGTCATTAACAATTGCATAAATGTCATTAACAATGCCATAAATGTCCTTAACAATGCCATAAATGTCATTAAAAATGCCATAAATGTCATGAACAATGCCATAAATGTCATTAAAAATGTCATAAATGTCATTAACAATGCCATAAATGTCATGAACAATGCCATAAATGACATTAACAATTCCATAAATGTCATTAACAATGCCATAAATGTCATTATCAATGCCATAAATATCATCAACAAAGCCATAAATGTCATTAACAATGCCATAAATGTCATTAACAATGCCATGAACGTCATTAACAATACGATAAATGTCATTAACAATTGCATAAATTTCATTAACAATGCCATAAATGTCATTAACAATTCCATAAATGTCATTAACAATGCCATAAATGTCATTAAAAATGCCATAAATGTCATTAACAATGCCATAAATGTCATTAACAATGCCATAAATGTCATTAACAATGTCGTAAATGTCATTAACAATGACATGAATGTCATTAACAATGCCATGAATGTCATTAACAATGCCATAAATGTCATTAACAATGCCATGAATGTCATTAACAATGCCATAAATGTCATTAACAATGCCATAAATGTCATTAACAATGCCATGAACGTCATTAACAATACAATAAATGTCATTAACAATTGCATAAATGTCATTAACAATTGCATAAATGTCATTAACAATGCCATGAATGTCATTAACAATGCCATGAATGTCATTAACAATGCCATAAATGTCATTGACAATGCCATAAATGTTATTGACAATGCCATAAATTTCATTAACAATGCCATAAATGTCATTAACAATGCCATAAATGTCATTAACAATGCCATAAATGTCATTAACAATGCCATAAATGACATTAAAAATGCCATAAATGTCATTAAAATGCCATAAATGACATTAAAAATGCCATAAATGACATTAACAATGCTATAAACATCATTAACAATGCCATAAATGACATTAACAATGCCATAAATGTCATTAACAATGCCATGAATGTCGTTAACAATGCCATAAATGTCATTGACAATGCCATAAATGTCATTGACAATGCCATAAATGTCATTGACAATGCCATAAATGTCATTAACAATGCCATGAACGTCATTAACAATACGATAAATGTCATTAACAATTGCATAAATGTCATTAACAATGCCATAAATGTCATTAAAAATGCCATAAATGTCATTAACAATGCCATAAATGTCATTAACAATGCCATGAACGTCATTAACAATATGATAAATGTCATTAACAATTGCATAAATGTCATTAAAAATGCCATAAGTGTCATTAACAATGCCATGAACGTCATTAACAATGCCATGAACGTCATTAACAATACGATAAATGTCATTAACAATTGCATAAATGTCATTAACAATGCTCCAAATTTCATTAACAATGCCATAAATGTCATTAACAATGCCATGAACGTCATTAACAATACGATAAATGTCATTAACAATTGCATAAATGTCATTAACAATGCCATAAATGTCATTAACAATGCCATAAATGTCATTAACAATGCCATGAATGTCATTTACAATGCCATAAATGTCATTATCAATGCCATAAATATCATCAACAAAGCCATAAATGTCATTAAAAATGCCATAAATGTCATTAACAATGCCATGAACGTCATTAACAGTACGATAAATGTCATTAACAATTGCATAAATGTCATTAACAATGCCATAAATGTCATTAACAATGCCATAAATGTCATTAACAATGCCATGAATGTCATTGACAACGCCATAAATGTTATTGACAATGCCATAAATGTTATTGAAAATGCCATAAATGTCATTAACAATGCCATAAATTTCATTAACAATGCCATAAATGACATTAACAATGCCATAATTGTCATTAACAATGCCATAAATATCATTAACAATGCCATAAATATCATTAACAATGGCACAAATGAAGAGTTTAGATGGTTTTTTGTTGTAAGGTTTTCAATTATTGCAAACTTGCATTGTTTTCTTGGAGCTTTGCAAAAATTTCTTGAGTTTTCCCTTCAAATTGGGAAATTTGTAACTACAGCTCATTTTTGTTTATGTTACTCTCAGGTGTAACAACACTACATTCATTCTTAGTGGGGGTAATATTTCCATGAGCAGGGCTTCTGATTCTATTAGAGGTTTTTACAACTATTTCTGGATCTTGTGCACTTCTTTAAACAAGTGAAACAGCTTCTGGATCATGGAGTCTGAGTCTTTCTGCCTCTAGTTGAAAGAAGTCTTGTTTTTGCCCTTTGATCCTTGTCTTCTCCTTGAAAGTACCTGAGATTGTGAAGAATGGTGACTCTTGTTCACTTATCTTCTGGTTCCTGAATGATGTGAAGCTATTTAATAGTCTGGTTGGTTTACTCTTTGTGAGCCTGAAGGAATCACAGTATTCTCTGTCTGGTTCAGTTGTTCTTCTATTTCTTGGATAGTGGCTTGATTCTCCCTTATCCTGGCTTCGTTTTAGTCCAGGAGTTTGAGCTGCCTTTTAGGATTCCATCATTTTGTGATTACCATAATATCTCTGAATGGTATCTCTTTGAGACATATCTTCTGTAAGCCTGCTCCAAGTTCCTCCCAGTGTGAAGCTAGGTTGAGCCTCTTGTTGTCCATACTCCATTGTAATAAATATTTGAGGAGTTGGTGGAGCTGAAGAGCTTGATCCATATCCTCTGATTCCCCTGTTTTGGGGTCTCTTTCAAATTGAAAGGTGAATGGCAGTGTGGGTATGATTTCCTTCAGTTTCCTGCCATCCACAATGGTGTCCAGACCCTGGTCATCTGGTTCTGAACAGTCCTTGTCTGTCCTCTGGCTGGTTCCTTAGATGTACATGGGACATGTTAGTGTTTGAAAGCAGTCAAAAACTTTATTTTATTAGGTTATTTAACTTTGACTGTGCCTTGTAAAAACATTTTATCTACCGACTTGGGAAATTTTCCTTTAGAGGTTACAATTGGGTTAATTACTGTAATCTTTCCCATATGTGAGCCTTAGAGGTATTCTTATATACCCAAAAGACCAAAAATAACCAATAATTTTAGAATTATAAGTAAATAAACTTATTTATATTTAAAAACCAAATATAAAATTACAACTCAATTAAAATTTAAAATTGTGAAAACACAATTTACTTGTAAAAATTAAGTAAAAATAAATTTTGAACAAAGATATTAAGATTAAAGTATTTTTTGAAAAAAGTTAAACAAAATTCATAATAACTCCTTATCCAATAAATAAAATTACAAAAATCATTTTACCATTTGAATCCTCATAATAAGAAAGGTGGGGTCACCTATGGATGAATTTCTGTAACTGAACTTTAAATAAGCTTAAATTAAGTTTTTAGTATTTCCTGTATGAAAATTGAAAATACTCATAACCTTAATTCAATGTACACCAAATGAAGTGTTAACCATCAATTTTTATGTTAAAATTGAGGTGTGGTGTGTAGTTTACAAGTTATGACAAATTGAAGTATTTTCAACTGAAATGTCAAAATGTGCATATGTATTAAATAAGTGAACTTCAATTTACATTTGAGGTATCAATTATTAAATTTGTTTACTGCAAAAACTAAGTTGAATTACATATGTAAATTACAATTATAATACATGATGAGTAATTAAAAAAAATGGAAAGATTAATTCTGGGGGGGAAGGAGTCTTGGCTCCAAGGGTGCCAGACTCCCCCAAATTCCTTTCTGACAGTTGTGTGTTGTCAAAATTAATGCAAAATCTCATCACTTTTGGCCTGTAATTGATTCACAGGGTCTGTGACTCAATTGATGATGAGGTTTTGATACCAACCAGGTCAGTTTTAACTGTTGCCAAAAGGGTTAAGCTACCCTCAAGCTGAAAAATATTAGTAAAATAAATTTCAACTGGTTTTGACATCTCTTACACAAATTATGACATGTTTTTAATGGTTGAAACAAGTTATTACTCTAGCAATTTCTGATTTCAGGGTCTGAAATGGCTGAAAATAGCAAAAAATGGCTAAAAACAGCCCTTTTTTGGTCCAAACCAGGGTTTGATGATTCCATAATTGGCTTTTCTGCTTTCAGAGTGTTTTTCACAACTGAAAATAGCAAATTTAAATTTTGGGGTAAAAATTTGGTGGCTATAAAAGAATGTCTTCTTTGCCCCACTTTTCTCTTCATGTTAGAATCTTCTCATTTTATAATTAGCTTAAATACTTTCAAAAAAATCAATGAAAGATTTAAACCACCCTTTTTATATAATTTTGAACCTTTCAACCAGGTGGAGAAATCATTATAATCATTTTTTGTAACTTTGTATAATCATTTTTACCCTTGAACCACCCCAAAAGTGAATTAAAGCATCTTTCATCACTGTTAGCTTTGTCACTTTCTTTCCAAATTCACTCTTGTAACTTTTGGGCACATTTTCTCTTTAATATTCTTGTTAAAGACTTTGTCCTCATATTAGCTTCCTGCAGTTCTTTTCTCAATTGATTCCAATTCAAATCATTCTTGGAGAAATTTCTTTTGTAGCCTTAAATATCTCTAGTAGAGTATTTTTGAATAAATTCTTATTGTTGGTTCAACAATAAATCTTTATAATTTTTTATTTTATACTTATAAATCTAAAAAAACACAAATCTTGTGTGTTTTATCTTAACTCTTAAATTTTACTCTTTTTGGTTGAATTGTACCTTATACAAATTTTGAGGAAAGGAAAAATACTTGATTTTGAACCAAATTTTTATATCCACACCTTAAATTTGGGGGCCCAGCCATGAAATTTTATCTGTGACATAATTTTTTAATTTTTTGATCTTTTTTCTTATATTTGAAAATTTTAAAAATGCATAAAAAATACTTATAATTCAAAAAATTTATAAAAAATAAAACTTTTCCATATTGTAAGTGAGGCTTTATTTTTTCATTTCTCTTTTGAAAAACCTTTTTTTACTTAATTAATTTATTTTTTGATTAATTTTAGTTTCTGAAAGCATGGTAAGACAAGAAAGTATTGAAACTGCATCAACAACCACTAGCATTATTCCTGAAAGTACTGTCAATTCTGATTATAACAGCACAGTTATTTTAGCTCAGAACAATCAACTAGAGCCAATTTCTTCAGAATTAAAAAATTGGAACATAAGTAATACTCTCCAAAAGGCAAATAATTTGGCCAATAGTAAGTTTTTTGATGTAAAAATACTATTTTAAGCTTTCTTGATGATAATTATGCCTTCAAACAGATAAAGAGAAGGCTATAACCCCTCAAGAAGCTCGCAAAAAGGTTATAGATGTGATTATGGCAGAAGCAAATCGGTTACAGAAGGAAAAGGGTCAGTAAATGAATCCCAAATTGACAAATTATTCAATTCTGCAGCTGATAACACTATCTTACCTTCAAAAAGAGCTGACACCTCCACAAGAAGCCTCAGTGGATGTTTACAAAGCCAGCCAGAAGGCTTACAACAATGCCTCGCAGCACAAAGAGTACCAGATCCTTGCAGATCTGTGGAAAAACTGCATTAATTCTTACCTGACTGTGAGAAAGTTTCTGGAAAATCCCAAAACTTGCAAGTTACTCAAGGGATTCCACCCATTGATGGAAAAGAAAAAAATGATGCTTTCAACAGAAGAATGGAGAAAAAGAAACCCTCAGCCACCCAAACAGGTGCAAAATACAGCCCCAATAGCCAGCAGAAGAAATTCCAAACATGAAAAAGAAGCCACAAACTCAGAACAAGGGAAAGGGCAAGGAACCAGCCACAAAACCATACAGCCAGGGCCACAGAATCCCAAATATTCAGCAGTATGCCATGAAAAATGTGTTTCAGATGGCCAGAACCATGATGGAATTATAGAAAAAAGGAGGAATCCATATTAAAATATAAGAAATGATTCCTGACATTCTGGATGGCATACCAAACTTGTATATAGCTATAAATGATGTGAAAATTTATATTTCTGAGAAGAATTAATCAATGGGTAACAATCATAAGAAAAAAATATAAGCTTGAACCAAATAAATGGAATACTGATGGTTTTTTAAAAAATTTCAAGATAAATTAAAACTTCCAAAAATAACAGTTCATTTGGTAATAATATAAATGAAAAAATCTAAAATTATAAAATAATTGATGGATAAATATTCTAAATTCAATATTGATGACATAATTGAAACAAGAATAAGACAAGCTATAAATATCATCAATGAAGATACTAAGAAAGTCCTTGATTATATTTTAAATTTGTTTACTGAAGTGAAGACATATACAATTTCCTTGAAAAAGTGTTTAGATACCTCACAAGAGAAATTATCAAGATTAACAATGATTTTGAATAAAGTCATTTCTGATAATACTAGACAAACTGAATTATGGAAATAAATGGCAATTAAAGAAGACATGTATAAAATTTAATCAATCAATTTAATAAAGGTTTTTCCACATGAATTCAGAAATTTCCAAAGGTGTAGCACCAGTAAAATGAATGATATTGAACAATTACTGCACATCTTACCAATATTTTTTACACCTCTGAATAAAAATGAGGGTACAAGAAATTCCAACACAAAAGTATTGGATGTAGAAAATTTACACTCAAAAAGTGAATTTTCCACTTATTTCCATAACTTAGAACCATAAATGGGCCAAGAACTCTTGTAAGAAGTACAAAAACTTAAAGAATGGCCTCACTTCAGTGGTGAAGGAGAATATGAACATATAGGATTCATCAGAGGTATTGACTTGATTAAAGAGTATTTTGAATTACCAGAAATATTGGTAATAGAAATATTTAAGACCTTGTTTACCAAATCAGCTCATAGATGGTATATCAAATTAAGACAAGGACATGGACAACCAAGTTGGACTTGGTGGACAACCCAAATTACTAATAAATGGGGCAATGGTGCTTGTAGATTTAAGTTTGAAAAAGCCTTTTAATCTGCTAAGCTTAATGCTTAAAAGACAAATATTTACCATAGTTTTTCCAACAGAAAGAAAGATTAACAGAATTATATCCTTACATGTCAGAATTTATGATTCACAGAAAAATTCTAAGAAGATGTGGAGGTTACTTTGAGCATTCTTTCAAAATCAGGACTACTGAAAAATTTTCAGCAGAAGATATTATAAATATACTAGAAGAAGTAACCATCAGAACCAAATTTTGTTCTAGTAGGGTGAATCTCAAAACAAGGTTTAATATACCTTGGAAAGATTATGTGGAAAAAAATGCCAAAGAAAACTCTAATAATATGAAGTATAAATCTGCAGATGTAATCAGAAACTTCCATATTTTCCAAAGAACCACACATTTAGCTAATAAATATCTAAAAACAGGGAAAATCAAGGAAATTGACATTGAGAAAGAACCTGATGTTGAAAAAGATGATGTAAATGAAGAAAACTCATATGATAAATAATCAATATTCTCTTAATCTTCAAAAGATATAGAAAATATCAATTTCACATTTGACATCATAAAAATTTATTCCCACTTTCCACAATTGAACAATGGTCAACTTTATTTGTCAAAAATCCAAGATGCACAACTCATGAAAACCAAACCAAACAGGGGAAAAGGTTATACAGCTTTTAGCTCCTGTATAATAGCAGTTTTAATTAATAAAAAACCCAATAAGATTTTACTTGACCCAGGAGCCTTGTGCTCTTGTGTTGGAAAATATTTTCTTAAAAACTGTGCACCAAATTTTGAAAATCAACTATTTCCAATTGATGGAATAAAATTCAAAAGTGCAATTAATTCAATGAAAAAATTTGGAATATTTGAAGCTACTGTCATATTTCCAAATATCAATGGAAATTTAAGAATTAATGTTGAGTTTTTTGTTATGGAAAACTGCTCTAGTACCCATTTTATATTGGGAAATGATTACTTAATCATGTATGGAATAGATTTACATAACAACAAAGACAGATAATTTACTTTTGGGGACAATAAGCATCAAAAATTTGCCTTTTTACCTTTTAAAAGACAAATTAAAATAAATAAAGTATAACCACTAAATTCAGATAGATATAAAAATATGAGCAGTTGAATGAAGCTGAAGTAAGCCTTCATCTTAATGACAAACAGGAAAATGAACTCTCTACCCTTTTATATGACCACAAAGAAGCCTTTGCATCAGATAAAGAACCACTGGGGGAAATTGTTAGGCATAAAGCTGACATTATTTTTAACATTGAAAGACCTCATCCACCACTCTTGAGAATACCTTCATACCCAGAAATCCCAAAATCAAGAGAAGCCCTTGAGCTTCAAATTAAAGAACTTCTGGACCTTGGTGTAATGATAAAGCTTGGCCACAATTAGGAATTATAAATAACTTCACCAGTCATAGTGGCATGTCATAATGAAAAATCCAGAATGGTCAGGGACTTTAGATTTCTGAAAACTTACACTGTTATAGACAGGTATCCCATACCAAATTTCCAAATTTCCCTGGCTAAAATATCTCAAGAAGTGTAAATAAGCACTATGGATGCCTTAAAGTATTCCATCAAAATGTAATGACATCAAGAGCAAGGAAATATTTGAAAATTATTGCTCATTGTGAAGTATACAAAAGCTTAAGGATGCCTTTTGGTATCAAAAATGCACTTTCACGCTTTCAAAGAATGATGAATTAAATCTTCCCTGAAGAACTTTCAGAAGAATGGTTAATAATTTACATTGATGAAATCATCTTCTGTTGCAATACTTTGGAAGAACATATGTACATATTATCCATAGTTTTGGGGAAAATTCAATCTGTAAACATGAAAATTTCTTTAAAAAAATGTCATTTTGGATTTAAAAAACTCCAAGCCCTGAGACATGTAGTATCTAGTATATTCCTTGTAATTGACAAAAACAAAGTTTCAGCAGTGCTACTGAAGCCTATGCCTCAGAACAAAGAAGGAAATACAGTCATTTTTGGGGTTTGCAGGATATTACAGGCAACATATTGAAGATTTGGAATACATAGTAAGACCTCTTTATCAATTACGTGACAAAGACACAGTATTTGAAATGACTGTTGACAGAGTCAAAGCCTTTGAATCTTTAAGACAAGCCTTGACCACTGCTCCACTCTTACTAATGCCAGACTTCAAGCTGCCCTTTAATATTTATCTTGATGCATCAGGAGATGGACTAGGTGCTGCCCTTCATCAAGTCCATATTATAAATGATAAACCTGTATAAGGACCCATATTTTTCATATATAGGAAGATCAAACCTACTGAATCCAGAGATGAGGCAAGTCAGATGGAATTTTTATGCCTTGTCTGGGCCTTGGAGGAATTTGATGAATTTCTTGAAGGATGTGTTTTTGAATTAATAACATATTTTACCACTGTTAAATCACTTTTAAACATGAAAACACCCAACAGACATATTATCAGATGGAATATATTTATACAGGAATATAAGCGCAATATTACCATTGTACACAAAGATGGTAATATTCACAAAAATGAAGATGAACTAAGCAGATTTCTGTTACTAATTGACCTTGATAATCCTGCTTATGTGCCATAAAAAGCTTCCCTCAAAAATCTCAATTGAAGGAATCAGTTTTATAGACCTTAAAACTACCTTTTTTGAGGAAGTAAGAAATAGTTATACTAAGGATAAGAATTTTATCATCCTATGCCAATTACTTACTAAAAACTCTAAAGATAAAACCTTACAAATCTGATGATTCTGAAAATTACCCTTGAGGAAAAAAGCTCCCCATAATATACCTCCTGTTGAATCATTTGGAATTAGAAAGATCACCAAAGTTCTCAAAGAAAGGAAATTGAGGACTAATAAAGTAAGGGAGTACCTTGTCAGTTACAGTGACCCAAATTGTGAATATAAATCATTAGAATAAAAAGACATACATAAAGCTACCAAACTTCTCAGAAGGCTCAAAAACACTAAAAATAGCAATATTACAAAGTAATATTCCTTTTTTTAGGGGGAGGGAATGTGAGCCTTAAAGATATTCTTATATACCCAAAAGATCACAAATCAAAAATCATGTTATAATTATAAATAAATAAATTTATTTATATTATTAAATCAAATATTGAAATATAAATATAAAATTTTTTTAATTATAATTTAAAATTAAAAATTTAAATTTAAATTTCAAAATTTTGAAAACAAATTTTTTACTTAAAAAAAAATTAATTAAAAATTAATTTTTTTAATAAAAATATTAAAATTAAAATATTTTTTTGAAAAAAAAAAATTTATTATAACTTTTTTTTATTAAATAAATAAAAATTATTAAAATTATTTTATCATTGAATTTCTCAAAAAAAAAAGAAAAATAAAAAGAAAAATAAAGGTGGGGTCAACTATAAGTGAAATTTTTGTAACTTAACTCTAAATAAGCTTAAATTTAGTTTTTAGTATTTCCTGTATTAAAATTGAAAATCCTCAACACCTTAATTTAATTCAAACCACATTTGGTGTTAAGAATCAACTTTTGTATTGGAATTGAGGTTTGGTGTGTAGTTTAGAAGTTATGAGGAATTGAAGTATTTTCAATTTAAATATTAAAATGTGGGCATGTATTACATAAGTGAATTTTCATTTACATATAAGTTATCAATTATAAAAGTTGTGTACTTTAGAAACTAAATTGAATTAAATATTTAAATTACAAGTATAATAAATGATGAGTAATTAAAGAAAAAATAAATTGGAAGGATTAATTGTGGGGGGTGGGGAAAGGAATATTGGCTCCAAGGGTGCCAGACTCCCCCAAATTCCTTGCTTACAGGCATGGGTTGTCAGAACTCATGCAAAATCTCATCACTTTTGGCCTGGAATTAATTCACAGGGTTTGTGACTCAATTGATGATGAGGCTTTGATATCAACAAGGTCAGTTTTAACTGTTTCCAGAGGGTAAAAAAATCTTATTAAAAACTGTTTTAACTGGTCTTGAAATCTATTATAAACATTCCAATGTGTTTTGAAGTCTTGAAACCAGGTATTAATATAGAAATTGATGATTTATGGGTCTTAAATGGCTTAAACCAGCCCTTTTTTGGTCCAAGCCAGGGTTCAATTATGCCATAATTGAATTTTCTGTTGTCAGAGTGTTTTAAATGACAAACAATAGTAAATTTAACTTTTGGAATAAGAAAATTGGTGACTATAAAATAATGTCTTCTTTACCCCACTTTTCTTTTCATAATTATCTTAAAAACTTCTAAACCAATCAATAAAATATAACAACCACCTTTTTTTTTTATATCATTTTAAACCTTTTAACCATTTTAAAAAAAAAATATTATAATCATTTTTAATTTTTAATCACCCCCAAAAATAAAAAATTAAATTAAAGAATCTTTCATCACTTTTAACTTTTTTTTTTTTTTCAAATTGTTTTAAAAAATTTTAATTTGATCAATTTTTTTCTTTTTTTTTTAGGAATTTTTTTTATTTAATATTCTTTTTTTTTTTTTTTTTTTCTCTTATTTTAATTTCTTTTGAAGTTTTTTTTTTCTAAATTTTAATTTAAATTGATTTTTTTTTTTTTTTAGACTTAAAAATCTTTATTAAAATATTTTTTTTTTGAATTAATTTTTTTTTTATTTTTTTAAACTAAAAAAATAAATCTTTATAATTTTTTTTTTTTTTTGTTTTATACTTATAAATTTAAAAAAAAAAAAAAAATTGATTTTTTTTTTTATTTAAAAAAATATTTAATTTTTATTCTTTTTAATTGAATTTTATGATATAAAAAATTTTGATGATGGAAAAAAAAGTACTTGATTTTCAATAAAAGTTTCATATCCAAAGCTTACACTTTAAAGTTTATCAAGTTTGTTTTAACTTTTTATGGATATAGATTTTTTTTTGGGTTTCTACTTATCTGAGTTGAAATTGTTTTAAACTTCTTTTTTTCACTGTGCCACTTCCCCTTTCCCTTCTGCACTTCTGTGTCTGAGGGTTCCACAAGTTTGTTTCCCTGTGACTGGGTCTCAAGTGTTATGAGGTTTTCTTTCACTGAAAGAGAAGGATGAGGGCTTATGTCAGTTAAGAATTCTTAAAATGCTATTTTCAAATCTAAGAATGACCTCTGATACAGTATATGTCTATGCTGTACCCTTGTATTATGATTTATTATTGAAATTATTAATTACATGTCCAAAAAATACTGGCTTGTTAATTTAAGGTCTACTATTTTTATCCCAATATCTCACAGATTCACTTGTAATTAACAAATGGTTCTGTAATATAAAATTAAAATTATCAATATTTCCAAAACACCTCTGTAAATGTTATTTACTTGAAAGGGGTCTTCTTTTTATGTGAAGAAGAAGAATTTAAAAAGGACTTAGTTTTTGAAATAAAAAAAAAACACCTAATTTTTTTTTCAATTTTGATTAAATTATAATCAAACTAAATCAAAAAAAAAAAAAAACACAGTGATATAAATTATATACTACTTTAAAAAAAAAAAAAAAAAATATAATACTATTTTTTTCTTAAAAAAAAAAAATTATTTTAATTTGAAAAAAAAAAAAATATTAAGAGAAATATAAAGAGAAAAATCAAAAAGAAATACTTAATTTTTATATCAAAAAAAAAAAAAATACAAAAAAAAAAAAACATATTAGGACTCAAAAAAAAAATTTTGAGGTTGATTCTATAAGTAAAGAAAAAAAAAAAAAAAAAAAAAAAAAAAAAAAAGATTAATTATTAAAATTATAAAATTCATTCAAAAATGAAAAAAAAAAAAAAAAAAAAATTAATTTAAAATGAAATTAATTAATTAATATAATAAAAATAAAAAAAAAAAATAATAATAAATCTTATTAAATTAAGGGTTAATTATTATTATTATTTTAAAATTAAAATAAATTATTTAAAGTTTTTTTTTTTTATTATTATTTTAATAATTATTTTTATTTTAATTGTTGTTCAATTTTTTTCTTTTTTTCAAATTCGAAGAAAAAAAAAAAAAAAAAAAAAAAAAAATCATTAAATTATAGGGTGTTGGTAAACACACATTTAAGTACTTATGTGTTTTTGATAAAAAAAACTTATATGTTTTTATCAATTTATGATAAAAACACATAAGTGACCTTTTTTTTTTTCAAAAAAAAAAAAAAAAAAAAAATTCTCAAGCTAAGTTTTGAGGATTTTTTTTTTTTTTTTTTTTTTTTCAAAAAAAATTTATTTAAAAATCTTTCAATTTATGAATTTCCTTAAAATTTTTTTTTTTTTTTTTTTTTTTTTTTTTTTTTTTTCAAAAAAAATTTATTTAAAAATCTTTCAATTTATGAATTTCCTTCATTTTTTTTTAAAGAATGAAGGGTTCAATTTAAAGAATAAAGCATCAGAATACCATAATTTTTGGGAATTTTTTTTTTTTTTTTTTTTGTGTGTGGGACAAGTGAAGGTACAAAAAAAAAAGGGTTTTTTTTTCCCATCATTATAATTTACCTATTTTTTTAAAATTGAATTTAATAATTTTTTTCACTTATGAATTTCTTTAATTTTTTTTTTTTTTTTTTTTTTTTTAAATTAAAAAAGTTCAATCTGGAAAATAAAGATCCAGAAGCTCATGAATTGGGAAAAAAAATTTTGGTGGGACAACAAGTGAAGGTGAAATGAGTGTTTTTTTTTCAACTGTTTTTTTTTCTTGTGTGTAATATGACTATTTTCAAGTACAAAAGTTCCACATGTTTGATAAAAAAAGGAGATTGAGGTGGGATTTAAGCAATAAATATGACTGAGGAGGGGGATAATTGGTATAAATTGTATATACAAAAATCATTCAATCAGAATCAACCTCCAAAATAGTGGGTTTTTTTCTGAGAGGGGGGGAGGAATATTGGACAAATACAACATTCTGTGTTTCTTAAATTTATCAGCCCACCCCAGGGCTTGTGTTTGGGCATGAATCTCTCAGTTCACAGTAATGGGGGGGACTGTATAAGCTTTAGAAATGATGATGTCCAAAGGAACAAAATGAGCACAACTATTCAAGAAGCAGATGAAAATGGGGGTATCATCATTTGGAGGACAGAAATAAGGGAAAAAAGAAAAAGATTGGGCTGTGGAATAAAAGAAAACTGGTCTTTTATACTTATTTGCAATTGGATCTGCCATGTCAGGCATGAACATCCACTTGCTTTTTGGAGCCTTTCCAACATCTTCATACCATTCAATTCTTTCCAAATAAGAGGATACTGAGGGAATTAAGGTGTTCATGGATTCATAAAGGTCTTGATTTTGGTGAATTTCTTCAGCCAAGTCACCTCTGACATTAGCCCATTGATCTTGAGTCTTGTAAATGAAGTGGGATACTGTTCTGTAGCCACAATTTCCATCACCCTGGAGATTGATGGCCTTGAAGGTGTATTTCAATATAAACTTGGGCAAGTCTTCTGAGCCAGTTATCTGATAAAATAAGTTCAAAAAATGAATAAATATCAAAATAAACAACAGAAAATTACATTAAAAATAATCAGAAACTCACAAACAGCTTGTAGCATTCATCACTTGTGTGATAATTGCTTTGACAATGCTCACAGTTCAAGTCAATTGCATCATAGATATTCAAACTGGTGGCAGGCTTGTGTGATTTTCTTTGTGATGTTTTGCTTCCAATTGCCAATCTTCTGGAACTTCTCAGGGTTACTTCTGATTTATTTAATTCAGTTGCTGAGGGTAGTGAATCTGATGAACTGATGAATTTAGATAATGAGTCCTCAGAATCCTCAGAATCTTCAGATGAGTCCACTTCCATAATTTTTGAGGGGACATTTGACTGGGATCTTGACTTTGTTGTACTGGTCACTTTTGAAAAAAGGGGGAATTTGGGGATTTGGAATGGGGTAAGAACCTTTTGAAATGTGAAAAAAAGGTGAAAAAAGGTGTGAAAAATTAACAGAAGTGGTTAAGAGTGAAAGAAAGTGGTTTAAATGTGGGATTAATAGATGAGGGAAGGTAAAAAATTGAAAATTGAGAGGCTTGAAAGCAGGTTGTTGTGGTGGAAAATGCAGTCTTTGGGGGAAAAAAAGAAAAAAAAGTGTGAAAAGATTTGCAAAATGGCTTTGGTAATGCTGTTTTTCCAAAAAAAAAAAAACAATGGTTTGGGGTGGGGATAATGTGGATTATTGGGGTGTTTGGGCTTGTTTTTTTTTGGGGGGGGGGCTGGGCAAAAAAATCTGAGACAATTTGGAGTTGGAGAGGTTTTGTGGGGAAAAAACCTCTTTTGGGAATGTTTTGGCCCAATACAGGCCCAATTGTGTTTCATTTTTAATTAAAAATGGGCCCAGGGCACCCCTTACGTGTTTTTACCAATTTGCTTACGTGTTTTTACCAACACCCAAATTATATTATGAATTAATTCTATATATATATATATTTTTTCTTTTTATAAAAAAAAATATATATATATATTAATTTTAAAGTTAAATTGATTTATTTTTTTAATCTTAAAAAAAATTATTCTTTAATATCCTTTTTTGGTTTGTACTCTTTTTTTTTGAATTTAAATAATAAATATTTAATTAAATATTATTATTATTATTTTATTCTAAGAATAACTTTTTAATAAATTTTTTAATTTGAAATAACTTAAAAAAATTAATTTCATCTTTTGATAATTTCCTTGATGAATTGAAGGATATTATAAATATAATACTGGTCCCTTTTATTAAATAATCATTGAATTTATTGTAAAAAAAAAAAAAGTATAAATAATGATTTATAACATCATTTATTAAATTTTTATATTCTTATTAAAAAAAAAAAAAACTTTTTTTAATTATAATTTCTAAAAGGATTTAATTGTTCATTGATGAAATCAATAATTGGTTTGAATTTTTATGATAAGTTTTAATATAATTATTTAAAGAAATTCCAAAAAAAAAAAAAAAAAACTTTTAAAATTTAATTTCAAAATTTTTATAAAAAAAAAAAAAAGTATTCAAAATTTATAAATTTTTAAAATTTTCCAATTTAATATAAATCTTCTTTTTGGTTTTATTAAGATGTAAAAAATCACCTTAAATCTTTAAATGGATTTTTTTTTTTTTTTTTAAGTCATGAATAATTAATTAGAAAGTATGAACAAGGATGATTAATATTTCCAAATGAAAATATAAAAAAAAAAAAAAATTAGTAAAATATTGAAATATTTTAACCAAAAGGTTTTAATAATTAAAAAAAAAAAAAAAATTTAAATCCTTATGATTGATATATATACTTTTTGGATATTTTAAAATAAAAAAAAAACTCCTTAAATTTTTTTTTTTTTTTTAAAGAAAAAACAAAAAAAAAAATACACTTTTTTTTTTTTTTTTTTTTGAAAAATCTTTATTTATTATATAAAATTTAAATATTTTATTTGAAAAAAATTAAGAAAAAAAAAAAAAAAAAAAAAAATTTAATTAAATATTTTCAATATTTTTTTTTTTTTTTTTTTTTTTTTTTTTAACTTTTTTTGATAAATTTTAATTAGATTTAATTTAGAAGAAATATTTTTTTATGTTTATTAAATTGAAATTATTAAATTATAAATACTTAAAACATTAGATTATTTTATAATATTATATAAATAATAATCCTTTGTTTTATTAATCAATTTTAATCTTTAAACAAAAATGAATTTTAATTTTTTTTTTTGATTTTAAAATTTTAACAAAAAAAAAAAGGTATTAAATAAGTTATATAGATATATATATATATATATTTTAATTTTATTTAAATTAAAAAAATTTTAAAAAATTAAAAAAAAAAACATTTAAAAAAAATTAAATAAAGATCATTTAAAAAAAAAATAAGAAAAAAAAGAATTGAATTAATTAAATTAAATTAAAAAAAAAATGAAATAAAATTATAATTTTTTTTAAAAATAAAAATTTAAATAATAATAATAATTTAATTAATTTTTTTTATATTTAAAAAAAATATATTTAAATTAATTTTTTTTTTTTTTTTTTTTAAACTTTTAAAATAATTTAAAATGAAAAAATAAAAATAAAAAAAAAAACTTAATTTAAATATAAACAAAAAAAAAAATTAATGAAAAAAAAAAAATAATTTAAAGATATTAATTTTTTTTGAATAAATTTTGATAAATTTGAAAAGTCAGTGAGTTTTTTTTTTTGTTTTTTTTTAATTTATATTTTAATTCTAATTACTTTTTTTTTTTTTTTTTTTTTGAAAAAGATTTAAAAAGAAATATTAACTTAAATAAATTATTTTAAAAAAATAAATTTATTTAATATTTATAATAAAAAATTGAAATTTTTTAAATATTATTAACTAATTAAAAAAAAAATTAAATTGAAATTTTTTTTAAATTATAATTTTTATTAAAGGATCTTAAATATTTTAATTAATTAATTAATTAATTTTTTTGTAATAGAAAGATTATGTGTAATTTATATTAAATTAGTCACTTAGTTGTTTTTGAGGGCTTCATTTAAAGGTATTAAAATATTTCTAGTTATATTACCATTTTTAAAAAAAAAAATAGATTAATCATTAAAATTAAATTAATTTTAACTAATCATTTTTATTAATATTAATTAAAAGTTGAATTTTAATTTAGTTTATTTATTTGAAGAAAATTCAAAAAAAAAAACAGCAGAAATATTTAAATATTTTGAAATCAATTTGAGTTAATTAATTTCAAAAAAAAAAAAAAGAATTAAATTGAAATATGAAATAATAATAAAAATAATAAATTTATTTTTTAAAAAAAAGAGAAATAATTTTATTTGTTACCTTTTTATCATTTGTTTTTTTTTGATAAACCAATAAAATAAATCAATAATTTTAATATTAAATAGAAAAATGTATTAATATATCTCAGATATCTCAAGTATGTGTCAAGTTATAATAAGATCTTTACAATTTAAATTTAAACTATTATTATTATTTTAAAACAATATTAAATAAAATATTTCATTTGATTGTAAGAATTTGATTATTATTTTTTTTGATTAAATACATATAAAGTATAATTATTAATAATTGATTGATGTACATGATTCATTAAAAATTAATAATTAAAATACTTGATAAATTTAAGATTGGATAATTATTATTATTTTAAAAATAAACATAAAAATTAAAATTTATTTTATAAATTTTCAATTAAAACTGATGAAATTTAGTTAGTTTTTGTAATTTATTATTAAATTTTGAATAATAATAAGATTTAGACGTTGGATTATGAGGTCTAATTTTCTAATTTTTTTTTTCTAATTAAACTAGTTAATTATAAATGATGAAAAGATTAATTTTAGAATTATTTTAGTATTTTATTTTTTTTCCAAAAACAGAAAAAGAAATATTAATAATTAATAATTAAGATTAAATTAAATTAACTTTAGATTTTAAGATTATTCAAAATTTAAAATTAAAAAAGGGTTTGAATTTACTTTTATTCTTAAATTAAATATTTACCAAATTTTCTTTTAAAATATTTATTTTTAATGATTAAAACTTAAAATCAATTTGGTTAATTTTAAATTATTTAATTATTTATTTTAGTTTTAGATCTCAGTTTTAAAGCTAAATGTGTGTATTCTGTACCTGCGTTTGAATTTGAATTTGAATTTGAATTTGAATTTGAATTTATAATTTTATTTATATTTGGAAATTTCTAACAGTACAGCAGAGTAATTTATTGTAAGTTGATATAGCCTTTGATGCAAGTAAATAATAGTTTAACCCGACAAAACTTTTTTAAGAAAGATTTCTTTTTTTGATGATTTTTTTGATTTTTGATTTATTTTATGCAAGTTTACAAAAGAAAATTTTCTAATAAACTTTCAATTTAAATTTTACTTATGAGTTGAGTAAATCCAATAATTTTTCTTTGTCTTTTTTTGGCAAATTAATTTGAAACTAATGATTATTAGAGTGATTTAAAAGAAAAGAATTGATTAAGATACTAGTGTTAGTAGTATTTTAATCTTTTTTTTAAAAAAAAAAACAAAAAAAGAAAATCTGATTATGAAGATGAAAATGATTAAAAGAAATTCAAGTCAAAAAACAAACTTGATATTGTAGTATAAATCAGTAGATAGAGAGATGTTTGAAGGTCAGTCCCAAATTCCAATGAAAGATTCGATGATTCGAGTAGATTTAAGATTTTTATTTTATTTTTACTTTTAAATTTTTTTAAAAAAGAAATCATTCCAAAATTTAAGAATCATCAAAACTGTAAATTAGAATTTAGATTACACATACCGTTCGTTATACTGTAATGTACTGTTTTGTACTATAACTTGAATTTTTGATATCAATCAAAATTTTAAATCATTAAAATCTCAAGATTTAAAAAACAGAGACCTCATTAAAAATTATTTTAATCATTTAAATTTTAAATTTAATTTTTTTTTAATAATCTTGAGAAAATTACAATAATCAAATTTAAAAAATCGAAAAAACAAAAAAAAAAAAACGTTAATGAATTAAAAAATAAAACTTTTTTTTTACTTTAAAGGAAGTTTGATTTGATTTTCTTATTTATTTTTAAGAAAAAATTAACGGTTTCTTAAAATAAAATTTGAAATTAAATTTTAAAAATTTAATCCAAGACGAAAATTTTAATTTAATCTTTTAGTTGATTTTGATTTTGATTTAAACTGATCAAAGATATAAAGCTTATCATAAGATAAAATAAAAATTTGAAAATAAATTCATTAAAAAATAAAATAAAAATAAAATTTAATTTAATTTAATTTAATTTAATCTGATGGATTTAAATTAATTTTTTTAAATTTCAAATTCAAAATAAAAATTTATTAAAATTTAAATAATAATAATAATAATAAATCCTTTATTTAATTATTAATGTAAAATTTATAAATTTTTTCAATAAAAAGTAAAAAAATTTAAATTTTAATATCAAAATAATTTAAAACTTAAACGATTTAAGGCTAATTAAGTTTTTTAAAAAACTAATTCATCTTTAACTTAACCCCTTGCTTAAAATAAATTTTTTATTTTTAAAAAATTATTAAAATTTAATCTTCCATTCTAACACCACCATTCTAACAACTAATTAAAATTTAAAATAATTCATTCAAAAAAACTTATTTAAATTTTTTATTTATCTCTCTTCTTTTTATTTTATTATATTCTGATTGATTATTTTTAATCTTAATAAAAATTTATCAAAAATCCTCAAAAATCCTCAAAAATCCTCAAAATTTAATTATCAAAACATCATGGCAACTAATTCTACTACTACTAGTACTACTAGTAATATTAATACTAATACTAATCCTACTGCTAATAATCATCAAAATACTAACTCATCAAATCAATCTAATCATCAAGATATCTTAAGCTTTACTAACCCTCATCCTGTCCAACAACATGAAATTCAATTTGATCTTTCTCAACGTAGAAAAGGTGTTTGTAAGTTTTTTAATTCTCAAAAAGGTTTCGGGTCAGTCATCTTGATCTTTCTTTTTCATTTTCTTTAGAATTCATTCATTTTTGATTTTATTTTATTTTTTTTATCTTGATCAAAATTTCTCATAATCAAATTAACTTGATCAAATCATTAAGCTCTTGATCAACTTGATCTATCTGTTTGATTCATTCATCTTAAATATTTAACAATTGATTCTATTTCAAACTAAAGGATTATCAAACATCAATTATTATTATTATTTTTCAACAATTTGTCTTGATTTCTGCTTTACATTCATGGCAGATTATTAAAAAAAGAAAAGAAAAGAAATTGAATTACTTGATTACTAACTAAACTCCGGTCATGTTGGTTTGAAATCAAAATATATATCTTGATTGATTTCTTTACAGATTTATAAATGATGAACGTCCCGAGGAATTAGGTAACCAAGAAGGTTAGATGATTTATTTACTTATCTAATCTCATCTTCATTCTATCATCATAAATGGTATCTTGTTTTTTATGATTTATTTATTGGATCGCTTCAATTCTAGTTTTTGTTCATTATACATCTATCGGAAGTAAGGGTGGTTTTAGATCATTAGGTGAAGTAAGTGGAAAGATTATTAGTCTTCTTTGATCACTTTAAAAACAAAATTCATTACAATTCAAGCTCAAAAAAGAAACTTGATATGATTAATAATAATAATTCAATAAATTATTAAAAATGATTTATTACATTGAAATATCTTACTTATCAGGGTGAAGAGGTATGTTAACTTGAAAAGATGTTTTATTACCTCAAAAACTTGTAATCATTCTGCTCTTTATCTTGTCTAGGTCGAATACGTCGTCACACCTGGTCAAAAAGGATTTCAAGCTACTGAAGTCACAGGTCCAGCTGGTGAGTCACAAAATAAACTTGGTCATCATCTCCATCCATCCTCTTGAAAGTTTTTATTTGAGTCTTTTAAACTATTAATCATCTATCAATTAAAAAGTGGCTTGGTGATAATTAAAAAAATTTAAATTGATCAATTCTTAATTCAATCATCAATCAAATCAATCAATACACACACTTTGAAAGTGATGGTTTTAATTTAAATAATAAACAAGTGATTGAACTCAGAACCTGATTTTTGATGATTTAAATATCACTCAAATCGTTTGCTCTTAGTTAATGACCTCATTCAAACAATCTCAATGGCTTTCTTAAAATTAAAATAAATTACTAGTCTTAACCCCTTTCACATAAATGATCAAGATAATGATCCATAGTCTCTTGCGTCAGTTGAGGTAGTATACATTTTACTGAGGTCTTTTGTGATATTTTTGTTTTTGTTGGATTTGTGTATGTCTTTGTGTGTTTGTACGTCTGTTTACGTTGATGATGACTGGATGTGGTGATGAATCAACTACCTACCTACTATCTACCTGCCCTGTCTTGGTGACCTTTCAACTTGGTCGTTCGGTCTGCAATCAATCCATCAATCCATCCATCAATCCATCAATCAATCGGTCGATCAATCGATCGATCATCTACTACCTATAACGCCGATTGGATCGACTCGCTTCCACCTTGATGACCGGATCGTTCGATTGCCTTGTTGTTGATGACGATGGGCCAATCCATCGATTGATCTTAAATTTAACCTTAAATTCATTCTCTCCATCAATTCATCTTTCAAGGTCGAGCTGTTGTTGGAGATGTCAAATCAAAGTTGCCAAAAACACCCACCTTTGTTCCTTACCCAATGGGAATCATGCGTCAGCCATTCAATTTAATGTTTCTTTTTCTCTTGACCTCGACTCTAACCTTGAATCTTAAAGTCAAGAGAGGTCATATTTAACCTTTAATCAGTCCAGTAAACAAGTACACTGTACATGTGCTGTGCAACTGTACCTGTACAGGTGACACTAACCATTCATGGGATTTTTACCTTGCTTTTCTTTCACCTCCACGCTGGATTCCTCTAGCTGGCACGTACGCGATCGCCGGCGCCGGATCACCTTATATGCAACCCGATCCTTACATGTCAACTGGCGCATTTGGCTCACCTTATGGTGGCCAAGTCTTTTACGTACCTTCAGCTGTCGGCGTCATTCCGGGTGCTCACTCACCGAACCCACCTTACCCAAACGTAAGCAGCCCTCACCCAAGCACTCGGTCACCAACCGTGCCTTTTACTCACCATCAGCATACTCCAATGGCCATGTCAATCTCACCTCAGCCGGCAAGTAATGGGTTTGGGTTTACAAGTCCTTCAATGGCTTATGGATTCGGGGCTCCAGTCAACGCTAGTACACTAACTGCCGGTGTAGGAGCAAGTAATAATACTTCAGGAACTGAATTGAGATCACCCAGTGGTTTGGTGAGCACCGCAGGCTTTGGGACCGGGCCATCAAATCAAAGCCCCTTCAGCAACCAGAATCCTAATCATGGTTTAGGACTTGGATCTGATTCAAATAGCATCATTAACTCAACTGGTGATCATCTTCATCATCGATCTTCAACTGCTGGTAGTCAGCTTTCTCATCAACATCAACCATTAACTGGTTTTTCAAATCCTAGTTCTTTACTCTATACCACCACCACAGCCAATGGCATTCAAATTAATCATCAATAGAAAATTTTTAAGCTCATTGGACGCTTTGAACTTAGTAAACAGACGGTTAAAATCTCAATACAAGTGATCAAAAGAGTTAAAGCATAAAACTTTTTTTTTTTGTTTTTAAAGGACAAAAAAAAACAAGTCTGGGTTTAAAATGAGCCTCTCAATTGAAATATAGAAAAGTTTGTGAATTTATTTATGTTTGGTTTTTATCTTTTTTTTTAAAAAATGTTTTTTTTTTTTCAATCTATCACAAACTTTTCTTTTTTTTTTTTTTTTTTTTTGGTTTGATCTTGAGTTATACCTACCTTAGATGTGAAACAAAGCAAAATTCAGAATAATATCTGGTGTAGGTAAAATTCACCTCAACGAGAGTACTCCTAAATTTTACACGTTTCATTTTAAGAGTGAATTTTCATTATGTGCTTCATGGACTTAGCTCCTCCGAAAGTGTCATTATCAATAAGATTGTCAAGAAAAAAAAAACTTCAAGCTTGATCAAAACAATGACAATGTCGGAGGAAAGTAAAAGATATGAGATTAATTGGTTTGATTTACTCAGAAACTTGTCGTTGGTTGGTGTAAATCAATTCAGTTTTAGGGCCAGACTGGTGGTGAGTCTTACTTGGCACTCAGCCCTTAATGCCGCATTGGTGAGCGCCCTGATCTAGAACCTTGCAGCGTTCTATCTCCTTCGACAAGATTCCCACTTTTTCCTTGCCTTAGTTTCCAACGCTATAGCAAATAGAAGGGCTCTAAGAGAAAACGAAATCAACGGCCGAAAGGCAAATCTAAGCTGATCACTAAATTAGCAATTTGTAAATTTAGAATCATGTTTGGTTGGAAATCTTTTTAGTTTCTTCTCGCAAGAGCCTGATGGAAAGCTCAAATGATATTCTTGGATTTGGAAATTAAACTTAAAAATTGAAAATATAATAAAAATGAAATTTATTTCCCCTTTTTCAAGTTGAAAAAATCAGTTGACTTCATTCAATAATAATAATAAATGTTATCTTGGAAAGAAAGGGTGAATAATCCAAGATAGTCTGTTCAAAAAAAAGGAAATAATGGATTGCATAATTGATTTTTATTTCTTAAATTTAAATTGAATATTTTCATTTACTATATATATATCTTGTACAAAGGTTCAATTTGATTAAAATAAGTTTAAAAAAAAATTAGTAAAATTAATAAAAAAGTATTATTATTATTATTATTATTACTATTTGTAATTATTTAATTAAAAAAAAATTAATATTAAAATGAACCAAAAAAAAAAATAATAATTAATTTGTAATAAAAAAAGTTAAATTATAATTTTTTTTTTTTTCTCTTTAATATTATATTATAAGATTTTTCTTTTTTCTTTTTTTTTTTTTTTGTTAATTAAATTTATTTAAATTAAAAAAGATTTTATATTTAATTCTTAAATTTTAAATTTTTTTTTTTTTTTTAATTTTTTTTTTAATTTTAATTTTAATTTTTTTTTTTTTTTTTTAAAAAAAAAAAAAAACAAAAAAACTTTTATTAAAAAAAAAAATTAATTTAATTTTTGAAATTAATTTTTTTTTGTTTTTTTAATATAATAAAGATATTATTAATTTCCACAAAGTTTTTCTCATTAATCTTGAGAAAATGTATATATATATATATATATATGTATTTTTTTTTTTTTTTTAAAAAAAAAAAAAACACTTTTTGAAAGATCTTGAGACTGTAAAAAATTTTTAATGGTTTAAGAGAAGAAATAAAAATATTTTGTGTATTTATATCTATTTAGATTACAAGTGTGATTGAAGGATTTTTTTTTTTGAGAGGGAATTATGAATTAAAATTAACTTTTGTGAGTATTAAATCTATTTTGTTTTTACTTATATGAAAAAAGTCTTGAATTTATAATAAGATCACATTAATCTAAAATAAGAGCACTGTGAGTTCTGTTGTAATTTGTTTTTCAAATGAAAATAGAATTTAGTTTTCTACATTTCAATGCATTTGAGATGTAGGAATTGATCAGAGTTAGTTTCTTAGCTTTAAATCATTTCCTCAAGAAGTTTTACTATTGGCAGGTGTTTTATACTGGGATAGAGCTAACTTAAGGTCTTTATAGCTTGTTTTTAGACATAAAGGACTGATGGAAGTCAACACAAAAAAAGACAACACCCAATTATGAATAAAAGAAATCATCAAATACCCCACTGAAGACATCAGACTATTCATCAAAACCAAAGCCAAGGCAAGATGGCTGCTAGAAAATAAGGACACATGAATTCACTTAGCAGAACCTGTCTTAATTATTTTCCCTTACTCCTATCCAGTAATAATAAACTAATTCCCTGAATTCCTAGAAGGAAAGGAAAACCACAAAAAAAGAAAAGTCCTATGGGTCAGTAGTGATACACCTGACCACCAAAAGCATTACACCACTACTACTCCAAGGCAAACTAATGTATGACAGAACCTTCATGCGCACCATGGCTTACACCCCAGGACCAACAGAAAGCCTTAACTGACTCAAGACAGGTCACCAAGCCTTACAATGAAAAAAATTACCCACCTGAATTAAATCCAGGGGACAACACTTACCCCAAAGTTTCATGGACTCATACTACACCCCATCCATCAGAAGATGCACATGATGTATAAAAAATGACAAGAAAACAAATGAAAAAGTGGAAAACTAAAAAGACAAGTACAAAATTCCCTTCCTTAGCCAAAAATTCCCCATTTGTCAAAAATAAATTCATAAACTCATAAAGCCAACCCCAGCCTATGGAAAGTGAAAGCCCCTACCCCATTTCAAACTTAGTAACACCCATTATATCAGAAGATAGAAATAAATTGCCAAAAAAAAAACACCTCCTAATATTTACCTTACAGAGATGAATCCAATATGAGTATTTTGAACACTGAACTGACCCACATGGCCCTACTTTAACAGGTACCATAGACAAACCCTTACAGCTGGTTCTCACCAATGCACCAGAACTGGCACAGGTTCACCTCCAGAACAAAAAAACCAGAGTGTAAATCTACATCAACAAGTCCATTCCCCCCCACCAAATATTCTTCTTCCTCAGAAATGAGAATTTCCTAAGCTGTGTAATCATCAGCCAACTATACCCCTAAGCCCCAAGAATAAGAGTTATATTGGAATACAACACCCCAACTGAATTTAGAGAATTAACTTTACTACAAATTTTGATCAATGACATATCCAGATAGAAAACTCCTACCCTCATCATGATAGACTCCAACCTCCACCAGTGACTATAGAACTTCCCTCAATACTTGCACAATTAAGCTGAAGCATGAAAACTAATAGAAATTTACATGAAAAAAGGATTCATAATCATATTCCCAAACAAATAACCACCTTCAGGGGATCCCTATAGCAAATCACATCCATTGAACTCTCCTGGGAAAATAATTCAACCCATCACACTTTTCAAAAAACCTAAAATAGAATTAACCACACCTCCACTAACCAGTTCATCATCACCAAAATTATTTCTCCAGATCCAACCCTAATTCAAAAAAACTAAAACTTTCATAACCTCTTTAAATAAAAAATTATTGACAAATAACTCCATTCCTTAGACCTCAATATGAACTTGATAGAACAAATTACAGAAAACATCACTGAGTCCATCTGAGAATTGTAAAATACACAAGTTAGGAGGGTAAAAATAAACCACAAAAAAATTAAACCATGATGGGATGAAAAATTCCTAGACCTGCTGATAAAAGAAATAAACACAGAAAGAGTCCAAATTCTAAAAAGGCAGCACCAAGAGGAAAACATAAAATATTACCACCACAAGAATAAATTTAAACATAAGATATAGGAGCTGAAAACATTCTATTGGAAATTCTTACTAGAGGACAAGGGCCCAGAGAATGCATACCAGACCTAAAGATTCCCCAAAGAACAGTAAAGTCAAATAAGCATCTTCAGAGCCCTCAACAGGTATCTATTAGTGGGAGTAGAAACATAATCAGATAGAATATATGAAGGTATGTCCCTAATCCTGTCTTTAACTGACCTGAATGGAATTTAACCCCACCACCTTCTCTCAACTCCTTTTCAGTTTTTCCCCATCAAAGTAAGAAAAATAAAATTGGAAATAGAAAGATTTCCAACAAAAAGGAAGAATGTCTGGACAAGATCCTCAAAAAAACTACTCAAGATAGAAATCAACACAATCACCCCCCACATAACCACACTTTTCAATATGTGTCTCCAGCTGAAGTAATTCCCTCCACATTGGAAAAAGCCACCCATTGTAAATAAAGAAAGAAGCCAAGGAAGACTAAACTAATCCCAAAAACTACAGGTTTATCACACTAATAACCAGATTAGAGAAAATTTTCAAAAATAGAATCAATAGCTGGTTAATCTACTGGGCTGAGAAGACCCATTTGTTCCATAAAGTGTCTTCCTGTGACTCCAAACAGATGACCAACATGGCATCCAACATACCATAAGTAATAGTATGAAGATTATTGAAAATACATAACCAATGAAAGTATAATATAAAGGAGTAAACTTTTAAAATATAAATATACCTAACTTATTCAAATAAGATAAGAAAGGACAAAGATATAACCTTTCAAATTTAAGACTAAATAAGAAAAACCCTTATTTCCCCCTCTCATCTATCTCATGAATAATCAATTGAAACCCTATAAAAAATGGTATTTTTATTAAACCTCTCAAGAAGATCTATTCAATAGTTTCATTCACTCCTCTGTAGCACTTCTAAATTAGGAGATACAATGTAACCACCTTTTTGTTCACCAAGAAACCCCAAAAAGTCTAAGAGGGCTTGTACAAAGCTGTACAAAAGTACAAAAAAATTCAATATCTGAGTAAGAGCTTTAATTTTAGATACCTTGAATTCCTGTATGTCCAAAAATTGTCAGAGGGATCTTAGTTTTTAGGATTAATACTAAAAATACTGGATTGGTGAAAATAGCAATATAAAGAAAACCTTTGTCACAGTGGATCTTGGGGTAAACCATAGTGACCTGGCAATCAGAAATCAAGAAATCACTTTTAGGGCTTCAAAAAGGATGAAGAAAATAAAAGAAAGATATATTTATTTAAGATAAAAAAAAGAGAAAGTAAAAGATATTCAAATAACCAAATATAATAAATAAAGCCAAAGGACAAAGAGCCAACCAAATGAATCCTAAATTTTCTTTTTAAAAATTCCATAAATAAAAAATAGAATTAGTAAAGAATATGAAAATCAATATTCACCAACAGACAAAGAAAAAGGTTTAAATTAATGGCTTCAGAATATTAGTATTTACTTTCAAGAATTGGAATAAAATAATAATAAAAATAGATTCAATATATTAATTAAATGGAGAAAAAGTCTTTAGGGATAAAAAGGTATCCAGTATTGTGGGAACTCCTCTGCGTGTGGGATAAAATGAGTCAGTACCTGGAAGGGGAAATTACAAGAAAACAGTTTTGAATTGATGTATGAGACTTGTAGCCCTTTCTCTGCTTGTGTTCTAGAATAATCTAGAATGCCCTTCCTAATATTCTAAGTTATCTTTACTGAGCTCACCAAATCAATTTTATTATTGATAGTGGTTTGATCAGAAAATATTAGACTGAAAAATCTCTAATCAGACTTTTCTCTACTTAAAACAATGGTTAGTTAAAAACATTAACAAATATAATAATTCTTAAAACTTTTAGAAAATCTGGTTGGATTAAACCAAAATAATTTTACAAAAAGATAATAAATTAAATAAAAAAAAAAAGAAAAGAAGAATACACTTCTTACTATTAAAAAATCAAAACAAAAGTCTTCTATATATATATATTTTAAGGTTTTTTTTTTTTTTTTTTTTTTTAAAAAATGAAATAGTACAGAAAGTTACAATATGAGAGAGAAATAAATAGAACTTGATATCACTTCTAACAGTATATGATTATTAAGGGAAGAATAACTTGAAATATATTTGTAACAACCATGGAAATTAACCCTCTTGGACCTCAGTATGGCATATAAATGCCATATCCAATATATGGCAATTTGGCCATATCCATAACCATTTGCCAAATTGGCCATTGTAATTTCTTATGGCATTAATGGTCATTTCATCATCTGGGGCCAACCAGGCCCCTTCACCATCATCAAGCCCTTCTAGGCTGTCTCTTTGCTTTTGGGCATCTTGGGTGTTTTCCATACAACAGGGAAAATACAGCCCAAAAGCCTGTATTTGGCTCTTTAAGCTTTAAATACAGTTTGCGAACTTTGCGCAAATACAGTTTTTAAGCTGTATTAGCTGTATTTGGCCAAAAACCCAAAAATGGACAAATACCCCAAAAACCACTTTGTCACTTCTGAAGCTTCCAAAACCCAAATTTCATTTATATCCTCCTGGCATCATTCCCAAAGACCTTTGGCACATTTCAACCTTAAATAACCAAAATTTCCATATATTGTGTTATACACCATGATTCATCTTTTTTCAGAAGCAATCCAATAGTGGCAATTTCAAGTGGTTATTTCAACTCTTCAACAGGTCATCAAGGCACATCTTCCAGAGGATTCATCAAGGCTCAAGGGAAAGTGTCATAATCTCAAATACCAATGACGCCATCAAGAAATCAATGGTTATTCTCACTCACAGTATTCCTCCAAGGGAATACTGGCTGTTCATTCTCAAGGGATATTCAAGAGGCAGTTCCAAAACAATGTGTAAAGGGTCAATGCTCCACCAATCCACCTTGGCAACCCAATTCATTCAGTACAGTCTTAATTCATCAAGACCTGTATTTTCAATCATACATCATGGGAAAATCATTCAACACAGTTCATTTCCCAATCTGGCAAGGTATACACTTCATCAGACAATAAATACAGCTTCCAGTATTCAATACAGGACCACTGCTAGCCTGAAGGAGTCAAGCTCTCAGCTTTTCACATATACCAGCCTCCTTTGACCCTGGGGGGTTTTTCCCCCAGTTAATTAATATATTTTCATTTTATTTTATCTTTATTTATCTTATCATTTTTGTTAAGTGAATACTGATATTATCAAGTCAGTCATTTAGCACCTTTTCTCTCTCTTCTTTCTTTGCCTGTCAATGGATATTTGGTGGTAATATCCTTACTAATTCTATTGTTCATTTTGGCAGGTTGAAACAGTTATTAAGGATTTACTTGGTTGGCTCTTTGGCAATTTGGCTTCTCTTTCCTCTTATAGCATCTCATCTTTGTATATGCATATTTCTTAGAGGAATTCAATTCTTTATTTTATTTTCTTTATTCTTTTGGAGTCTTTCAAGTGAGTTCCCTGATTGCTGAGTGCCAGGTCACTCCTGTTTTTCTGTTCAAGAGCCCCTGTGAAATTATATTAATTAACTAATAATTTACTTTCATTCTATTCATTCTTTCTTTATAATTTCATTCACTCATTTCATTGAAATTATGACTCTTTAATGATTATGAACCTTATTATTCATTGTCACCTCTCAATTTTCTCTCATTCATTCTTCATTCTGAAAATTGAAAGCTGACCCAATTTTATTTTTTGTTTCTCTTTTTTGTAAATCATATTCAAATCATCATTTTAATTCATTCATAATTCAGGCCTCATCTCAATTTTCATTAGCTTTTCAAATTTCTCATCAAGTTATTCAGACACATTTTTCACATCAAGATTCATATTTGCTTCATTCTTCAAGAATTTTTATTCTTAAAGAAGAACTCAATTGATTTTAATTTCATTGATTGATTTGACATAAATTTATATTGACCTCAAGAAAATTGATTGACCTGAAGATTTCATTGATTTTGCTTATTTTTCACATCAAGATTTTTGACATAAATTGAATTTTTCCTCAAGAATTCATTTTGATTGATTGATTTTGTGCAAGATTATGATTTTAATTGATTTGACTTCAAGTTTTCATTTGATATTTAATTGATTGATTTACCTGAAGATCTCATGTGATTTATTAATATTTATTGATTTTCCTCAAGATATTGATTTTGATTTTTGACTTCAAGCATTATTTCAATTTCCTCAAGTTTTCATCTTAAAATCTTGATTATTGTCCATTTTATTTCATTTTTATCTTGAAATCATGCCACTCCAACACTCACCTCCTGCAAGTCAGACAGGATCTCAGGCCAGAACTCAAGCTGTTCTCACTCTAAGTCCCAGGGCTCCTCTTGATGGCACCCCAGCAGTTTCTCAACTGAGGGCCGAATTGGACAGAGGACCCATTTTGGAAGGAGCAGCACCATCCAGAAAGGAAGGAAGAGGGCTAAGAAGATCAAGTTAATTTTCAGGAGTAGTTGGCAGATTCCCAGGAACTTCAAGGACCATTTTCAAGGGTCCAGGTGAAGATGGTGAAGAGGAGGAGGAGAATTCTGTGGAAGAGGAAGAGTCTGATGGTACTGAAGGTGTCCCTGCTCCTGTGGAGGCATCCCAAGGTACTGGAGGGCCAACTCCAGCCCAGTCTAATCAGCCTGAACCATCTTTATTGGCCATTATGCAGCAAATGACTCAGATTATAGCCAATCTTCAAGCAGCTTCATTCTCTGAAGCATAAAGACCACCAGCCTTCAAGAATCCATCTATGAAGGCACCAGAATGCTTCAATGGGACTCAACCCTTCAAAGTTAGAAGCTTTATTCAGTCCTGTCAACTGATTTTTCATAATGATCTGGCAAAATTTTCTCAAGACAGAAAGAAGGTCCTTTATGCCACTTCATTTCTCATTGGAAGGGCTGCAAAATGGATTGAGCCTTATCTTTCCAATCTCACCAATCAATATCCAAATTACCTTCTAAATTCATGGAAATTATTTGAATCTCAACTCTTAACCTTATTTGGGGACCCAAATGAAGTCAGAAAATCTGAAGCAGAATTGTATTATTTAAGAATGAAAGAAGGTGGGCATGTATCTTTATACATTGCTGATTTCAGAATTATTGTCTCAAGAATTGGAGATTGGGGTGAAAGGGCTCTTATCCATCATTTCAGGAAGGGATTGCCATCCAGGATTTTGAATCAATTTGCCTCCCATCCTTCAAGAATTGACTCTCTTCAAGACTTAATTGATATTACCCTGGAGCTTGATACCAGGTACCATGAGAGGCAAAATGAAAAGAGTCACCATCAAGAGAAGAAACCTGAAGCCCCAAGATCAAGTACTTCTCATCCTCAAAGTTCTTCAAGCTCAAGTCAAAAGAAGAATAGGAATTTTCAGAAGAGGGACAAGCCCCATTCTTCTTTATTAAATAAAGATTTAAAAATGATTAATTCTGAAAAAGATATAAGAATCAAGGAGGGTCTATGTACTTATTGTGGTGGGAAGCATAGTCTTGAGTCCTGTCTCAAAAGGCCTCAAAACAAGCTTACCCAACTGTCAGGCAAATTTCCCAGCCAAGGAAAAGCCTGAGTGAAGATCATGTTGTGTTCAATGGTCTTAACTGTTTTCCATCCAGAGCACAATTGTGCATTCTGAATACTGGTGTCAAAAATTCTCTTGAATTTTTTGTTTCTTCTTCTCTCTCTGATATGTTTTACAGTATTCTAATTGATTCTGGTGCTACCAACTCATTCATTGC
Organism: Austropuccinia psidii; assembly: GCA_023105745.1. NCBI lineage: Eukaryota > Fungi > Basidiomycota > Pucciniomycetes > Pucciniales > Sphaerophragmiaceae > Austropuccinia > Austropuccinia psidii. The sequence goes on along the minus strand of JALGQZ010000002.1, from coordinate 12,155,961 downwards.
AAAGCAGTTCGTTCACAAGTATTCTTTGACCATGTCAGAACTCCCAGAGAAGATTCCCCTTATTATTCTTGACTCCTCTGAGTCTCCATCTTTATTTGTGACTCACAATACTAAATATATGGTTGAGCTCCCTCCTTTCCCAAGCTTTGAATGGGACTTTTTAGTCATTGATGCTCCCAAGGGAGAAGACCTAATATTGGGCTTTGACTTTCTCAATCATTTCAATCCATCTATTAATTGGAGGCAAGGGTTGATCACCTTTAATTCTGATCATAAGGACTATTATGATCCTTCAAAATCTTTCATTAATGACGTTTCTTCTGCCAAATCATGTGCAGCTCTGGTTGGTGATTCTAGAACACCATCACTCCCATCTTCTGTCCATATTCCTTCCCTTAATTCCCATCAGTCATTACTATCATCTAGAGATAAAGTCTTCAAAGAGATTCAAGATGTTGGAGAAGATAATTCTGTATCTTCACTTCATCTCTTCTTTGGGAATATGGACCTTGCTCCTTCATCTTATCATGACTCCCTGGAGGAGTTGTGGGATGAAGAGGAAGAGCCAGAAGAAACAGAAACTGTGATGAAGGTTGTTCCTCCTGTCTATCACCAGTACTTGGATGTATTCTCCAAGGTGAAAGCAGAGAAACTTCCTCCTCACCACGCCTGTGATCATCATATCGAGCTGGAGGGGTTTCTACCTCCAGTTGGGGTGATCTACTCTTTATCAAACCAAGAGTCAGATACACTCAGGGCCTACATTTCAGAGAATGTAGAGAAAGGTTTAATCCGGCCAAGCTCCTCTTCAACAGGGGAACCTGTCCTCTTTGTCAAAAAGAAAGATGGTGGCCTCTGTTTGTGTGTTGATTACTGAAAACTCAATGCTGTCACTAGGAAGAACAAGTATCCTGTTCCTCCTATGAATCAGATTCTTACTGTTTTCAATGGTTCTTCTATCTTCTCCAAGATTGACTTGTGTGGTGCATATAACCTTTTCAGAATCAAGGAAGGTGATTAACACTTGACATGTTTTAGAACTAAATATGGAAGCTATGAGTATTTGGTTATGCCATTTGGGCTCACCAATGCTCCTGCCTCTTTTAAAAACCTTGTCAATGATATTTTCCAAGATCTTCTTAATGTTTATGTTGTGGTTTATTTGGATGAAATTATGGTCTTTTCCAAATCTGAAGAAGAACATGTCACTCATGTGTCCACTGCTCTTTCCAGACTCAGAGCCAATAACCTCTTTGCTAAGGCCTCCAATTGCCTGTTTCATGTTTCTAGTGTAGAGTATTTGGGTTATGTTGTTTCTTCTGAAGGCCACAAGATAAACCAAGCAAAAGTCCAGCAAATTCTCAATTGGCCACCTCCAAGAAACCTCAAGGCTCTTCAATCATTCCTTGGCTTTGCCAATTTTTACCACCGTTTCATCAAGAATTATTCAAAGAAGATTAATTCACTCACAAGTTTCCTCAGGAAAGATTCCCGTTTTCCCCTCAATGAGGAAGCTCTTAGACAGTTTCATCAACTCAAAGAGGCATTCACCATTTCTCCAATCCTTTCTCACTTTGATCCTTCTCTACCCACCATTGTATAGACTGATGCATCAGATTATGCCTTGGGTGCTTTACTGAGTCAGATTTCTGACTCAGGAAAACATCCCATTGCATTTGATAGCCACAAGCTTCTCCCAGCTGAGCTCAATCATGAGATTCATGACAAGGAACTCCTTGGAATAGTCTGGGATCTGAAGCGCTGGAGAGCTTTTCTCCTCTCTCTTTCTTCCTATTTTGAAGTTATCACCAATCATTCCTCACTTCAATATTTTATGTCATTAAAGATTCTTACTTGCCGTCAAGCCCGCTGGGCTGAATTTCTCTCTGAATTCCATTTTTCAACCACTTACCACCCTGGCCACCTGGTCACTCTTCCAGATGCATTTTCACATTGGGACAAAGTTTACCCAGAGGGGGGGGAATATTTCATCAGCAAGAATCCAATGAATTATCAGAAAATAATAAAGCAAGAGGAAATTCAAGCCTCAAAATTATTTGCAGTCAAGGTGGAAGCATTTTCAAATTTGATTGAATCAATTCAAAAGGCATTATGGCAAGATTCTCAATATAGAAGTATTCTTCAAGATTTGGGTAAAGGTAAATCTTTCGAAGATTATTCTCTTGATTCCTCCTCCCAACTTCTGCTGTTCAAAGATCGGGTGGTGGTCCAAAATGACCCCACAATTCAGCTCAGCATACTTCAAAAAAGGCATGACTCTCCTCTAGTTGGACACCCTGGCCAAGAGAAGACTCTCAAACTTGTCAAGAGGGATTTCCACTGGTCCGGCATGACTCAATTCATCAAGGATTATGTCTCATCCTGTCAACAGCGTTCAAGAAACAAAAATATTCACCACAAGAAGTTTGGACTCCTCAAACCTCTTCCAATTCCAAATGGTCTTTGGATTTGTCTTTCAATGGATTTCATCACTCAATTGCCACTGTCCAATTCCTTTGACTCAATCCTTGTCATAGTGAACAGATTCTCAAAAATGGCAGTTTTCATTCCAACAATGTCTTCAATAACTTCATTAGATTTGGACCATTTATTCATCAAGAATACTTTCTTGAAGCATGGCCTTCCTTCAAGCATTGTTAGTGATAGAGGTTCTCTTGTTGTTTCTTCCTTTTGAACCAATCTTTTTCAGAAGCTCAAGATTTCAAGAGATCTGTCAACTGCTTATAATCCAGAAACTGATGGACAGACAGAGAGGGTAAATCAGATACTAGAACAGTACTTTTGGATGTATGTCAGTTATCATCAAGATGATTGGAACACCTGGCTCCCTCTGGCTGAATTTGTGTACAATAAATCTGACCACTCTTCACCAAAACAATCACCTTTTTAACTGTTTATGGAAGAGATCCACATTTTGACTCAGCTCACATTACTCAAGATACTCCTGCTGGAAAGCTATCAACAAAAATACAATCAGTACAGAAAGATGTCAAGAGAGAACTTGAAGTTGCCATAAACAGGTTTAAGAGGTATGCAGATAAAAGTAGAGCAAGTCCACCTGTTTTCAACCCTGGTGACATGGTATGGCTTTCCTCCAAGAACATCAAATCAACTAGACCCACCAAAAAAACTGTCTGAAATATGGCTGGGTCCTTTTACAATCTTGAAGAAAGTCAGCACTCATGCCTACCACCTCAAGCTCCCATCTCAATGAAAGTCCATCCACCCAGTCTTCCATATTTCACTCTCAGAACCAGTAAAGACATCAACAATCCCAAATAGGAATCATGAGCCTCCTCCTCCAATAATCATTAAAGAAGAAGAGGAATGGGAAGTCCCTCAAATACTGGACTCAAAGCTTAAGAGAGGAAAATTATGGTATCTGGTGGAATGGAAAGGTTTCAGTCAAGAATCAGAAAGATCCACTTGGGAACCAACTGAAAACCTCAAGAATTGTCCTGAACTGGTTAAGGACTTTCATTCTTTATATCCTGAAAAGCCAGGACCCAATTCTTCAAGAGCTTAATTTTTTATGGTTCTTGGTGGGGAGAGGAATTACCAAAAGTAAGTCCCACTCCTGGTATGCACCTTTAGGGGTATTCTACTCTTTTCTGTTGTAAGCATCACCTTGGCCACCCTGTGAGCACTCTGCAATTTTTGGACACAGATCTTTGGCCTGGCTTCCAGCATCAACTCCAAGATTATGGCCATTTTTCACTTGGGAAAATGGACCATTCATTTATTCATTTCACTTCCAAGTCTTTCCAATTCTAAGTTATTCTTTCAATAAATTCATTTTCTTTTATAGCACTGGCAGGAGTGGTAATTACCAAAATTAAGTTCCTCTCCTGGTGTGCACTTACCTGAGGGGTCTACAATCTGTCAAAACATCACCTTGGCCACTTTGTGAGCACCTGGAATCAAATTTCTCTTTCCAGGTCCTTGGCCAATTTCAAAATCAGTTATCAACCTCTGTGATGAAGATTGGAACCTCCTCAAGATTCATTTCTCTTCTATTTTTTCTTTTATTATTTTAATTTTCATTCTTTTATTTTTATTTTTATTTTTATTTTTATTTTTATTTTTATCTTGAATTTTCTCTTATCATGTCAAATTTCACGTCAAGATTATCATTCATTTCATTCATCATCAAATCTTGAAGCCAATGTCAAAAGAAGATAAAGGAAGTCCCAATTCATATGCCAGAATTTTAATACCAGTATCAAATTTATTTTTCTTAAAAGAACTCCTCAATTATCCCTCTCTCGAAACTCTTTCCAATAGCCTCAACAGGCTTCACCTTGTATTGGTGCTCAGGAGCTCACCATTTCAAGGTGAGGGGTACTGTCACAACCATGGAAATTCACCCTCTTGGACCTCAATATGGCATATCCATGCCATATCCAATATATGGAAATTTGGCCAAATTGGCCATTGTCATTTCTTATGGCCTTAATGGTCATTTTATCATCTGTGGCCAACCAGGCCCCTTCACCATCATCAAGCCCTTCTAGGCTGTCTCTTTGCTTTTGGGCATCTTGGGTATTTTCCATACAACAGGGAAAATACAGCCCAAAAGCCTGTATTTGGCTCTTTAAGATTTGAGTATAGATTGCGCACTTTTGCGCATTTTTTGAGAACTTTGCGCAAATACAGTTTTTAAGCTGTATTAGCTGTATTTGGCCAAATACCCCAAAAACCACTTTGTCACTTCTGAAGCTTCCAAAAACCAAATTTCATTCATATCCTCCTGGCATAATTCCCAAAGACCTTTGCCCCATTTCAACCTTCAATAACCAAGAGTGCCATATATGGTGTTATACACCATTATGCATCTTTTTTCAGCAGCAATCCAATGGCGGCAATTTAAAGTGGTTATTTCAACTTTTCATCAGGTCATCATTATGCATCTTTTTTCAGCAGCAATCCAATGGCGGCAATTTAAAGTGGTTATTTCAACTTTTCAACAGGTCATCAAGGCACATCTTCCAGAGGATTCATCAAGGCTCAAGGGAAAGTGTCATAATCTCAAATACCAATGATGCCATCAAGCAATCAATGGTTATTCTCACTCACAGTATTCCTCCAAGGGAATACTGGCTGCTCATTCTCAAGGGATATTCAAGACGCAGTTCCAAAACAATGTGTCAAGGGTCAATGCTACACCAATCCACCTTGGCAACCCAATTAATTCAGTACAGTCTTAATTCATCAAGACCTTTATTTTCAATCATACATCATGGGAAAATCATTCAACACAGTTCATTTCCCAATCTGGCAAGGTATACACTCCATCAGACAATAAATACAGCTTCCAGTATTCAATACAGGACCACTGCTAGCCTGAAGGAGTCCAGCTCTCAACATTTCACATATACCAGCCTCCTTTGACCCTGGGGGGTTTTTCCCCCAGTTAATTAATATATTTTGATTTTATTTTATCTTTATTTATCTTATCATTTTTGTTAAATGAATACTGATATTATCAAGTCAGTCATTTAGCACCTTTTCTCTCTCTTCTTTCTTTGCCTGTCAATGGATATTTGGTGGTAATATTATTACTAATTCCATTGTTCATTTTGGCATTTTGAAAAAGTGGTTAAGGATTTACTTGGTTGGCTCTTTGGCCATTTGGCTTCTCTTTCCTCTTATTGCATCTCATCTTTGTACCTGCATATTTCTTAGAGGAATTCAATTCTTTATTCTTTTGGAGTCTTCCAAATGAGTTCCCTGATTGCTGAGTGCCATTCCACTACTTTTTTTCTGTCCAACAGCCTCTTTGACGATATTCAGGTAAAATAAGTTAAACTTACTTGGTGTTGAGATATATTTATAACCTAAAAAAATCAACTACTATAGTATAATATATGAGATGTTCTGTGAGGTTATAAAGAAATAATAAATTCATAGCTTATTATTTCAACAAACTCTTTGATCTTGTATAATGGTAAGCTGCTGGTTTTTGATATTAATTGTAGAATAAGAGTAGTATTTATTTAATGTAAAGTTATTAATTTGGTAATAGTTCATTACCATAAGAAATATATTTCTAGTATAATATGAAAGTTTTCCCTTATAACTTCTGAATGGATATGTGACTCATGTGAATAGGGATGTGACAATGTTGTTGATTATGTTAAATAATTTAGTTGAGGTTGTTGATGGGTTTTATTTTATTTGTATATGTATCTTGATGAAATTGAATTGATTTAAGGGGGTTCTACTTTAGCTTAAAAATAGTAAAATTACTTTGAAAAATTCAGGTTTTATTTCAAAATCTGAGAAAATCACTTTAAAGTAATGGTTTTCCTTTAAAACTATCTAAAATTACCTTTAAGGTTTAATCACTGAACTCCAGAGATGCCTTACTCTTGAGCTTCAAGTATGAAGATCCTAATTATTATGATTACTAGTATGACTGCTAGTGAGGGATGAACTAAAAGCTTTTCACACAATTGGTTCTCTTGACCTATGTCAAAAACAAACTTCAATTACTAAGCTTAATTCATTAAACAAATTTCTAATTTAACCTCTTAGATAAGGGATTCGAATAAAAAGAAGTAGAAGTTACAATTTCCAGATGGGAAAAAGTCTAGAGAGATAAAAGGTTTGACTATTTATATTCTTTAGGGGGAATAAGGTTGGGGTTTAGCATTTTCATAAACTGTTTCATGCATATACATATGAATACTAGCTCCTTTTCAATTTCACTTGGATTACTAAGAATTCTATAAACCCATAGCTAATTTACTACCACCAAGATAAGGTTTCATAAATTCACTCCACTCATGACTCTTGTCACCTTTTACACTACATATCCTTAATTATATTTTTTTTAATAATAATCAAAACTACCATCAACTCAATAATTTACACCATTAAAATTTAAAGCAATTACCTTCCACTATCATCTGCTCAATAGAATAATAAAAATAAGCCACACTACTACCATTCTATATCAAAAAATAGAATGAAATCAAAATAAAATGAATATACCTTCACTAACTCAGAATAATAATAATTTTGTTAATTAAAATAGAGCTCATCTCAATACTCTTCTTAACAAAAGAAATTAAATAAGGCTTCCACAAAAACTTTCAAAATAAAACCAACCACAACTGCAAAATTTCTACCAATAAGAAAAATTAATTCTCATATAATAATAACATAATACTGCTCTCATAATTTATATTATGATTATTATTTTTTATAAAAAATTTACACAAAATTAATATCTAAAAATTAAATAACAGGGTTTTTCTTTTCTTGAATTCAAATATTCAATAAATTAGTAGAATACTGACTTGTCTTGTTTTGTTTTGTGTTTTTATAGAATATGAGTATTTAAGGTTACACAATCAGGCTCTTTTGATAATGATATTCATTTCTTTTTTATATTGGTCTATTAAGCTAAACTGGTATAGGTATACCACAGTATATGTGAAAGGTTGAAGTCTGATCCTGGAGGGTTGATCACCCAGCTGTGTTTACTGTTTTGGTCAATACAGATCTGACCATCTTGAGAACTGAACTGTGTGCCTTGAATTTCCACAGTGGAATATGAATTGGCCCAAAAGGGCCAATGCCATACATGTCAGCCTGTGACTCAAAACCAGAGCACAAGCATGACTGCCAGAATACCATAAACCAATGGTAGAGCAAAATACCACCAAAACATGGAGCTGAGCCAAACAAGCTCAAGAAGTATCAAAAGAAAGAGGAAACTCACCTCTTTCCAAATATGCAAGTCCCATAATCATAGGACAAAGAATCAAAAATTTATTCAAGCTAAAAGCAGTTTCTGAGCATAAACCTTAATTTTCACCTCTCATTCAAAATCCAGAGAAAGAGGCTGAACCCCATAAAATGGGTAATAAAATTGAAGCTCCCAATAAGGGCTATCCCATGGTACTAGCCAAATTGAGATAGCACCAAAGATATAGAAGTTATGGCCAAGATAAGGTCAAATAAGGGTGAATGAACTATTCACCTCTCATGCCACTTCTACAGCTTTAGTGTGAGATACACAAAGTGGGGACTCTTTGGATAGAGAACAATCAGGGCTATCTGATGTTGAAATTCCTTTTATCATATCCCATCTAGAACAAAAGTTTTTGGGCAAACAATTTACATAAATATTTTGAGAGAATCATATATCTGGATAGCAAAAATTGAACATGGAATAACTCTGCCATATTTAATGTTAAGCATACCAAATGAGGTATCATTGTGTAGATCTCATTCAGGGCTACACAATGAGCCAGATTCAAGCTCAATATCCTAAAAAATGACAAAGCTATAGTAGATTCAAGGTCAAAATCCCACATCAAGACCAATACAGCTTTACTGTGGGATAATACCCCATAAGTATGATCATGAGGTGTCAAATAAACAAATAAGCTTGTCTATAATTCAAAACCTCATAGTTTAGTCAAATAAAGGGGTAAATACAGGTTCTGTACAGCTTCTGATGCGTCAAAAGCACCAGAAAACACCTGTAAGCTCCATTGGTTAAAATCTTTGCCCTGTATAGGGTAAAAATGACAAATTGTGGTTCTAAAAGCACATTTTCACCCCATACCAGTCTGTATTGAGTGTGTAGAACCAAAAACCATCCAACAGTAGTGAAAACTTTCACTCCGTGGTCATGTGCAGAGGTAAACAACCTCCCACCACCCCAGAACAAGATAAAAGGGGGCCTTTCCTTGCCAGAAGGCCAATCCATCATACTGTTCTTAATATTCTTATGTGGTATAACTTTGTAAAAAGTGATACCCTTAGAATTAAACAGGTATAATCATAATTTTAATTATTTTAGAGTTTATTATTGTAAACCAACAGATAAACACTGCACCCAGGCCTATCAATAGCACTCACCATCACTAAATTTTTTTAGTATAGCCCTTTTAAGCATTTACTCACTCAATTATCATTATCAGTTCCATGTAACACTCATAGTTATAGCTTTTTATCATCATTGTACAGCTATATTATACAGTCACCCTGACATTTTGGGGGCCTGGCCTGGTTTTTTACCTATTTTAGACCAAATTATAGCTTGTTCTCACTATTTTTAGCTTATTTTCACGCCTTTTAGAGTTATTATACTTGTTTTATTACTTATTTCCACTATTTTAAGCCAGAAGAAACCCTGAAGGGGATTAATTTCATGGTTTTTCTCTATTCTGATTTTTTACTGAAAAATAAACAAAGCCTAATAAAATAATAAAAATAAAAAACATTGTATATATATTCTTTCTGAAAAATATTATTTTTTCATCAATTTGAAGATTTATAAATATATAATTTATATTTATACAATAATCTATTTTCTAAAAAAAATATAATGATATTTTTTTTATTTATTTCTTCATAATAATAAATACAAAGTATATATTGTTTGAATTTTTTTTAAAGAAAAGCTCTTAATATTCATTTTTTCATCCAAATTGGTGTGAAAAATTGATTATTATCATTATTATTGATTATCTCAATAATAATACTTCATAATAAAGTAAAATCATATTTTATTATTGAGCTTTTTTCATAATATATACAAAGTATATATCATTTGAATTTTTCTTGAAGAAAAACTCTTATAGCTCATTTTTTCATACAAATTGGTGTGAAAAATTGATTATTATAATTATTATTGATAATTTAAATAATAATACTTAATAATAAAATAAAATCATATTTTATTATTGAGCTTTTTTAATAATATATACAAAATATATATTATTTGAATTTTTCTTGAAGAAAAACTCTAATAATTTATCTTTTTCACCCAAAATGGTGTGAAAAATTGGTCATTATCATTATTATTGATAATTTCAATAATCATATTTTTTACTTTCACTGATTTTCTCATAATAACATATACAAAGTATATAGTGTTAGAGTTTTTTCTTGGGCAAATACCATTATAATTCATTTTTTACCAAAATTGGCGTAAAAAAGTTTATTTTTATCATTATTATTGATAACTTAAATAATACTAACCATTTAAAAAGAAATAAAACCATTTTTTTTCTAAACTTACTTTAATATTATATACAAAGTGTATATTATTTGGATTTTTCTCCAAAGAAAAACTTTAAAAAATAATTTTCTTCTGTCACCCAAATTGGTGTGGAAAAATTGATGATAGTCATTATTATTGATAATTTCAATAATAATACTTATGAAAAAGAAATATAAATAATCTTTTTTTAAAAATATACAAAGTGTATATTTTTTTGGATTTCCCTTCAAGTGAAACCCTTATAATTGAGTTTCCATCCAAATTGGTGTGGAAAGTTGATTTGCTGATTATTGATAGTTTTAATAAAAATTTGTCCAAAATGAATTATTGATTCGTAACAGAACAGGGATTTCATCAATTAGATAAAGCTCTCACCTTACAAATCAGAAATGATACCACCTCATTTCAGAGACTTTGATGTTCCAAGGAATTATTCCTTACAAAGAGAATCAACCATAAGTAGGAATAGAGGCCTGGAAAGGGGAGAAGTTGAAGCTGTTCAAAGTCCTTAGAAATGCCAAAATGAACCATCCTACACCTTCCAAAATGGTTTCCAACAGAAAACCTCTAGGAATGGCTTGAATAGAACAGTTTATTCTAACCCATCAAATCTTCAAAGAGCTTCTCCAATGGATAATGGAAGACAGGGAATATTACCTAGAGTTCCACTAGAAAGAACTTTTACAAACTATTCAGAAGATTTCCCTCAAAGAGATATTCTTCAAAGAACTTATCATAGCAGAGAAATTGAACCAGAGATCACATACTATGACTCTTTCAGGCTCATAAGGACTGCTAACACAACAAAATCCCCTAGTGGCTTCACACCACTCAGGCACCAGAAGATCAGTGACCAAGAGTCACCATACTTTCCAATCCCAGGTAGAATCCAGGAGAGGAAGAGGATCAGAGGACAAGAACAAGTCTTTATTCAACCAGAGGCAGAAAGAGTCAGATCCTATGATCCAGAGCTGGTTGGACCTGCCAAAAGAAGTACAAAAAAACAACAAACAGTTGTAAGTACTTCTAATGAAGCTAGAAGCCCTAGAATAAGGAAAGATATCTCCACTCAGATTAAACACAATGTTTTGATCCCTTAGAGTACCATAAGTAGTAATACTCTAAGGTTACAACTTTCCCAATTTGTAGAACAAACTAAAAAAGAGTTTGAAATACTCCATGAAAATATTTCAGGGTTACAAGAGGTTTATACCTTAAAAGCCAAAACTATTAATACCCTTCAAGAGAACTATACTAAATTAATTAAAGCCTAAGAAGAAATCAAAAGAAGACTAAATCAAGTCTTGGAGGAGCAAAATCACTGCGAAAGGGATAGGGAATACCTGGATCAAGATATTGACAGATTGTTCAATGTCTTCCAAAACATAAAACCTCAAACACAAGGGAATGTTTTGGATAATACATACCACCAGGGAGACATAAAGCTAGATGCTTTTTTGGAGAATAAGACAAAATCCCCATCAAAATACCAATATAGATATAACATGACTTATTCAGAGAAGGAAGAACTGAAACAGCTTCCAGAGGCCTCCAGCTGGCTAAAGCTCTCTGGTGTAGGAGAATATGATCACATGGAGCTCATTGATTATATTGATGGACTTCTCATTTATGTTCCAAGCATACCAGACTACTAGATAACAGCTAGACTGAACACAGCATTCAAAGGAAATGCTAGTATATGGTATACTGAAATGAAAGATATTCATGATAGAAGAAACTGGCCATGGTGGAGGAGCCAAATAATTCAAAAGTACAGGAATGATACATGGATATGGGAGAAAAACCTTTCATTTAAAAAAGATAGATACACAGTGGACAAAGATCCATATAATTTGTGTCTGAGACAGCCAAAAAGGCTCATAGCCATTGACACTCACATGAAAAAATAAATGAGAAATCACAAACTGTGAGCCTTCGAGGTATGTATAACATACCCATAAGGCCACAAATGATTTTATAAACAGTTAATTTTGTCTTAAACAGACTTTTTAGTTGAAATTGAAATAAAAAATAACAAAAAATAAGTCTAACTTTCTTTTGGATAAACAAAGTTATAAATATTATGTCATTTTTGGATTCTACACCAAAAATGACCTAGGGTACATCCATAAGGTGTTATACCCAAAAACACTTATTTCTTGTGTTATTAGAAGATTTAAGAATCTCACAGTACTAATGTAACTTTTTTAACATTTTTTTAGAAATTGTTAAATTTAAGCTTAAATAAGCTTAAATTTAAAGTTGCATAAGGTTAATGCAAACTTACCAAAATTTTAGTTAAAATTGAGGTGTGGTGTATATTTACTGAATTGGCTAAGGATTTTCCATACAGAATGTAAATCCTGCATGAGCTCAATTTAAAAGGGTTTAAAGCCATGGTATGGTTTTAAGTAAATAAAAGGGCAAAATCCACGCAAAAAGGTGGGACAAAGGAAAAAGACCAAATAGAGCTGGGGTACCCAACTTTTTGGATCTGAAATGATTCAATTAAGGTTGTCCACCTGTATTGGGGGTTTTTAACCTTATTGAAACTTTAAGATTAGACTTTGATCCAATTTTAAGGTTTAAACTGGTTTTATCCCAATTTGGACAGGAATTTCAAGCTGCCAAAGGGTAAATCCCAATATGCAGGCTTGAAATCAAGGTTTTAAGAGCTGTCAAAGCTTAATCAATCTTGAAAACCTTAAATAAGCTTAAAACTTTAAAGTTACAAGCATCAAAACCTTATCAAAAGCTAAGGTTTGGTGTGTATTGCTATTTTACATGGAAAAATAGCAATACCTTCGAAAATTCATTAAAAATCCATTTCTGAATGGATTTGCTTGAAATTTTTACACAGCTTACAATTGAATATTATCTACATATAAATTAAATTTTAAGTATCTTTTATAAATGAATTTCCTGGGTAATTAGCCTGGAAATCTACTCTTTTAATTAAGCTCAAAGAAAATTATGATTTCTTTAAAAATTAATTAAAAATTGAGTTCAAGAGATTTCTGCTTGAAACTATATTTTTAAGTTTTTCATGTGATAACCTTTAATATAAATAAGTTTATTTATATTGAAAACTTAAAAATAATTAGTTTAAATGAGGATTAAAGTTACATGGAGTTAAGAATAACACTGGTAACTTTAAATTGGAATTAAAAACAAGTTGCCTTAAGTTAAGAACTTTGTTTTTAAGTATGGTTTTTCAGTTTTGACCGAAGCACACCCTCTATATTCATTATGAATCATGAGAGCTGCTCTGAAGACATAAAAAGAGTCTTTTCATTACTGTTTTTTTCCATCATTCATTATCAATCCAATCATATTAGAAATTTAAACAGGTAAAGCTTTATTATTTAGAAAATCTTATTATTAAAGTAATTCTTAAGTTATTTTATTCTTTATTAATTCAAAATCAAAGAATTGATATCATAGAATTCAGATTATTGTTGTAATCATCAATAATATATTTTATATTATAAAATTATCATCTTAAATATCTTTTAAATCCACGAATTCCTCTTAAAAACTCTTTAATCATAATTTTTATTATAAAAGGTTGTTTCATCTTTAAAAATATTGATTTTTGGTGTGTTTTTAACTTATAATTATTATTTAATATAATAACTGTTGTATCAAATAAATATTATAAGTACATTTTCTCTAAAGTTCTATATCTTTTTTATCTAGTGATAGTTTTTTTATATAGAATTTTTATTCTATAAGAATTATTTCTGCACAGTGTGTGTTATAATTCTTTTATAAATAATATTTATATTATTTATAAGTGGTTAATATTCATATTTCCACATGTAATTGTCTCATTAAGAGCTTTACACTTCTTATTGTTATAACTGTCAGTGACTAAAACAATGATAGAATAATTATAATTATTATTATATTTTTATAATAATAATTAAATTTATTTTTAATAATTATATTTAAATTTGTGGTTATAATATTTTGTTATATTATATATTTCTACTGAGGACATTTATAGTACTCTTGATTTTGCTACTATTATCAAGAGTTTCATAGACAAACCTTACATTTGGGGGCCTGGCCGTGATTTTAAACCAATTTTTGGGACATAAATCATATTCTAGCCCTTATTTTACTATTTATTGACATAAAATTGCCATATTTGTCTTAATATTGGCTTTTTTGGGACTTATCCCTTATAAATAATCTTTATAATATTAATAAAGGTATTTTTTATTGAGAATATTGTTTGAAAAAATATACTATTGAGTGACTTGGAATAAATTTCTTTTGTCTAACTAGTGGCTTTTTCACATCACAGACTTGAAATTTATTCTTTGAGTTATTCTAGTATAAAATGAATAATAATACAATTTTGATTAATTAACTTGTTAATTGCATAATTATTATTTCTTTAAAGAAAATAATAAATCAAATAAAAAATCTTTACTAAAAACATTTTTTTTCTTTTATCCTAGACATTTTTCTTTATTTTTGACGTAATTTGCCATAAAATTACATTAAAACAACTTTATTTAATAAGTTGAGTTTATAGGTTATTTTCATTATTTGATAAAATAACTTATATTTTTAATTTTCTCTAGTGTCTTCAATCAGAGAAAATTCTTCAGACTCTGAAGCCTCAGAGTCCCGTATTGAAATTGAAACCAGCCCACCACCAAGGGGTTTGATAACCAAAGAGCCCTTTAAAGGTCCTGCAGGTGAATTCAATTTAATTTTACTCTATTTTTTATTAAAATTGACGTGAAATGACTCCTACTAGAAGTTGAAGTAACTACTCCATCCAATAAAATGGATCTGGACCAGGACATTCCAGCCACAAATGGAGGATGCCAGAACTTCCACCAGTTCCCAAAGGTTAGCCAGCACCTTTGAACCTCTTATTGAGAGTCCAGAAGCTGACATAACTGCTATTGCTGTTAGACCTGAACCATTTCCAACAGGAAGCTGTGGAAATTTATCAATCTCAATGGAAGAACTGGTTCTTGGCGTCAAAACAACAAGAGTGGGAACTTCTCCCAAGTCTTTCGATAGGCACCATCAAATCTTATCTTCAAGTGAAGAAGTTCATGGGACCAGAAAAGACAGAAGATCTTCTGATGGGTTGGACACCCATGTCTGTCAAAGGACAAGTCCAACAGATAAAAGCTTGGTTGAAAAACCAAAGCATGTTATCAGAGGATCAGAAGAACAAGTTGGCCCAAGGCAAGGAAACAGCCCAGTGGAAGCTCCCCAGGCATCCACCAGCAAAACTCCGCCTCAACAAGTGTCAAACAAGCCCAAGAAAGCCCCAAAGACCAACCAGAAGGGCAAGCAAAAGGCAAAGGGAAAGGCAAAGCCCAAGTGGAACAAGCCTTACCCTCAAAATTACAGAATCCCAAAGAAGGAAAAGACAGCCATGGACAATGTGTTCAATATGGCAAGAACCTTGATGGAATTCAAAAACAAGGAGGAGGAAAGATTGAACCAATCTTTCCCAAAGAAATAGATCTTGCAAAACTTGTAACTCACTTTGAATCTTGTAATAAAGAAATTATGGCAAAATTTAAAACATTTGATTATGTCCAACAGAGGTTGGGTACTTATATATTAAAAGTGAAAGAACAACAAAAGACCATTATTGGCCTTGAAAATGTTAATAAAGACAATATTGTGTCATTGATGCAAATTTGTGAAAGACTTGAGTCTAAAGTTACCTTACTCAATCAACCAGATGAGAACTCAATTTCTTTCATAACTGGACAGTTAAGAGAATTGAAAATACAAGTTCAAAACTTGGAAAATTCTACTGGTCACAATGCAGCTCTTTTTCAAGAGCAATTGGAAAAAAGTGATAAAGCAAGACTTGAATTGAAAGAAGAAATTCAATCAAGTATTAATAATATATCACTAAAGAATGAATTTCCAAGGCAATCCACACCAATTCTTGACAGAAAGGTTCTTAACTTGAATAATGATTTACATCATACAATTTCAAGTCATGATGTGGAAACTGCTTGCAATTTTAAGGACATTCCAAGATTAGAGGAATGACCAACCTTCAGTGGTGAAGGAGAATATAATAATATGGAATTTATGAAAACAATTGATATTCTCAAAGAAGACTTTAGCATACCAGATGAATACATCAGTGCCAGATCACACTCATTATTTACCAAATCAGCAAAGAAATGGTATTATAAAATGAGACAAGACCTTGGTAAACAATCTTGGCCTTGGCGGAAAGAACAAATTATTTCCAAATGGACAAATGATTCCTGGATATTTAGAATGGAAAATTCTTTTGAAGAAGCCATTTTTAATATTGAAAGGGACAGGCACATGACTTGGTTTCTTAAAAAGAAGGACACGTTAACTGCCCTTCATCTTGATATGTCTGAAACAATGGTACATAAAAGGATATGAAGAAAATGTGGTGGTGACCTTGAGCATGCTATAAGAAGAAGATGTATTGAGCCTTACTCTACAGAGGATTATATCAATGCTATAGAGGACATCACTACTAGCACAAAAATTGGAAGAAATTGGTCCAAAAACCCAATAGACAACAAGACTAGTGGGAAACCAATTTCAAAACCAAATAAACCACATGACAGACCTCCTTTTAAATGTCATAAATGTGGAAGCACATCTCATTTGGCAAAAACTTGTCCAAAAAAGACAAGAGTCAATGAGATAAATGTTGAAAAAGTGGAAGACACAAAAGAAACTGATTTATCTCTACATGAAAGTGATTCTGAGCCTTCAGAAGAAGAAGAAGTATCAGAAGAACTTGGTATAGAAAATATTAATGTTTCTTTTGAAGTCACTGAGGTACATACTCACTTACCACAATACAGTGATGAATGTATGGATCTCATACATGTGCAAGATGCCAAAATGCTAAAAACCAAACCTGCCAGAGGTAAAGGTTATACAGATGGGTCATCTTGTATCACTAATATTGTGATAAATAAAACAGAAGCCAAGATACATCTTGACTCAGGTGTTTTTTGCAATTGTGTTGGAAAGGATTATCTTGACAAAATTTATACCAATTGGCAAGACAAATTGATGCCAATTGAAGGTATAACATTCAGCAGCGCTATCCAAAATATGCACCCCTTGGGTATATTTGAAGCAGCAATCATATTTCCTCATCCTGCAGGAAGTATAAGATTGAAAGTTGAAATTGTTGTTATGAATAATTGTACTTCACAACACTTTATACTTGGGAATGATTATCTCAATATTTATGGTATTGATATTAATAATCATAAAGACAGGTATTTCACTATAGGGGAAAATAAAAGACAAAAATTTGCTTTTCCTCTAGAAAAAAGAGAAATTACTGTCATTAAACAAGTAAAAAATGTTAATAAGGAAAAATTTGTGTCAAGTCAATTAATTGAAGCACAAATTAGTCCTGAATTAACACTGGAAATGAAGGAAGAACTTATTGAAATTTTATTTCCATACAGGGAAGCCTTTGCTTCAGATAATGAACCACTTGGGGCTATAAAAGGCCATGAGGTGGACATTATTCTTAATGTGGAAAGGACGTATCCGCCACTATCAAGAAGACCAGTTTACCCAGCTAGCCCTAGGGGTAGAGAAGCATTAGAAAATCATATTAATGAACTAATCAAACTGGGAGTTCTTAGAAAAGCTGGACACAATGAGGAAGTAGAAGTCACAACTCCAGTGATCATTACTTGGCATAATGATAAGTCAAGGATGGTTGATGATTTTACAGCACTGAATACCTATACCATTCCAGACAGGTATTCAATCCCTAGAATCCATGAGACTTTGACTCAATTATCCAAAGCAAAATTTATTACTTCCATGGATGCTCTTAAAGGCTTCCATAAGGATGTTTTAACACCTCATGCTAGGAAATTATTGAGAATAATTGCTCATTGTGGTATTTATGAATATTTGAGGATGCCTTTTGGCATTAAAAATGCACCCTCTCATTACCAAAGAATGATGAATACTATCTTCCCACATGAATTATCAGAGGGATGGTTAATCATTTATATTGATGAAATTATCATTTGTTCAGAAACCTGGCAATTACATTTAGAGAGACTTTCATTAGTACTTAAGAAAATTCTACAAGTGAACATGAAAATTTCTCTTAAAAAATGTAATTTTGGGTTTCATGAGTTAAAAGCTCTAGGACATGTAGTCTCAGGACTAAGCCTTGGTGTTTATAAGAACGAAGTGGCTGCAGTTTTACTGAAACAAATGCCCCTGAACAAAAAAGAAATGATGTCTTTTTTAGGGTTTGCCAGTTATTACAGGCAGCAACTTAAACATTTTTCAATCCATGCCAGATCATTATACAGAATTTGTGACCAACAAACTGTTTTTGAAATGACGCAGGAGAGAATTCAAGCATATGATAAAATCAAGTATGCCTTGACCAATGCACCATTATTACTGATTCCAGACTGGAAACTTCCTTTCAAGCTGTATATTGATGCCAGTGGTGAAGGTTTAGGAGCTGCTCTTCATCAAGTTTAAATTGTCAATGACAAGCCTTATGAAGGTCCAATTTGTTTTATTTCAAGACAAATTAAACCTACTGAGGCCAGATATGGAGCTAGCCAAATGGAGTGTCTTTGCCTTGTTTGGGCTCTGGAAAAACTTCATTACTATCTTGATGGTAGTGTGTTTGAAGTAATTACTGATTGTAATGCAGTAAAATCACTTCTTAACATGAAAACTCCAAAAAGACACATGTTAAGATGGCAGATTGCTATACAGGAGTATAGAGGCAATATGGCCATAGTAAATAAAGCTGGAAATATTCACAAGAATGCTGATGGCTTAAGTAGATGGGCATTACCCAATACACCTGAAAATCCTGCCTATGTTCCTACAAGTGCAGAACCTCAAATCCCAATTTAAGGAATTAACATCACAGATGTGGGAACAGAATTCTTTGAGAAAGTTAGAGAAAGCTATAAGCAAGATAAAAATTGCCATATACTTACTGCTCTACTTGACAAAGATTGCAAAGATGAAGCTTTGGCTAATTTTCTGGATGATATTTGGAAAACAGCTTATGATAATGGAAGATTCCATTTGTTTGATGGTATACTATATCATAGATCTAAACACACATGTGTCATGGTCCTATGTAGTAGAATGTTGATTAACACAATACTACCAGAATGCCATTATAACATTTATTCTGGACATCTGTCTGAAGACAGAACAATGGAAAGAATTAAGAAATATGCTTGGTGGCCATCTTGGAGAAAAGATGTCATTGAGTACTGTCATAGGTGTGATAGATTCCAGAAAGCCAATAAAGCTACTGGTAAAAGATTTGGTCTGATGATCCATATCCAAGAACCAAGTACCCCATGGGAAGTGGTTCACATGGATTGGGTAACTGCATTACCACCTGGAGGTGATAAAAGTTACAATGCATGTCTTGTTATTGTAGACAGATATAGCAAAACACCAATCTTTTTACCATGTCATAAAGATGACACAGCTATGGATACAGCTCTTTTTATCTGGAATAGAGTAATATCCCATACTGGTCTCTTTAAAAACATCATTAGTGACAGAGACACAAAATTTACATCAGCATTATGGACTAATTTACATAAGCTTTTGGGTACAAAATTATCATTCTCAACAGCATACCATCCACAAACAGATGGGTTGGCAGAAAGAATGATTCAAACCCTTGAGGAAATGATCAGAAGATTTTGTGCTTATGGCCTGGAGTTTAAAGATTCTGATGGATTTACCCACAATTGGTGTACTCTTATACCAGCATTAGAATTAGCCTACAAGGCCTCCATCCATGCTTCAACAGGCAAGACCCCTGCAATGTTGGAAAAAGGATGGAACCCCAAACTTCCAATTGATACTTTGAAGAAAGATCTGGTTGATATTCATCCAACTGCTTCAAGCTTTGTGCTATTGCTTGATAAAGTGAGACATCATGCAAATCAAAGAATGAATGATGCCTTTGAATATGCTAAGCAGAAATGGGATAAAAGTCATAAAACTCCAGAATTCAAAGTAGGGGACTTAATACTAGTTTCAACCTTGAGCTTTAATAATATTAAAGGTCCAAAGAAATTGAAAGATTCCTTTCAACCATTTATTATTAAAGCCCTTCATGGGAAAAATGCAGTACAAGTAGAACTGTCAGGAGAACTGGAAAATAAACATCCAACATTCCCCGTCAGTCTAGTAAAGCATTACACTTTAAGTGACAAGGAATTATTTCCTTTAAGAAATGAAACACCCTTAGAAGTACCCCCACTAGATCTAAGTGAGGAGAAAAAGGTACTAAAAGTCTTGAAAGAAAGAAGACTTAGGGGAAAAAATGAAAGAGAATACTTAGTCAGGTATAAAAATCCACAACATGAAGATGAGTGGATTATAGAAAGCAAAATACCTGATTCCCAAAAGTTTCTCAGAAGATTCAGACATGAGAGAAGACCAATTGCTCAATAAAAAGTTTGAATTGTGTGCTTTACATACTTAAAAGTATAAGTAGAGAGGTTGGACAGTGGATTATACCCCCCAAATAACTTGGGGGTATACTACAAAAGAAAAATTGTAGTACAATTTTTTTTTGGTGGTAGGGAATGTGAGCCTGTGAGGTATGTATAACATACCCATAAGGCCACAAATGATTTTATAAACAGTTAATTTGGTCTTAAACAGACTTTTTAGTTGAAATTAAAATAAAAAATAACAAAAAATAATTATAGATTTTTTTTGGATAAACAAAGTTATAAATATTATGTCATTTTTGGATTCTACACCAAAAATGACCTACGGTACATCCATAAGGTGTTATACCCAAAAACCCTTATTTCTTCTGTTATTAGAAGATTTAAGAATCTCACAGTAGTAATGTAGCTTTTTTAACATTTTTTTAAAAATTGTTAAATTTGAGCTTAAATAAGCTTAAATTTAAAGTTGCATAAGGTTAATGCAAACTTACCAAAATTTTAGTTAAAATTGAGGTGTGGTGTATATTTACTGAATTGGCTAAGGATTTTCCATACAGAATGTAGATCCTGAATGAGCTCAATTTAAAAGGGTTTAAAGCCATGGTATGGTTTTAAGTAAATAAAAGGGCAAAATCCACACAAAAAGGTGGGACAAAGGAAAAAGGCCAAATAGAGCTGGGGTACCCAGCTTTTTGGATCTGCAATGATTCAATTAAGATTTTCCACCTGTATTGGAGGATTTTCAACCTTATTTAAGCTTTAAGATTAGATTTTGATCCAACCTTAAGGTTTAAACTGGTTTTATCCCAATTTGGACAGGAATTTCAAGCTGCCAAAGGGTAAATCCCAATACGCAGGCTTGAAATCAAGGTTTTAAGAACTGTCAAAGCTTAATCAATCTTGAAAACCTTAAATAACCTTAAAAATTTAAAGTTACAAGCATCAAAACCTTATCAAAAGCTAAGGTTTGGTGTGTATTGCTATTTTACGTGGAAAAATAGCAATAACTTCGAAAATTCATTAAAAATCCAAATCTTAATGGATTTGCTTGAAATTTTCACACAGCTTACAATTGAATATTATCTACATATAAATTAAATTTTAAGTAACTTTTATAAATAAATTTCCTGGGTAATTAGCCTGGAAATTTACTCTTTTAATTAAGCTCAAAGAAAATTATAATTTCTTTAAAAATTAATTGAAAATTGATTTTAAGAGATTTCTGCTTGAAACTCTATTTTTAAGTTTTTCATGTGATGAACTTTAATATAAATAAGTTTATTTATATTGAAAACTTAAAAATAATTAGTTTAAATGAGGATTAAAGTTACATGGAGTTAAGAATAACACTGGTAACTTTAAATTGGAATTAAAAACAAGTTGCCTTAAGTTAAGAACTTTGTTTTTAAGTATGGTTTTTCAGTTTTGACCTGAGCACGCCCTCTATATTCATTATGAATCATGAAAGCTGCTCTGAAGACATGAAAAGAGTTTTTTCATTACTGTTTTTTTCCATCATTCATTATAAATCCAATCATATTAGAAATTTAAACAGGTAAAGTTTTATTATTTATAAAATCTTATTATTAAAGTAATTCTTAAGTTATTTTATTCTTTATTAATTGTAAATCAAAGAATTGAAATCATAGAATTCAGATTATTGTTGTAATCATCAATGATATATTTTATATTCTAAAATTATCATCTTAAATATCTTTTAAATCCATGAATTCCTCTTAAAAACTCTTTAATCATAATTTTTATTATAAAAAGCTGTTTTATCTTTAAAAATATTGATTTTTGGCGTGTTTTTAACTTATAATTATTATTTAATATAATAACTGTTGTTGTTTGACTTGTTGTATTAAATAAATATTATAAGTAAGTTTTCTCTAAAGTGCTATATCTTTTTTATCTAGTAATAGTTTTTTTATATAGAATTTTTATTTTATAATAATTATTTCTGCACAGTGTGTGTTATAATTCTTTTATAAATAATATTTATATTATTTATAAGTGGTTAATATTCATATTTCCACATGTAATTGTCTCATTAAGAGCTTTACACTTCTTATTGTTATAACTGTCAGTGACTATAACAATAATAGAATAATTATAATTTATTATGATTATTCTTATTTTTTTTATTATTATATTTTTTATAATAATAATTAAATTTATATTTTTTATATAATTATTTTTAATAATTATATTTAAATTTGTGGTTATAATATTTTGTTATATAATATATTTCTACTGAGGACAGTCATAGTACTCTTGATTTTGCTACTATTATCAAGCGTTTCATAGACAAACCTTACACAAACTGTTTACCAAACTACCAGGAGCCTTAGAGGATGCAGAAAAATGCAGATGCCCAAAAGAGTTCACCTTGGATGAAATATCAACTACTTTGCAAGAAGTAAGAATTAGAACATCTATCAGTAGATACAATAGCCATAGTACTGGTAATAACAGGGAGAATACAATCCTGAAAGAAAAAGAAACTCATGATTAAGAATATGAAATCACACTAGGATTTCATGACTGTGAATCACCCAATCACCATTCAGACAGTTTTCCCAAAGACAGGGAAGAGATATTTGAAAGAGAGAAAGAAACAAGAAAAGAACAAGAAGGTCATGAATCTGACTCTGATAGTGTGGGGAATGGCTGTGAAAATGATCCATACAGTGAAACTAACCCCAATGAGGAATATTTGGTGGAATTTAAGAGCCATGGAACAAAGAAAATTGGTTCAGTCCACTTCAAAAGAAGGAAAAAAATGACCAAACATCTGGATGGTTTGAAACATAAACCACCAGACAGGGAGGGCATGACCACAAGGTCACATGAACCACATTAGTAACTCAAAGAAGATAGAAAAGTCTCATCACTTGGGAGACTTTTTTTAGAGGGAGGGTATGTCAGCCTGTGACTCAAACCCAGAGCACAAGCATGACTGCCAGAATACCATAAACCAATGGTAGAGCAAAATACCACCAAAACATGGAGCTGAGCCAAACAAGCTCAAAAAGTATCAAAAGAAAGAGGAAACTAACCTCTTTCCAAATATGCAAGTCCCATAATCATAGGACAAAGAATAACAAAGTTATTCAAGCTCAAAGCAGTTGCTGAGCATAAACCTTAATTCTCACCTCTCATCCCAAATCTAGAGAAAGAGGCTTAACCCCATCAAATTAGTATTAAGATTGAAGCTCCCAATCAGGGCTCTCCCATGGTATTAGCCAAATTTAGATAGCACCAAAAATATAGAAGTTATGGCCAAAATAAGGTCAAACAAGGGTGAATAAAATATTCACCTCTCATCCAACTTCTACAGTTTTAGTGTGAGATACACAGAGTAGGGACTCTTTGGAAAGAGAAAAATCAGGGCTAGCTGATGGCTCCATCCACTCCCCCATATCTGATCTAGAAGAAAAGGTATGGGGAAAACAAGTTCCATACAGATTTTGAGATAATCATATATCTGGATAACAAAAATTGAACATGAAATAACTTTGCTATATCTAATGTTAAACATACCAAATGAGGTATCATTGTGTAGATCTCGTCCAGGGCTACACAATGAGCCAACTATGAGCTCAATATCTTAAAAAATGACAAAGCTATAGTAGATTTAAAGTCAAAATCCCACATCAAGACCAATACAGATTTACTGTGGGATAATATCCCATAAGTATGATTATGAGGTGTAAAATAGACAAATAAGCTTTTTTATAATTCAATACCTTAAGGTTTAGTCAAATAAAGGGGTAAATAAAGGTTCTGTACAGCTTCTGATGCGTCAAAAGCACCAGAACACACCTGTAAGCTCCATTGGTTAAAGTCTTCACCCTGTATAGGGTAAAAATGACAAATTGTGGTTCCAAAACCACAGTTCCACCCAATACCAGTCTGTATTGAGTGTGTAGAACCACAAACCAGCCCAAAGTAGTGAAAACTTTCAGTATTCAGAGGTAAAGAACCTCCCACTACCCCAGAACAAGATAAAAGGAGGCCTGTCCTCACCAGAATGCCAATCCATTATATTGTTCTCAATATTCATACGTGGTATAGCTTCTTAAAAGGTGGTACCCTTAGAATTAAACAGGTATAATTATAATTTTGATTATTGTAGGGTTTATTATTGTAAACCAACAGGTAAACACTGCACCCAGGGCTATCAATAGCACTCACCATCACTAAATTCTTTTAGTGTAGCCCTCTTAAGCATTTACTCACTCAATTATCATCATTAGTTTCGTGTCACACTCATAGTTATAGCTTTTTATTATCATTGTACAGCTATATCATAGAGTCACCCTGACAATACAGGTGCTCAATTATAGCCTGTATGAAAAAATTGAGTTTTACAAGGATTTCTTGATTCCTTGACCACTTATTTGATAATTAGAAACCTCGTGAAACTGTCCTTAAAGAATCCTGGGCCAGTATTCCCTTGGGGGAATACTGTTGAAAAGAAAAGGCCAATACCTGAAGGTTCAGGTGATTGGTGTCATCAAATGCTCTTGTTGATGCCACAATTAATTAGAATATTGATTAAATTGAGTCTTCCTTGGAAATGGACTGATGGGCTGGTGACATGACTTGAAATAAAGGAATTGAATCTTGAAAGTGTCACCATTGGATTTCTGAGGAAAGATGGTGCATCATGGTATGTCATACCATATATGCCCCATTCCTTTTTCCTGCAGCACAGGGTCCATAATTTGGGAAAGAGTTCCCCTTGACTTGAGGGGAAACCCTGATGGAAGTGGAATGGTGGCCATTGGTGGTTTCCAGAGGCCATGAGTGGAATCTTGGGGTCTATGGGCTTTTTGAATAATTTGGGTCTGTTGAGGGTTTGGCCAGAACAATTTGGCTCAGGTGGGACCACTGGACTGGCCCCTTTTGGCCTCATTGGATTTGGGCCAAAAGGGGCCTAAGTGGTCCCACAGCCTGTGGGCCATAGATGCCATAGGGGGTCTAAATGGCTCAAACAGGCCATTTAGCTCCCAAACCCCTTAGCCAAAGGGGGTGGGCCAGAGGACCTGGAGGAGACTGAAAAGGCCAAAGACTCCCTAGGACAAAAAAAATGGAATTGTACTGGGGTTTGGTGAGGTGAAGAATTGGCTAAAAGGGCCAATGGATCAGGATATGGTCTGAGGGCCATAAATGGCCAGAAAAAGTGGGTGTGGCCCAAAGGCCATTTAAACACAACTAGAGGGAAATTGGCCATAACTTGGGTCAAGCCAGAATTGACAGAAGCACCAATTGGGGGGGTTCTTTCCATTGGTTGTGACACCCCTGTATCTTTGCCATATATTAATACAGCTGTACTGTGTTGTATACCACTGTAAGAGGTGACTATGAAGCTGATGATAATATTACTTTTAATCAACAGTACTATGTCTGTTCTTATGAAATATAATAATAAAATATTATTATAACCACAATTAAATAATTAAAGAATTATTTCTTTCACGTGTTAAGCACTACTAGTGATTTTAACAGTGAGTAAGTAATTGTCTACAAGAATCAATTACAAGAAGAATTTAATAATAAAAACTTCTTTCATTAAAATAATAAAATTATTTTAATATATAATTATCTTTTGCAAGAATAATTATAATGATAATTGTTGAAGAAAGCTATTTTTAGGGAAAAACTTTGAGAATTAAAGATAAATCACTCACTAATATTCCAAAGAGCTTATTGAAAGATAAGATAGAGAGATTTGACATAGAATTGTGAATTTAGAGGATCAAAATGAATTTATAAATGTATTACAACAATATATAGTTGATTTCTATGAGTTCACGTCTTTCTGATTGATTCTGAAAGAATAAAACACTTAATAAAAGTTTTAACTAATACTTACTTGTTGGTAATACTGATATAAATGTTTAATAAGATGATGACGATACGGAAAAAACAGCAAGAAGAGGCTTCTTTTAAGTCAACAACAGCTCACAGAGGCGTGCCATGGAGCAAAATGAAGAACCAGTGAGTGAGAAAACAATAAACCTTTTTGGATTAATGATTGCATCATCTGTTGTCACGTAAGATTATTATAATTACTTAATTGATGCTTTTACGTGACTACCAACACCAATATGGTTAAGAATAAAAGGAGTAACATCTGTAAATCTTCTTTTATTCCAAAATAATCATTGATTTCTCAATGTTATCAATGTTATTGCCAATTTCATCACAGGTTTTAATTACTGTGAATTTTTGAAGATTCAGTGTTTCACGTAGAATGGTCAAAAATGGACTGTAAGTAAAACTTTTAATTTTACTAGACACTGTAATTCTTTTTGGTTGTACCATAGATAATACCGTTCTCTATTGATCCTGAACGTTTCATAAAGATTCCTTAATAATTGTATTTTTAATGAATTTTTGAAGTTTTTACCTCATTTCTACGTAGAATTGCAAATATCAGTGTTTCACTGGTTGCTATGAGGTAAATCAATGGATAAAAGTCTAAAAAGGGTTTTATTTACTCTTTTGAGGTTTATCCATGGAAAGTCATTAAGAATTGACGTGGTTACAGGAGTCTAAGTAGCTCTTTACCTCCTTGGCACGTCAAAATAGCAGGTTATTTGCTATTTTCTTAAGATTTACAGTAGTTGTGACATGGTAACCAAGTTACCAAAGAGGTTTAGCTTACCAATTGGGTCAAGATCAGCCATGGAACCAAGCTTTGGAGCTATCCACGCCTCTGAGTCCTCAGAAGCTGGGTACCCTGGCTCTCTTTGATGTCTTTTGTCCCCCTTGCTTATTTTTTTACGTCAAAATAGAAATTTAAGCTTAAAGATATCCACTATGGGTGTACCAAACGTGCATGTACGAATACCATAATATTAAGTGCTCAAAACATGTATAACACTATTCTTAGTGTATATGTAACATGGGATTTCTCACTTTCCCATTATTTTGGCGTAAAATCAAGAAAAACAAAAATTTTCACGGATCTTTTATGTGGTATTAATGATGTGGTATTGAAGTATTTTGCATTTTACCACCTCAAAGAGTTAATTTGAGCTTATTCACTCTATGGGGCTACCCTGGGTGAACCTTTGTGTAGAATCCAAATCTGGTCTTAAATCCATGGATTTACTTACTCAATAAAAAGTTATTCATCTTTTCTGAAATTGAAAATGATGAATTTTGGATATATGCATGACTTATGAGTTATGTATAATTCAAAATTTCTTTTTAAGATAATTGTGGCCTATTTGGGTATGTAAAATATACCTCAAGGCTCACATTCCCTCCCACCAAACAATAGTATTGTACTACAATTTTATTAGTGATAAAAGAATAAGGCCTCAAAGGGGGTTAATGTCCACTGTCCAACCTCTTTACATTACTCAGATCAAGTAATTTAAAGCACATTTATAGACATATTCAGGCTTGTGGCCTTCTTTCATGGCTAAATCTTCTCAAGAGTTTATCTGAGTCAGGTATTTCTGATTCTGCCATCCATTCATCTTCATGTACTGGATTTCTATATCTGACAAGATATTCTCTTTGATTCTTACCCCTAAGTCTCCTTTCTTTAATGACTTTCTTTATCTTTTTGTCTTCATTATGTTCCACAGGTGGTACAGTTAAAGGAGTTGGGTTTCTTAAAGGAAACAATTCTTTGTCAGCTGGTTGATAAGGCTTTCTCAAGCTGACTGGAAAGGTGGGGTGTTTATTTTCCAATTCACCACTCAATTCCACTTGAACTGCATTGGCTCCATGTAAAGCAACAATAAAAAAAGGTCATACATAAGAATCTTTAAGTTTCTTTGGGCCTTTGATATTATTAAAATTCAAGGTTGAAACTAAAACTAAGTCCCCTACTTTGAAGTCTGGTACTTTATGACTCTTGTCCCACTTCTGCTTTGCATAATCAAAAGCATCATCCATACATTGTTTTGCATGGTGTTTTACTTTATCAAGCATTATCTTGGAGCTGGAAGCTGTAGGATGAATGTCAATCAAGTCATTCCTCAGTGTGTCTGCTGGGAGTCTTGGATTCCATCCTTTCTCCAACATAGCAGGAGTTTGTCCTGTGGAAGAATGGACTGATGTCTTGTATGCCAATTCTAATGCAGGTATCAGAGTGCACCAGTCATGGGTAAAGCCATCTGAGTCTTTGAATTCTAATCCATAAGCACAGAATCTCCTGATCATGTCTTCTAAAGTTTTAATCATCATCTCTGCTAGCCCATCTGTTTGAGGGTGATATGCTGTAGAGAATGATAACTTAGTCCCAAACAATCTATGAAGATTGGTCCAAAGTGCAGATGTGAACTTGGGATCTCTTTCACTTATGATATTCTTAAATAATCCTGTATGAGAAATAACTCTACTCCATAAAAGAAGAGCTGTATCCATGGCAGTGTCATCTTTATGACATGGTAAGAATATGGGGGTTTTTCTATATCTGTCTACAATGACTAAACAAGCATTATAACTTTTGTCACCACTTGGAGGAAGTGCCATGACCCAATCCATGTGAACAACTTCCCAAGGGGATTTTGGTTCTTTGATATGGATCATTAATCCAAATTTCTTGCCTGTACTCCTGTTTGCGTTTTGGCATCTGTCACAGGAGTGGCAATATTCAATGGTTTATTTTCTCCAAGATGGCCACCATGCACAGTTCTTCACTTTTACAAGTGTTCTGTCTTCTGATAGGTGTCCAGAGTAGATACTATCATGACATTTGTGAAGAATGGTATTGATAAGTAATCTACTGCACAATGTCATAACACAAGAATGTTTTGCTCTATGGTAAATGATCCCATCAAACAAGTGAAATCTTCCCTCAGAATAGGAATTTTTCCAAACTTCATCAAGTGCATTAACTAAAGATGTATCTTTGCAGTCCTTATCTAATAAAGAAGTCAAGATATGGCAATTCTTGTCTTGTTTAAAAGATTCTCTGACCTCTTCAAAGAATTCAGTTCCAATATCAGTTATGTTAATCCCTTCAATTGGAATCTGTGTTTCAGCCTCCAAAGGTCCATTAGCTGGGTTACTAGGAGTGTTGGCTAATTCCCACCTGCTAAGTCCATCAGCATTCTTGTGAATGTTTCCTGCTTTTTGGACTATAGTCATGTTTCCTCTATATTCCTGAATGGTTATTTCCCATCTCAACATATGTCTGTTGAGAGCTTTTATGTTAAGAAGTGATTTTACTGTATTACAGTCAGTCATCACTTCAAAAACACTGCCATCAAGATAATAGTGTAATTTCTCAAGTGCCCATACCAAACATAAGCACCCCATTTGGCTTGCACCATATCTGGCCTCTGTCGGTTTGGTTTGTCTTGAGATAAAACAAACTGGTCCTTCTGTAGGTTTGTCATCAATAATTGGAACTTGATGTAGGGCAGCCCCTAATCCATCTCCACATGCATCAATGTACAATTTAAAAGGAATATTCCAGTCCGTCATGAGGAGTAAAGGTGCTTCTGTAAGGGCTTTCTTTATCTTCTCATAAGCTTTAATTCTGTCCTCTGTCATCTCAAATACAGTCTGTTGATCACAGATTCTATAGAGTGATTTGGCCAGAAATGCAAAGTCTTTCAAATGTTGCCTATAGTAACTAGCAAATCCAAGAAAAGACATCATTTCTTTTTTATTCTGGGGTATTGGCTTAAGTAGTACTGCTGCCACTTTATTTTTGTCAATACCCAAGCTTAAACCAGAAACAACATGTCCTAATGCTTTAAGTTCTTCAAAACCAAAGTTGCATTTCTTAAGTGAAATTTTCATATTAATTTCTGCAACTTTGTGGAGTACTCTTTCAAGTCTTTCAAGGTGAAAAGACCATGAGTCAGAAAATATGATAATATCATCAATATAAATGATAAGCCATCCTTCAGACAATTCTGTGGGGAAGATGGTATTCATCATTCTTTGATAAGCAGATGGAGCATTTTTAATGCCAAATGGCATCCTAAGATACTCAAAAATACCACAGTGAGTGATAATTCTAAGTAGTTTCTTAGCTTTAGGCGTCAAAACATTTTTATGGAAGCCTTTCAATGCATCCATTGATATTATATACTTGGCTTTAGACAATTGAGTCAAGGTCTCTTGGATTCTAGGGATCGGATACCTATCTGGAACTGTGTAGGTATTCAAAGCTCTAAAATCTCCAACCATTCTTGACTTATCATTATGACAAGCAATGATAACAGGTGTTGTCACCTCAACCTCCTCATTATGGCCTACTTTCCTTAGTACACCAAGTTGGATCAACTCTTGGATATGTTTTTCCAAGGCCTCTCTAGCTCTAGGACTGGCTGGATAAGCTGGTCTTCTAAGTACTGGAGGATATGGTCTGTCAATATTAAGAATAATATCAACTTCATGCCCTCTTATAGCACCTAATGGTTCATTATCGGAGGCAAATGCAGTATGTGTATAACACGTCAATAAGTTCATTCCTCATTTTTGGTGACAAAGATGGATTAATCTGTGCTTCAACAAGCTGATTAGACACAAATTCATCTTTATAAGTATCTTTGACAGAAGATACCATAGATATTTGTTTTGGCATATTGGAAAAAGCAAATTTTTGTCTTTTTTTATCCCCAATTGTGAAATATCTGTCTTTATGGTTATTGATGTCAATACCATAGATATTCAAGTAATCATTTCCAAGAATGAGGTGCTGTGATGTGCAATTATCCATTACAACAATTTCAGTTTTCATCCTTACACTTCCTGCTGGGTGTGGAAATACAAGATTAGTGTCTAATATACCCAAGGGGTACATATTGTTACTGGCACTACTAAATTGTACACCTTCTATTGGTAACAGAGGGTTCTTCCATCCAGTAAGTATAATTTGGAGATAATCTTTACCCACACAAGTGCAAAATGCTCCTGTATCCAAATTTACTTTGGCTTCAATATCACTCATCAAAACTGATGTGATACAGGATGCTCCAGCAGTATAACCCTTCCCTCTAGCAGGTTTTGTTTTACACATTCTGGCATCCTGGATATTGGTCAGGTTACAGCAATCCTAACTGTACTGTGGCATGTGGGTATGGACTTCTGTGACCTCAAAGAAAGCTGTGATGTTTTCAATGGGATACTCTTCTACTGGTGTATCTTCAGAGACTGCAGAATCTTGATCAGACTCTTCCTTCTCTTCAGTACACTGAATCTCTTCAATGACTTGAGCTTCATTGACTTTTGTCTTTTTTGTGCAAGTGTTGGCTAAATGTGAAGTGCTTCCACATTTATGACACTTTAAGACAGGTTTTTCTGGTCTCTTATCCTCTCTGGGAATCTTAGAGGTCATCTTGGATTCTGTTGGGATTTTAGACCAAGTTTTACCAATTCTTGTTCTGGCAATGATATCTTCCATATCATTAACGTAGTCTTCTGTTGAACAGGGTTCTACACATCTGCTTTTGATAGCATGTTCCAATTCTGCTCCACACTTTCTTAATATTTTTATATTAATCATAGTGTCAGACATATCTGGCTGTAAAGCAGATAATCTGTCTTTTTGTTTGAAGAACCAAGTAAGTGGTTTATCTTTTTCTGAGTTAAAAATGGCATTTTAAAAGGAATTTTCTATTTTAAACCTCCAAGAATTATTGGCCCATTTTGTAATCATTTCAGATTTCCACCAAGACCAATCATGTTTACCATGATCAATCCTCATTTTGTAATACCATTTCTTTGCAGTGCTGGTAAACAGACAGTGTAATTTTCCTACTATGATTTCATCAGGTATATTAAAGTCTTCTTGCAACATATCAATAGTCCTGATGAATTCAATATGGTTGTATTCTCCTTCACCAGAAAATGTTGGCCATTCTTCTATTTTGGGAATATCTCTTGCAGAGTAGGCATTTTCTCCCAAGAATGGGGTGAGACTTTCTTTAACAGCAAGTTTTTCTTCAGTTAAAGGTGTAGAATGTCTTGGCATATGTGGTTCATGATTTTTATGAATTTGTTCCACACTTGCAATTATTTCATTCTTCAACTTCTGTCTTTCCCTGTCACTTTTTGCTAAGTGTATAGCAAATTGGTTGGTATTCTCAACTATTTTTAAGACTTGGTCTTGTAAAGCTGTAGGTTTATTATTCACCTTAGAAATGGAAAGTTCTTCCATCTCATCATTCTGAACTTGGCACATGTTTTCAATTCTTCTGCAAGAATTGGTAATTGAGTCAAGTCTGGCATGTGTCACTTGGTGCAATTCAATGTATGTCTTGTCATTTTTCTTTAATTCAACTATATCTGATGCAATTTTAGTTAGCTTTCTATCAAGTTTACCAATTTCTAGATTAATAATAGTCTGTACCCCAATCATTTGTGTGGAAAGTTTCTGTTCATCCTTTCCTGCTCCTTGGCTGTGAATTCCATCAGAGTTCTGGCCATATTGAAGACACTGTCCACGGCTGAAGGCTCCAATTTGGGGATCCTGTACCCTTGTGGGTAAGGTCTGTGCCAATTGGATTTGCCTTTTCCTTTGCCTTGATGGTTCTTGGGACCTTTCTGCTTCTTCTGAGGTCCCTTGGGCTTGTCCTTGGACACTTCTGGAGCTGGTTTGGAGCTGGTAGACGCCACTGGTGCCTCTGTCTCCAAAGCTGGAGTCATTTCCAACTCTTTCTTCTGGTCTATAGATAAAAGACTTTGGTTCTTCAACCAATTATTTATCTTTTTGACCTTGTCTTTGCAATACAGGGGGCTTCATCCTCCTAAGAGTTCTATGGTCTTCTCCTGACCCAGAAAGCTCTTGATGTGTAAGTAGGAGTTCATGGCCCCCTCCCAAAGGCTTGGGAGTATTTCCCACTCCTCTTCCTTGGCTGCTCTGAACCAGTTTTTGTACTGGAATTGATATATTTCTATTGCTGCCACTTGAAAATGGTTCAGCCCTGGAAATAATATCATGAATTAGTTCAGGATCAGAATTCACGTCAAAATCTGTTGGTACAAACCTTGGGGAATGGGGGGCAACTCTGGCATCCTCCAGATGTGTCTTTCTTGTGGAAGATTTGGCACTTCTGGATTTGGTCTTGCCTCTTCCTTGTCCACATCCATCTGGTTGGACTGAATAGTTGCTTCCATTTCTTGTATGCACCATTTTCACGTCAATTTAAAGATAAAAGTGAAAATATAAGATAAAATACACACCTTTTGGTGGTAATTTAGCCTTTTCTGAGTTAAATAAGGTGCCTCTTTTAGCAATTTGCACCTCAATACTTTCTTCAGATTCTGCTTCTGAAGATTCAGGACTATTGATGTATCTTTTACTGAGTCTGTTGCCAGCTGCACAGTATTTGATTAAAGACACTTAAAGAGAAAATATGATAAAAGAAATGTTTTTTATGATTTAAGATATTTTTAAAGGATTTTTTATAAGTTTTATTATTTTTTGATATTAAAAATTATTCTTTTCAAAGAAAAAGGTATTAAAATTTAAGAATTTGAATAAAAAATCAAGTCAGAGTAACTCAAAGAATAATTTTATAAGTTTTTGGATTTGAAAAAGCCACGGTTAAAACAGTACAAAATTAAACCAAATTCCTCAATGAAATAAGATTTTAAGACAATTTCAAAAATAAAAATAATTTTTTCTTTAAATTGAAGAAAAAAATATTAAATTAATATATTTTAGAACTTAAAAATATATTAATTAAGGGTACAAGGTTTGAAAAACACGGCCAGGCCCCCAAATGTAAGATGTGTCTCTGAAACCGATGATAATATTACTATTAATCAGCATTACTATGACTGTTCTTATAAAATATAATAAAAAAAATGTTATTATAACCACAATTAAATAATTAAAGAATTATTTCTTTCACGTGTTAAACACTACTAGTGATTTTAACAGTGAGTAAGTAATTGTCTACAAGAATCAATTGCAAGAAGATTTTAATAATAAAACTTCTTTTATTGAAATAATAAAATAATTTTAATATATAATTATCTTTTGCAAGAATAATTATAATGGTAATTCTTGAAGAAAACTAATTTTAGAGAAAAACTTTAAGAATTAAAAATAAATCACTCACTAATATTCCAAAGAACTTATTGAAAGATAAGATGGAGAGATTTGACGTAGAATTGTGGATTTAGAGGATCAAAATAGATTTATAAATGTATTACAACAATATATAGTTGATTTCTATGATTAATGTCTTTCTTCTTGATTTTGAAAGAATAAAACACTTAAGAACAGTTTTAACTAATACTTACTTGTTGGTAATACTGATATAAATGTTTAATAAGATGATGACGATACGGAAAAAACAGCAAGAAGAGGCTTCTTTTAAGTCAACAACAGCTCACAGAGGCGCGCCATGGAGCAAACTGAAAAACCAGTGGGTGAGAAAACAATAAACCTTTTTGGATTAATGATTGCATCATCTGTTGTCATGTAAGATTATCATAATTCCTTAATTGATGCTTTTACGTGACTACCAACCCCAATATGGTTAATAATAAAAGGAGTAACATCTGGAAATCTTCTTTTATTCCAAAATAATCATTGATTTCTCAACGTTATCAATGTTATTGCCAATTTCATCACAGGTTTTAATTACTGTGAATTTTTGAAAATTCAGTGTTTCACGTAGAATGGTCAGAAATGGACTGTAAGTAAAACTTTTAATTTTACTAGTAAAACTGTAATTCTTTTTGGTTGTGCCATATATAATACAGTTCTTAATTGGTCCTGAATGTTTCAGAAGGATTCATTAAGAATTGTATTTTTAATGAATTTTTGAAGTTTTTACCTCATTTCTACGTAGAATTGCAAATATCAGTGTTTCACTGGTTGCTATGAGGTAAAACAATGGATACAAGTCCAAAAAGGGTTTTATTTACTCTTTTGAGGTTTATCCATGGAAAATAATTAAGAATTGACGTGGTTACAGGAGTATAAGTAGCTCTTTACCTCCTTGGCACGTCAAAATAGCAGGTTATTTGCTATTTCCTTAAGATTTACAGTAGTTGTGGCATGGTAACCAAGATCCCAAGGAGGTTTAGTTTACTAATTGGGTCAAGATCAGCCATGGAACCAAGCTTTGGAGCTATCCACGCCTCTGAGTCCTCAGAAGTTGGGTACCCTGGCTCTCTTTGATGTCTTTTGTCCCCCTTGCTTATTTTTTTACGTCAAAATAGAAATTTAAGCTTAAAGTGAGATATCCACTATGGGTGTACCAAAAGTGCATGTAAGAATACCATAATATCAAGTGCTCAGAACATGTATAACACTATTCTTAGTGTATATGTAACATGGGATTTCTCACTTTCCCATTATTTTGGTGTAAAATCAAGAA
Organism: Austropuccinia psidii; assembly: GCA_023105745.1. Taxonomy (NCBI): domain Eukaryota; kingdom Fungi; phylum Basidiomycota; class Pucciniomycetes; order Pucciniales; family Sphaerophragmiaceae; genus Austropuccinia; species Austropuccinia psidii. The sequence continues at coordinate 12,120,100 of JALGQZ010000002.1, read as the reverse complement.
AAACAAAAATTTTCACGGATCTTTTATGTGGTATTAATGATGTGGTGTTGAAGTATTTTCCATATTACCACCTCAAGGAGTTAATTTGAGCTTATTCACTCTATGGAGCTACCCTAGGTGAATTTTTGTGTAGAATACAAATCTGGCCTTTGTCACAGGGGCTCTTGGAAGAAGAGGGCCTGGCACTCAGGCATCAAGAACTCACTTGGAGGGCTCCAAGGATAAAAGAATAATAAGAATGAATTTTCTCTAAGAAAGAATATGGGAGAAAACAAGTATGCCAAAAGATGAGATAAGAAAAGATGAAGCCAATGGCCAAAGATAATAAAGAAGCCAACCAGGTGAATCCTCAATTCACTCTTTCAACCTGCCAGAAAAGGAAATGGAATTAGTATAAGGATATGACCACCAATATCCACTGGACAGGCGAGGAAATAAAAGAAAAAGGGTGCTGAATGACTTACTTAAGATTATCAGTATTAACTTTAATAAGGTAAAAGAAAATAAGGATAAAAATAAATCCACTATATTAATTAACTGGGGAAAAAGTCCCCACGTTCTGAAAGGTGGCCAGTATATGTGAAAAGCTGAAAGATTGATCCTGGAGTTGGATCACCGGCTGTATTGTCCGAATTGGGCCAATACAGTTCTGGCCATCTTGAATTTGAAACTGTGTGATTGAATTCCCACAGTGGAATATGAATTGGCCCAATTGGGCCAAGTACGTACAGGTTGATTGATTACCGCCTGTATGAACCAATTGAGTTGTCCAAGAAGTATTGAAATACTTGATGCCTTGACAACTGATTGAAAAGATGTAATACCTTTTGAGAATTGCCCTTAGAATAACCCTGAATGAAATTGCCAACCCAACTCCTGCTGAGCCAGGTGATTGGAGTCCTTGAATGGTCTTCTGATTGCCGCCATGGATTACCAAACTGATGAGTCCAAAGGTTCTCCTTTGAAATGGGCGTTGGATCTTGGTACCTTGAGCTAAGAAGGTTGATTTGGGTCCTGAAAACGTCACCATTGAATTGCTGAGCAAAAATGGTGCATAATGGTATATAACACCATATATGCACCACTCCTGCAACCTTGAGTACGAGGTGCATGGAGGAATGAAGCAATCCTCCCTTAAGTTGAGGGAAATGATTGTTGAGATGATTTGGTGGCCTCTGGTGGTTGCCAGAGGCCATGACGGTGAAGTTGGCCCATGGTGGTCCAGGGCCAAAAATGGGTCCTACGGGATTTATGGCCAAAAATGGATCCAAGGTGTTTTTGGTCCAAGGGATTGGTGGCCAAAAATGGCTCAGGTGGGCCCAATTGTGGTTTGGGACCCACCTGGCCTTGGGGGCTAGGTGGCTGCCCCCTTTGGCCTCATTGTATTAGGCCAAAAGGGGCCTAATCCGCCTACGGACCGCGTATTATGGCCCACGGACCGTAGAAGCCGTGGGGGGCCTAAATGGCCCAAAAAGGCCATTTAGGCCAAAACCCCCATAATGAAAGGGGTGGCCAGGAAACCAATGAAGGTGGCCATGGGGCCTGGAAGCCCCTAGAAGACAAAAGGACCCCCCAGGCCCAAAAACAGTGATGGAGGCCTGGGGGTTGGTGAGGTGGAAATTGGCCAAGAGGACCAATGACGCAGGATATGGCCTGAGGCCATAAAAGATGATGGAGGCCATACGTGGCCAATGGAATGGGTTATGGCATAAGAGCCATGGAACACCCAAAAGGGGTCAATTGGCCATAAATGATATGACATGGCCAATTGGCCCCAACTTGGCTTCAGGTTGGATTGCCGCCGCCATCAAGGAGGAGGGTCAAAATACGTGGTTGTGACAGCATTAAATCCATGGATTTACTTACTCAATAAAAAGTTATTCATCTTTTCTGAAATCAAAAATGATGAATTTTGGATATATGCATGATTTATGAGTTATGTATAATTCCAAATTTCTTTTTAAGATAATTGTGGCCTATTTGGGTATGTAAAATATACCTCAAGGCTCACAACCACACTGTAGGTTTCAGCAATACATAAAATTCTGTACCATTGAAATACATATATCTTTTCAATTGAGAAATATATCTGGTTTGGAAGGTTTTGAAGCCACATACTGATGTACAAAAATACATCAAAAACACAAAGCCCTTATAGCCTTTGTGATTTTTGAGAAGGGTAGAAATAAAGCATATTAAATTGAAGAGCCCATTCAGCCCTTAAGTTATTTGCTCTTTGATTCTTAATATCTCAAAAGCTCATTGAGCTATCTGGATTGGAAAGATACTAGCCAATAATGGCTTGTACTAAAACTGTACCAACTAGTACTGTCTTAATACTTAAAATAATAGTAATATAAACCTTAAACCCTTTTATGATGACTAATAACTGTAATTTAAGAGCCAGAGAGATGTAATACCAGTGCTGATGTGGCCTGTGAGAAGGATTTTCACCCTGTATTGATCCAAATTGGTCATTTGTGGTCCCCAAACCCCAATTCCAACTATAATGATGTAAGAATTCATGGTATAGACCCATAATTCAGCCTCCAGAGTGAGAACTTTAGCTCTGAAGATCTGTGAAAAGATTATTAGCACTTGAAAGTCACCAAAAGATATGAAAGAAAGTTATTTCTCACTTTAAAATACTTATCTTATCATATTATTACTATTCTTATCTAACAAGACTGTCGTAAGATGTGTCTATGAAATTGTTGATAATATTACTATTAATCAACAGTACTATGAAAATTATTATGAAATATAATAAATAAATTTATTATAATCACAATTAAATGATTAAGTAATTAATTATTTAATTACAAGAATTATTTAATAATAAAACTTTATTCAAATAAGAAAATCATTTGAATATAAGATTATCTTTTCCAAGAGTAATTATAAATATCATCATTGAAGAAAGCTATTACTGGAGAAAAAAAAATTGAAGAAACAAAAAAAAACTCACTAATACTCCAATAATACCTTGAAAAGAATTGGAAGAGAGATTTAATGGATAAATTGTGGATTCAAAGGATCAAAATTTTTGGATGAAAGTAATGCAAAAATATGATAGCTAAATACCATTGTAAATAGTATATTCATATTACTCAAAGTCTTTCTGATTCATTTGTAAAGATCTAAAACACTCAAGGAAAGATGTAACTAATACTTACTTGTTTGTACTAAAGAAATAATTGGATAAGAAGATGATTTGGAAAAAATAGCAAGAGGAATCCTCTTTTAAGTCAATAACAGCTCACAAAGGCATTCCATAGAGCAAACAGAAAAGAAAGTGAATGAGAACCCAATTATCCTCTTTGGATTATTGATTGCATCATCTGTTTTCACATAAGATTAGAATGATTACGTAATTAAGTCTTTTATGTGACTACCAACCCATTTTTGGTTAAGAATAAAAAGAGTAACATCTTTGAATCTTCTTTTATTCCAAAATAGAAATTAATTTCTCAAATTTATTAGTTTTATTAGAAATTTCATCACAGGTTGCATTTTCTATGAATTTTTGAAGAGTCAGTGTTTCACATGGAATCATCAAAAATAGACTGTAAGTAAAACTTTAAATTCTAATTACAAAGTCATAATTATTTTTGGCTTTTAAATGGAAAATATCATTCTAAATTGGTCCCAAAATATTAAGAAAGATTGGTTAAGAACTGTATTTTTGATGAATTTTTGAAGTTTTTACCTTATTTCTATGTAGAATTGCAAATAGCACAATATAGCTGATTGCCATGAGGTAAATGAATGGATAATATTCAAAGAAGGGTTTTATTTCCTCTTTTAAGGTTCATAAATGAAAAATAGCTAAGAAGTGACATGGCTACAGGAGTCAGAGCTTCTCTTTACCTTCTTGTAAGGTGTGGATATGGAACTTTGATTAGAAATAAAGTACTTTTCCAGTCCTCAAAATTTGTATAAGGTTGAGTTTAATTAAGAATAGTAAATGTCAATTTTTCAAATAGAAACAAGGCCAAATCAATTTTTTATAACTTTATTAGTATAAAAAGATAATATTATAAAGATTTACTGCTTTACCAACAATAAAGATTTATCAAAAAACAATCTACAAGCAATATTCAAGGCTATAAAAATAATTTTTTCAAGAGAAATTTATATTTGAAGGAATTGAGACAAGAAATGCAGGAAATTAATATAAGAACAAAGTATTTAAAAAGAATATCAAAGAGAAAACATGCTCAAAATTGAACAGAGTGAATTTGGAAACAAAGTTTTAATGTTAACAGTGATGAAGGTTACTTTAATCTACTTTTAGGGTGGCTTAAGGGTAAGAATGATTTTAAGAGTTACAAAAATGGATTAAAATAATTTTTTCAGGTGGCCAAAAGTTTAAAAATGATTTAAGAAGGGTATTGGTAAACCCATGTAAGCATTCTGGTAAAAACACATAAGGGATGCCCTGTGTGAGCCTTGAGGTATATTTTACATACCCAAATAGGCCACAATTATCTTAAAAAGAAATTTTGAATTTTGCATAACTCATAAGTCATGCATATATTCAAAATTTATCATTTTTGATTTCAGAAAAGATGAATAACTTTTTATTGAGTAAGTAAATCCATGGATTTAAGGCCAGATTTGGATTCTACACACAAATTCACCCAGGGTAGCTCCATAGAGTTAATAAGCTCAAATTAACTCTTTGAGGTGGCAAAATGGAAAATACTTCGATACCACATCATCAACACCACATAAACGATCTGTGAAAATTTTTGTTTTTCTTAATTTCACGCCACAATAATGGGAATGTGAGAAATCCCATGTTACATATACACTAAGAATAGTGTTATGCATGTTTTGAGCACTTAATATCATGGTATTTGTACATGGACTTTTGGTACACCCATAGTGGATATCTCACTTTAAGCTTAAAATTCTATTTTGACATAAAAAATAGGCAAGGGGGACAAAAGACATCAAAGAGAGCCAGGGTACCCAGCTTCTGAGGCCTCAGAGGCCTGGACAGCTCCAAAGCTTGGATCCATGGCTGATCTTGGCCTAATTGGTAAACTAAAACCTTTTGGGAACTTGGTTACCATGTCACAACTACTGTAAATCTTAAGAAAATAGCAAATAACCTGCTATTTTGATGTGCCAAGGAGGTAAAGAGCTACTTAGACTCCTGTAACAATGTCAATTCTTAATGATTTTCCATGGATAAACCACAAAAGAGTAATTAAAACGCTTTTTGGACTTGTATCCATTGATTTACCTCATAGCAACCAGTGAAACACTGATATTTGCAATTCTACGTAGAAATGAGGTAAAAACTTCAAAAATTCATTAAAAATACAATCCTTAATGAATCTTTCTGAACATTTCAGGACTAATAGAGAACTGTATCATCTATGGTACAGCAAAAAAGAATTACAGTTTTACTAGTAAATCTGAAAGTTTTACTTACAGTCCATTTTTGACTATTCTACATGAAACACTGAATCTTCAAAAATTTACAGTAATTACAACCTGTGATGAAATTGGCAATAACATTGATATATTTGAGAAATAAATGATTATTTTGGAATAAAATAAGATTTACAGATGTTACTCCTTTTATTCTTAACCATATAGGGGTTGGTAGTCAAGTAAAAGCATCAATTGAGTAATTATGATAATCTTACGTGACAACAAATGATGCAATCAATAATCCAAAAGAGTTTATTGTTTTCTCACTCACTGGTTTTTCAGTTTTCTCCATGGCACACCTCTGTGAGCTGTTTTTGCCTTAAAAGAGGCCTCCTCTTGCTGTTTTTTCCACATCATCAAATCATCTTATTATTAATTTAAACCCTTATTACCAACAAGTAAGTATTAGTTATAGCTGTTCTTAAGTGTTTTGAATCTTTCAAAATAAATCAGAAAGACGTGAAATCATAGAATCCAACTATATATTGTTGTAATACTGTTATAAATTCATTTTGATCCTTAAAATCCACAATTCTACCTCAAATCTCTTCATCTTATCTTTCAATAAGTTCTTTGGAATATTAGTGAGTGATTTATTTTTAATTCTTAAAGTTTTTCTCTAAAATTAGTTTTCTTCAAGAATTACCATTATAAATATTCTTGCAAAAGATAATTATATATTAAAATAATTTTATTATTTTAATAAAAGAAGTTTTATTATTAAAATCTTCTTGTAATTGATTCTTGTAGACAATTACTTACTCACTGTTAAAATCACTAGTAGTGTTTAACACGTGAAAGAAATAATTCTTTAATTATTTAATTGTGGTTATAATAACATTTTTGTTATTATATTTCATAAGAACAGTCATAGTAATGCTGATTAATAGTAATATTATCATCAGTTTCAGAGACACATCTTACATTTGGGGGCCTGGCCATGTTTTTTGAACCTTGTACCCTTAATTAATATGTTTTTAAGTTCTAAAATATATCAATTTAATAATTTTTTCTTTCATTTTGAAGTTAAAATAATAATTATTTTTGAAATTGTTTTGGAAATCTTTTTCATTGAGGAATTTGGTTTAATTTTATACTGTTTTTACACGTGGCTTTTTCACATCCAAAAACTTATAAAATTATTATTTGAGTTACTCTCAATTAATTTTCATTCAAAATCTTAAATTTTAATTTTTTTTTCTCTAAAAAGAATAATTTTTTTAATATTAAAAAATGTAAAAACTTATAGAAAATCTTCAAAAATGTTTTGAAAAGTATAAAAAAATAATTTTTTCTAGTGTCTTTAATCAAAAACTGTGAAGCTGGCAACAGACTCAGTAAAATATATGTCACTAGTCCAGAATCTTCAGAAGCAGAATTTGAAGACAGTAATGAGGTGCAAATTGCTAAAAGAGGCACCTTATTTAACTCAGAAAAGACTAAATTGCCACCAAAAGGTGTGTATTTTATCTTATACTTTCACCTTTTATCTTTAAATTGACGTGAAAATGGTACATACCAGAAATGGAAGAAACTATTCAGTCCAACCAGATGGATGTGGACAAGGAAGAGGCAAGACCAAATCCAGAAGTGCCAAGTCTTCCACAAGGAAGACACATTTGGAGGATGTCAGAGTTTCCCCCCATTCCCCAAGGTCTGTACCCACAGATGTTGATGTGAATTCTGAGCCTGAACTGATTCATGACAATATTTCCAGGGCTGAACCATTTTCAAGTGGCAGAAATAGAAATATATCAATTCCAGTACAAAAATTGGTTCAGAGCAGCCAAGGAAGAGGAGTGGGAAATATGACCAAACCTTTGGCAGGGGGCCATGCACTCCTACTTACACATCAAGAGCTTTCTGGGTCAGGAGAAGACCATAGAACTCTTAGGAGGATGAAGCCCCCTGTCTTGCAAAGACAAGGTCAAAAAGATAAAGAATTGGTTGAAGAACCAAAGTCCTTTATGCATAGACCAGAAGAAGGAACTGGAAATGACTACAGATTTGGAGACAGAAGCCCAAGTGGCGTCTACCAGCTCCAAAATTATCCAAAGACAAGCCCAAAGGACCTCAGAAGAAGCAGAGAGGTCCCAAGAACCATCAAGGCAAGGGCAAAGGAAAAGCCAATTGGCACAGACATTACCCACAAGGGTACAGGATCCCCAAATTGGAGCCTTCAGCCGTGGACAGTGTGTTCAACATGGCCAGAACTCTCATGGAATTCACAGCCAAGGAGCAAGAAAGGATGAACAGGACTTTTCCACGCAACCAGATCATGTACAAAGAGCTATTAATGTAGAAATTGGTAAACTTGATTCAAAGTTAACTAAAAGAACATTGGATATTAATGATTTGAAAAAACATGGCAAGAAATATACTGAATGGTATGAAATAACAAATGCCAAATTTGATTCAATTGTCAATGCTTGTAGCAGAATTGAGAATACATGTCAGATTCAGAATGATGAAATGGAATATCTTTCTATTTTTAAAATGAATGATCAATTTAAGACTCTACAAGACCATGTCTTAAAGATAGTTGAGAATACCAATCAATTTGCTACACATTTGGAAAAACATGACAGTGAAAGGCAGAAGTTGAAGAATGAAATCATTCCACATGTAGAAAAAATTCATAAGAATTATGAACCACATATGCCAAGACATTCTACACCTTTGACTGAAGAAAAGCCTTCTGTTAAAGGAAGCTTTACCCCACTTTTAGGAGAAAATGTTGTCTCTGTTAAAGATATTCCCAAATTAGAAGAATGGCCAACATTCTCTGGTGAAGGAGAATATAACCATATTGAGTTTATCAGGACTATTTATATGTTGCAGGAAGACTTTAATATACCTGATGAAATCATAGTAGGGAAATTACCCTCTCTGTTTACCAGAACTGCAAAGAAATGGTATTACAAAATGAGAATGGATCATGGAAAAAATGATTGGTCTTGGTGGAAATCTGAAGTGATTACCAAATCGGCCAACAATTATTGGAGGTTTAAAATGGAAAATGCTTTTGAAAGTGCCATTTTTAACTCAGAGAAAGATAAAC
>JALGQZ010000002.1:12092972-12111091 GCA_023105745.1 Austropuccinia psidii | reverse complement strand
CAAATAGGCCACAATTATCTTGAAAAGAAATTTTGAATTATGCAAAACTCATAAGTCATGCATATATCCAAAATTCATCATTTTCAATTTCATAAAAGATGAATAACTTTTTATTGAGTAAGTAAATCCATGGATTTAAGACCAGATTTGGATTCTACACAAAAATTCACCTAGGGTAGCTCCATAGAGTGAATAAGCTCAATTTAAGTATTTGAGGTGGTAAAATGGAAAATACTTCAATACCACATCATTAATACCACATAAAAGATCCGTGAAAATTTTTGTTTTTCTTGATTTTTAGCCAAAATAATGGGAAAGTGAGAAATCCCATGTTACATATACACTAAGAATAGTGTTATGCATGTTTTGAGCACTTAATATTATGGTATTCTTACATGGACTTTTGGTACACCCATAGTGGATATCTCACTTTAAGCTTAAATTACTATTTTGACATAAAAATTAAGCAAGGGGGACAAAAGACATCAAAGAGAGCCAGGGTACCCAACTTCTGAGGCCTCAGAGGCGTGGATAGCTCCAGAGCATGGATCCATGGCTCATCTTGGCCAAATTGGTAAACTAAAACTCTTTGGGAACTTGGTTACGAAGTTACACCTACTGTAATCATAAGAAAAATAGCAAATAACCTGCTATTTTGACGTGCCAAGGAGGTAATAAGCTACTTAGGCTCCTGTAACCACGTCAATTCTTGATGACTTTCCATGACTAGACCCTAAAAGAGTAATTAAACCCTTTTGGGATCCATATTCATTGATTTACCTCATAGCAACCAGCAAAATACTGCTATTTGCAATTCTACGTAGAAATGAGGTAAAAACTTCAAAAATTCATTAAAAATACAATTCTTAATGAATCTTCCTGAAACGTTCAGGACCAATGAAGAACTGTATTATCTATGGTACAACCAAAAAGGATTATGGTTTTACTAGTAAAATTAAAAGTTTTACTTACAGTCCATTTTTGACCATTCTACGTGAAACACTGAATCTTCAAAAATTCACAGTAATTACAACCTGTGATGAAATTGGCAATAACATTGATAACTTTGAGAAATCAATGATTATTTTAGAATAAAAGAAGATTTACAGATGTTACTCCTTTTATTCTTAACCATATTGGGGTTGGTAGTCACGTAAAAGCATCAATTAAGTAATTATGATAATCTTACGTGACAACAGATGATGCAATCATTAATCCAAAAAGGTTTATTGTTTTCTCACTCACTGGCTTTTCAGTTTGCTCCATGGCACGCCTCTGTGAGCTGTTGTTGACTTAAAAGAAGCCTATTCTTGCTGTTTTTTCCGTATCATCATCTTATCAATTTATTAAATCATTATTACCAACAAGTAAGTATTAGTTAAAGCTATTCTTAAGTGTTTTAAATCTTTCAAAATCATCCAGAAAGACGTGAAATCATAGAATCCAACTATATTCTGTTGTAATACTGTTATAAATCCTTTTGATCCCTTAAATCCACAATTCCATGTCAAATTTCTCTACTCTTACCTTTCAATAAGTTCTTTGGAGTATTAGTGAGTCATTTATTCTTAATTCTTAAAGTTTTTCTCTAGTAATAGTTTTCTTCAAGAATTATCTTTATAATTATTCTTGCAAAAGATAATTATATATTAAAATAATTTTATTATTTTAATAAAGAAGTTTTTATTATTAAATTCTTCTTGTAATTGATTCTTGTAGACAATTACTTGCTCACTGTTAAAATCACTAGTAGTGCTTAACACGTGAAAGAAATAATTTTTTTAATTATTTAATTTTGGTTATAATAATATTTTATTATTATATTTCATAAGAACAGACATAGTACTGTTGATTAATAGTAATATTATCACCAGTTTCATAGTCACATCTTACATTTATACTGTTTTTACACATGGATTTTTCACATCCAAAAACTTATAAAATTATTCTTTGAGTTACTCTGGATTGATTTTCATTCAAAATCTTGAGTTTTAACTTTTTTTTCTTTAAAAAGGATAATTTTTTCATATTAAAAAATATAAAACTTATTAAAAATCTTTAAAAATATTTTAAAAAGTATAAAAAATAATTTTTTCTCTTTTATAATTTTTTCTAGTGTCTTTAATCAAATACTGTGCAGCTGGCAACAGACTCAGTAAAAGATATATCACTAGTCCAGAATCTTCAGAAGCAGAATCTGAAGACAGTATTGATGTGCAAATTGCTAAAAAAGGCAGCTTATTTAACTCAGAAAAGGCTACATTACCACCAAAAGGTGTGTATTTTATCTTATATTTTCACCTTTTATCTTTAAATTGACGTGAAAATGGTGCATACCAGAAATGGAAGCAACTATTCAGTCCAACCAGATGGATGTGGACAAGGAAGAGGAAAGACCAAATCCAGATGTGCCAAGTCTTCCACAAGAAAGACACATTTGGAGGATGCCAGAGTTGCCCCCCATTCCCCAAGGTCTGTACCAACAGATTTTGACGTGAATTCTGAGCCTGAACTGATTCATGACCATATTTCCAGGGCTGAACCATTTTCAAGTGGAAGAAATAGAAATATATCAATGCCAGTACAGAAATTGGTTCAGAGAAGCCAAAGAAGAGGAGTGGGAAATATGCCCAAGCCTTTGGCAGGGGCCATGAACTCCTACTTACACATCAAGAGCTTTCTGGGTCGGGAGAAGACCATAGAACTCTTAGGAGGATGGAGCCCCCTGTCTTGCAAAGACAAGGTCAAAAAGATAAAGAATTTGTTGAAGAACCAAAGTCTTTTATCCATAGACCAGAAGAAGGAACTGGAAATGACTCCAGCTTTGGAGACATAGGCCCCAGTGGCGTCTACCAGCTCCAAACCAGCTCCAGAAGTGTCCAAAGACAAGCCCAAAAGACCTCAGAAGAAGCAGAGAGGTCCCAAGAACAATCAAAGCAAGGGAAAAGGCAAAGCCAATTGGCACAGACCTTACCCACAAGGGTACAGGACCCCCAAATTGGAGCCTTCAGCAGTGGAAAGTGTGTTCAACATGTCCAGAACTCTAATGAAATTCACAGCCAAGGAGCAGGAAAGGATGAACAGGACCTTTCCATGCAAATAAATCATGTACAAAGAGCTATTAATGTAGAAATTGGTAAACTTGATTCAAAGTTAACTAAAATAACATTGGATATTAATGACTTGAAAAAACATGACAAGAAATATATTGAATGGTATGAAATAACAAATGCCATATTCAATTCAATTATCAATGCTTGTAGCAGAATTGAGAGTACATGTCAGATTCAGAATGATGAAATGGAAGATCTTTCTATTTTTAAAATGAATGATCAACTTAAGATTCTACAAGATCATGTCTTGAAGATAGTTGAAAATACCAATCAGTTTGCTACACATTTAGCAAAAAGTTACAGTGAAAGGCAGAAGTTAAAAAATGAAATAATTGCCAATGTAGAACAAATTCATAAGAATTATTTAACACATATTCCAAGACATTCTACACCTTTGACTGAAAAAAAACCTTCTGTTAAAGGAAGTTTTACCCCACTTCTAGGAGAAAATGTTATCTCTGTCAAAGATATTCCCAAATTAGAAGAATGGCCAACATTCTCTGGTGAAGGAGAATATAACCATATTTAGTTCATCAGGACTATTGATATGTTACAGGAAGACTTTAATATACCTGATGAAATCATAGTAGGGAAATTACACTCTTTGTTTACCAGAACTGCAAAGAAATGGTATTACAAAATGAGAATGGATCATGTTAAACATGATTGGTCTCGGTGGAAATCTGAAGTGATTACCAAATGGGCCAACAATTCTTGGAGGTTTAAGATGTAAAATGCTTTTGAAAGTGCCATTTTTAACTCAGAGAAAGATAAACCACTTACTTGGTTCTTCAAGCAAAAGGATAGATTATCTGCCTTACACCCAGATATGTCTGACACTATGATTAATATGAAGATATTAAGGAAGTGTGGAGGAGAACTGGAACATGCTATCAAAAGCAGATGTGTATAACCCTTTTCAACAGAGGACTACATTAATGCAATGGAAGATATCATTACCAGAACAAGGATTGGTAAAACTTGGACTAGAATTCCTATGGAATCCAAGATGGTCCCAAAGATTCCCAGAGAGGATAAAAGACCAGAAAGAACTGTCTTGAAGTGCCATAAATGTGGAATTACTTCCCATTTAGCAAACACTTGCACCAAAAAGAAAAAAATCAATGAAGCTCAAGTCATTGAAGAAATTCAGTGTACTGAAGATAAAGAGGAGTCTGATCAAGATTCTGCAGTCTCTGAGGATACACCAGTGGAGGACTATCCCATTGAAAACATTACAGCTTTCTTTGAGGTCACAGAAGTCCATACCCACTTGCCACAGTACAGTGAAGATTGCTGTAACCTGATCAATATCCAGGATGCCAGAATGTGTAAAACAAAACCTGCTAGAGGAAAGGGTTACAATGCTGGAGCATCCTGTATCACATCAGTTTTGATGAGTGATATTGAAGCCAAAGTAAATTTGAATACAGGGGCATCTTGCACTTGTGTAGGCAAAGATTATCTGCAAATTATACTTCCTTAATGGAAAAACCATCTATTACCAATAGAAGGTGTACAATTTAGTAGTGCCAGTAACAACATGTATCCCTTGGGTATATTGGACACTAATTTTGTATTTCCACATCCAGCAGGAAGTGTGAGGATGAAAACTGAGATTGTGGTAATATATAATTGCACATCTCAACACATCATTCTTGGAAATGATTACTTGAATATTTATGGTATTGATATCAATAACCATAAAGACAGATATTTCACAATTGGGGAGAACAAAAGACAAAAATTTGCTTTTTTCCAATATGCCAAAACAAATATCTGTAGTATCTTCTGTCAAGGATACTTACAAATATGAATTTGTGTCTAATCAACTTGTTGAAGCACAAATTCATCCATCATTGTCACCAAAGATGAGGAATGAACTTATTAATGTGTTATACACATACAATAATGCATTTGCCTCTGATAATGAACCATTAGGTGCTATAAGAGGACATGAAGTTGATATTACTCTTAATATTGACAGGCCATATCCTCCAGTACTTAGAAGACCAGCTTATCCAGCCAGTCTCAGAGCTAGAGAAGCCTTGGAAAAACATATCCAAGAGTTAGTTCAACTTGGTGTACTAAGAAAAGTAGGCCATAATGAGGAAGTTGAAGTGACAACACCTGTTATCATTGCATGGAATAATGACAAGTCAAGAATGGTTGGAGATTTCAGAGCATTGAATACCTACACAGTTCCAGATAGGTACCCAATCCCTAGAATTCAAGAAACACTGACTCAATTGTCTAAAGCCAAGTATATAACATCAATGGATGCATTAAAAGGTTTCCATCAGAATGTTCTGACACCTAAAGCTAAGAAATTACTTAGGATTATCACTCATTGTGGTATTTATGAGTATCTTAGGATGCCATTTGGCATTAAAAATGCTCCATCCCATTATGAAAGAATGATGAATACAATCTTTCCCACAGAATTGAATGAAGGATGGCTTATCATTTATATTGATGATATTATCATATGTTCTGATTCATGGTCTTTGCACCTTGAAAGACTTGCAAGAGTACTTCACAAAGTTGCAGAAGTGAACATGGAAATTTCACTTAAGAAATGCAATTTTGGTTTTGAAGAACTCAAAGCATTAGGACATATTTTTTCTGGTGTAAGCTTGGGTATTGACAAAAACAAAGTAGCAGCAGTGTTACTTAAGCCAATACCCCAGAATAAAAAAGAAATGATGTCTTGTCTTGGGTTCGCCAGTTATTATAGGCACCACTTGAAAGACTTTGCAATTATAGCCAAGTCACTTTATAGAATCTGTGATCAACAGACTGTATTTGAAATGACACAGGAGAGAATTATAGCTTATGAAAAGATAAGGAGAGCTCTTACAGAAGCCCCTTTACTACTCATTCCTGACTGGAATATTCCTTTTAAATTGTACATTGATGCATGTGGAGATGGATTAGGGGCAGCCATACATCAAGTCCAAATTATTGATGACAAACCTACAGAAGGACCAGTTTGTTACATCTCAAGGCAAATCAAACCAACAGAAGCCAGATATGGTGCAAGCCAAATGGAGTGCTTATGTTTGGTATGGGCACTTTAGAAATTACACTATTATCTTGATGGAAGTGTTTTTGAAGTAATAACTGACTGTAATGCAGTAAAATCACTTCTTAACATGTAAACTCCCAACAGACACATGTTGAGATGGCAAATAGCCATTCAGGAATATAGAGGAAACATGACTATAGTCCACAAAACAGGAAACATTCACAAGAATGCTGATGGACTTAGCAGGTGGGCATTAGCCAACACTCCTGATAACCCAGCTTATGTACCCTTGGAAGCTGAACCACAGATTCCAATTGAAGGGATTAATATAACTGACATTGGGACTGAATTCTTTGAAGAGGTTAGAGAATATTATAAGCAAGACAACAATTGCCATATCTTGACTTCTTTATTAGATAAAGACTGCAAAGATACATCTTTGGTCAATGCACTAGATGAAGTTTGGAGAAATTCCTATTCTGAAGGGAGGTTTCACTTGTTTGATGGGATTATTTACCACAGAACCAAACATTCTTGTGTAATGACATTATGCAGCAGATTGCTTATCAATTCAATTCTTCATTAATGCCATGATAGCATCTACTCTGGACACTTGTCAGAGGACAGAACACTTGAAAAAGTAAAGAACTGTGCATGGTGGCCATCTTGGAGAAAAGAAACCCTTGAATATTACCATACCTGTGACAGATGCCAAAAAGCAAACAGGAGTACAGGCAAGAAATTTGGACTTATGATCCATATTCAAGAACCAAAATCCCCATGGGAAGTTGTTCACATGGATTGGGTCACAGCACTTCCTCCAAGTGGTGACAAAATTTATAATTCTTGTTTAGTCATTGTACACAGATATATCAAGACTCCCATATTCTTACCATGTCATAAAGATGACACTGCTATGGACACAGC
Source organism: Austropuccinia psidii (assembly GCA_023105745.1). Taxonomy (NCBI): domain Eukaryota; kingdom Fungi; phylum Basidiomycota; class Pucciniomycetes; order Pucciniales; family Sphaerophragmiaceae; genus Austropuccinia; species Austropuccinia psidii. The sequence goes on along the minus strand of JALGQZ010000002.1, from coordinate 12,104,023 downwards.
TCTTCTTCTATGGAGTAGAGTTATTTCTCATACAGGATTTTTTAAGAATATCATAAGTGACAGAGATCCCAAGTTCACATCTGCACTTTGGACCAATCTTCATAGATTGTTTGGGACTAAGTAATCATTCTCTACACAATATCACCCTCAGACAGATGGGCTAGCAGAGAGGATGATTCAAACTTTAGAAAACATGATCAGGAGATTTTGTGCTTATGGGTTAGAATTCAAAGACTCAGATGGCTTTACCCATGACTGGTGCACTCTGATACCTGCATTAGAATTGGCATACAAGACATCAGTCCATTCTTCCACAGGACAAACTCCTGCTATGTTAGAAAAAGGATGGAATCCAAGACTCCCAGCAGACACACTGAGGAAAGACTTTATTGACATTCATCCTACAGCTTCCAGCTTCAAGATAATGCTTGATAAAGTAAAAAATCACGCAAAACAAAGTATGGATGATGCTTTTGATTATGCAAAACAGAAGTGGGACAATAGTCATAAAGTACCAGACTTCGAAGTAGGGGACTTAGTTCTAGTTTCAACCTTGAATTTTAATAATATCAAAGGCCCAAAGAGACTTAAAGATTCTTATGTAGGACCTTTTGTTATTGTTGCCTTACATGGAACCAATGCAGTTCAAATGGAATTGAGTGGTGAATTGGAAAAGAAACACCTCACTTTTCCAGTCAGCTTGATAAAACCTTATCAGCCAGCTGATAAAGAATTGTTTCCTCTTAGGAACCCAACTCCTTTGACTGCCCCACCAGTGGAACAGAATGAAGACAAAAAGATAAAGAAATTCATTAAAGAAAGGAGACTTAGGGGTAAAAATCAGAGAGAATATCTTGTCAGATATAGAAATCCAGTACATGAAGATGAATGGCTGGCAGAATCAGATATACCTGACTCAGATAAACTCTTGAGAAGATTTAGACATGAAAGAAAGCCGCAAGCCTGAATATTTCTATAAATGTGCTTTAAATTGCTTGATCTGAGTAATGTACAGAGGTTGGACAGTGGACATTAACCCCCCTTTGGGGCTTTTTTATTATTTCTATCATTGATAAAATTGTAGTACAATTTTATTTTTTGGTGGAAGGGAATGTGAGCCTTGAGGTATATTTTACATACCCAAATAGGCCACAATTATCCCAAAAAAGAAATTTTGAATTATGCATAACTCATAAGTCATGCATATATCCAAAATTCATCATTTTTAATTTCAGAAAAAATGAATAACTTTTTATTGAATAAGTAAATCCATGGATTTAAGACCAGATTTGGATTCTACACTAAAATTCACCTAGGGTAGCTCCATAGAGTGAATAAGCTCAAATTAACTCTTTGAGGTGGTAAAATGGAAAATACTTTAATACCACATAAAAGATCTGTGAAACTTTTTGTTTTTCTTAATTTCACGCCAAAATAATGGGAATGTGAGGAATCCCATGTTACATATACACTAAGAATAGTTTCATGCATGTTTTGAGCACTTAATATCATGGTATTCTTACATGGACTTTTGGTACACCCATAGTGGATATCTCACTTGAAGCTTAAATTTCTATTTTGACGTGAAAAATAGGCAAGGGGGACAAAAGACATCAAAGAGAGCCAGGGTACCCAACTTCTGAGGACTCAGAGGTGTGGACAGCTCCAAAGCTTGGATCCATGGCTGATCTTGGCCTAATTGGTAAACTAAAACCTTTTGGGAACTTGGTTACCATGTTACAACTACAGTAAAACTTAAGAAAATAGCAAATAACCTCCTATTTTGACGTGCCAAGGAGGTAAAGAGCTACTTAGACTCCTGTAACCATGTCAATTCTTAATGACTTTCCATGGATAAACCCCAAAAGAGTCATTAAAACCCTTTTTGGACTTGTATCCATTGATTTACCTCTTAGCAACCAGTGAAACACTGATATTTGCAATTCTACGTAGAAATGAGGTAAAAACTTCAAAAATTCATTCAAAATACAATTCTTTATGAATCTTTCTGAAAGTTTGAGGACTAATGGAGAGCTTTATTATCTATGGTACAACCAAAAATAATTCCAGTTTTACTAGTAAAGTTAAAGGTTTACTTACAGTCCATTTTTGACTATTTTACGTGAAACACTGAATCTTCAAAAATTCACAGTAATTACAACCTGAGATGAAATTGACAATAACATTGATAACTTTGAGAAATAAATGATTATTTTAGAATAAAAGAAGATTTACAGATGTTACTCCTTTTATTCTCAACCATATTGGGGTTGGTAGTCACGTAAAAGCATCAATTAAGTAATTATGATAATCTTATGTGACAACAGATGATGCAATCAATAATCCAAAAGGGGTTATTGTTTTCTCACTCACTAGTTTTTCAGTTTTCTCCATGGCACGCCTCTGTGAGCTGTTGTTGACTTAAAAGAAGCCTCTTCTTGCTGTTTTTTCCACATCATCATCTTATTATCATTTAAACCATTATTACCAACAAGTAAGTACTAGTTACAGCTATTCTTAAGTGTTTTAAATCTTTCAGAATCAATCAGAAAGACGTTAAATCATAGAATCCAACTATATATTGTTGTAATACCGTTATAAATCCATTTTGATCCTTAAAATCCACAATTCTACATCAAATCTCTCTATCTTATCTTTCAATAAGCTCTTTGGAATATTAGTGAGTGATTTATCTTTAATTCTTAAAGTTTTTTTCTAAAATTACTTTTCTTCAAGAATTATCATTATAATTATTCTTGCAAAAGATAATTATATATTAAAATAATTTTATTATTTTAATAAAAGAAGTTTTATTATTAAAATCTTCTTGTAATTTATTCTAGTAGACAATTACTTGCTCACTGTTAAAATCACTAGTAGTGCTTAACCCATGAAAGAAATAATTCTTTAATTATTTAATTGTGGCTATAATAATATTTTATTATTATATTTCATAAGAACAGACACAGTACTGTTGATTAATAGTGATATTATCATCAGTTACATAGTCACATCTTACAACTCCCTTGAAAGTTAGTTCATCTGGGTTGTTCATTGGGGTGTCCCATCATAATTGTATAGTTCCTTTATTAAAAAAGGGTATGTATTGGTTTTTAATGGTGTTAGTTCTTCTTTGATATCCTAAGCCTGAATTCAACATTTTTTCTAAACTTAACCCCGTAAATTTAATATTCATTCCCTTCTCAAAATTAATAGAAAGACTATTTTTCATCTGAATACCCAATTTTACCTTTTTGATATATAAATGTACTCTGAATTAATATTTATAACCCCTATTATGCTACAACTCTGTCCTGAAATTTAATTCCCTGCATCCCATTGTAACTAGGACTTTTGGTGCTGTGGTATATGCTTTTTGATCTGTATTCCCCACAATATTTAAAGAGGATCAAAGTAAAATAAATTAAGAAATAAAAATATATAAGAAAAGAATTGTTTTTGGTCAACCAATCCCTTGAAAGTTAGTTTATCTGGGTTGCTCATTGGGGTGTCCCATCATAATTTTATTGTTCCTTTATTAACAAAGGGTATTTATTGGTTTTTAATGGTGTTAGTTCTTCTTGTAATTTATTTTGCAAAGAAATGAATACTATAATATATTGGGAAAGACCTAAGGACAATTGAAAAATATTCCTGCTCAGTTTGTCTAATAATTCAAACTGGTACAGGTATACCACATCAGGACTTGGGGCCTGTGTCACATTTCTACACCAAATCTACACACCTCACAAAGTAAAAACTCTCAAGTAATATCTTTTCTTAGACCACTGTTTCAAGTGCCACTTAAGAGATCCAAATAATATAAATAGAGGGCCTCAATACCCCAATTCTCTAGGACTCATGTAACAAGTTCCCACATTCCAGGATCAAAACCATCCCTGAGCTAGCTGGATATCTAGATCAGTAGTGTTTTATTTTCAAAATCTCAGTAACTTATTATTATTGAGAAGTAGTAGTGTAAACATAGCTAAAAAGTTTACTAGCCTTTCCCAAAAGCTTAGTATCATTTTAGAAGTAGTGTTGAAGAATTATTCTTGGTATTAAATCCAGTAGTTTTATTATTAGTATCAATATTAAAAAATCATTATAATCAACATAAATACAAAAATATATTTTTTATTACTCCTATTAAATAACCATGGTACTTTCAAGAATATCTTCTTACGCTTAGTGAGCTCATGTTTAAAAAAATCTTAAGCTTTAATTTATGTCCAAGGATATTCTAAAGCAAATGAAAAACTTATTTGCTGCTATTTTATTTACGATATTAGTTTTTCATAAGAGTTCTAACTATATTGCTAATGAAAGGTCTGATTTGGAGAATACTAATAATTCTTCTCTATCTTTCAAATCCACAAATGTTATTTCATTTTGTTATTCACTGTAGCTACCTATTCAGTATTATTTAGAGGGGTATCTAATAAACCTTAGCACCCATGGTTATGGGACAATTCTGAAATTCAAAACATATTTACTAGTAATTTCTCCTTTGAGGTACTTCTTTATTTCATCTCACAACAGAAAGAGTTCCCACAATGTAAGAATACTAAGGACAGGATTAATGCTTTTTATTTTGTGAGGAAATGGCTCCCTTTACCTTGTTCAGGGGTGGTGGAAGGCCTTTTGCCTTTTTGCACAACCACAAAGTGAAGATTTTCCTTTCTGTGGGCTGGCCTGTGATATAAAACACTCAATAAAGACTTTTATTAAGTAAAAAAGTGGTTTTAGAAGCACAGGGCCTCTTTTTTATCAAACACAGGTTGAAGCCTTTCCCCAAAAGAGATTACAGGATTGTGCTGGTGTTTCTGACAGGTAAGAATCTGTACAGGAAATTTCTCTATGACTCCTATTTGTTGAATTAGTAGTAATGAAGACATATGCAGGCTCTCATTCAATTTATGAGCTTTTAATTCAGCTATATGGACATCTATCCCACAGTCAGATTCCATACTGCCTAGTCCTGGAATATAATCGCAAAATATGATTAATTTTGTCAGTTTTGAAGATAGAGATCTTAAATGCGGCTTTTTATTTTAGAGCTTGATGAGATCTACACAATGGTTACTCATTTGGTAAACCTAGAATTGATTATGTAAAAGCTGAACTAGCTCCAAATTATATTGTTATAATATGGATCTTTTATGACTCCTTCATCAATCTAATTCCCTTCATAGCTTTTTTCATATATGAGATAAATATTTATGAAGAGTATCACCTGAAATAACTCTCTCTTCTCTTTCCAAAAATGCCCTACCTAAGGTACCCCACACAAAAACTGTGGAAGTTAGATGAGAGGTTAATATTTCATTCACCACTATTTGGCCTATGGCTGACCCTAACTCCTGTAATTTTTACTCTAGCCCAATTTGGGCAGTACCATTGGATAGCTCTAATTGAGAGCTTCAATTCTAACACCCATTTGATGTTTTCCCGCCTCTTTCTCTATATTTTAGATGAGAAGTAAAACTTAAGGTTTATGCTCAGTTCCTGTTCCAAACTTGAATATGTTTTTTGTTTTATATCTTATTGGGATAAGAATTTTATATTCTAAAGTGTGATCTTTTCCTCTTTCAGATGGATACTATTATGAGCCATTTGGTTTGGTTTGTAATTTTATTATCATCCTATCTAATACCATTATTCATGAAATTTAGGTGCCCTGCTTGTGCTCTAGTTTTGAGTCACAGGATGACAAGATTAGTAATTCAATATTTATTGAATTATGGGGTGACTAAACCCAGGCATTGTCTCTGCACATCTTATGTGGCAAGTCTTCTTTGGAAATTCTACATTCTAATTCAGAATTTTATTTTTCTACAGAAACACCAAAATTTCCTTTTTGCCTTCAAGATTCTGTTCAAGGCCAAAAGTAACAGTTTGCAAATTCTTTTTAAAACATCTTGTTTGGCCTAGTAATTTCCTCATATATGTGTGTTTTGTGATTTCTAGGCAAAATTGGCCCAAGATGAAACTTATTTTGAAAAAGCTCATGATTTTTCTAACCCACAAGGGTTTTGAAAAATACTTTTTTGTGGCCACTATGACAGATGTGAGATGTTCTATTGGAAAATATTTCCATTACTAAATTGCTCAATTATCTATTTTGTAAAATTTATATGTTAAAATGTGCTTTATTTATATTTTATTCCAGCTCATGGGATTTATGAGCTCCACAATACTAAAATAATGGTGTTTTTGACCAATGAATATATGCCATTTTAAAGAGACTAAAATGAAATAACTTCATGAATTACTCATTTAGCTTAAGCTCATAAAATTTCACTTTAATTTTTGAATATCAAATACTGAAAACAAAAACCAAATATTCATCGTAATAAATTAATGCATAAAGGATAGAAGAAACCAAAAATTCTTGCATGCAAAAAAAATCCTTTGTAGATTTTCTTTTGTTAAATCTATAAAGAATAATGAGAAAAAAAGGAGTACCAATTCAAATCAAGTTTTTTGCAATCATTGAGATATGAGGGCTTCTCAATATTCTCTATTTTCCATTTTTTATATTCTTAAATCTAACTGATAATTGTTTTCTGACATATTAAGCTTGGTTTTTTGGCCTCGAAATGAGGCCAAGAAGCTCTCAAAGTAATACCGCGATTGATTGAATATTGAACTGCTATCAATTTGGTAATATTAGTGCTAAATGCACACAATATATTGGTATATTGGAAGCAAATTGAGTGAATATTTATACACACCCTTTATTTTTTTACTTTTTTGAAACATGTCCCAGTACTGTAAATTCTTATTTCTGACTCCTTCTATATTAAAAGTCTCATTGATAACTTATCACTATTAGGAATATTAAATTTGCCGCAAAAATAATCTATACAAAGAAACGAAGTGTTTCTCAATAAGATCTAGCCTTTTCAAAAGAGCAAATACGTGTTAAATTGATTATATATGAATCATATTAAGGGTTTCAACCTCTTGCTCAAATTCACAACACATAAATAAAAGCACTAAGAACTATGGATGATAGTAATGTAACTATAGGCTATGAAAGCCCATACCAACAGACATTTTGGAGAGGAAATTTTCTCCTACCATGATATAAATTTATTATCCAAATTAGATAAGAAATGACAAAATGATTGGTTCAAAGAATGAAGTGAACCTAAATGTTGATCTCCACCTCTTCTTCACACTTTTTATATATGCATACAACCCCATCACATATATATGGAAATTGATTATCTTAAGCAGGGCTATCCAATGGTGCTAACTACAAACCTGTAGCACCCCTAAGTCAAAGATTGAACCTTCAAAGATAGATTATTTTTATAAGAATCTCTAAATCTCCTGTAAGCTCAATTTGAAGAATAAAGGGCATTCTCAACATACACCAAAAGTGAATAATTCAATTATATCTTCAATTTGAGCCCTTTTTTTATAGAGTTGAAAGAAAATATTCTATCTGTTTATTTGAAGAAGTAATTCAAATTAGTACTAACACCAAGTACCACTGTATTTTTGGCATTCTTGAGCCAATGCAACCCATGGGTTTACCCATTCTAAATATCTCACAAAGGCACATACTTAAAAGCACTTTTTCTACCTTTATCATCAAAAATGGAAAACTTATTATTTCTGTAAATTTTGAGAAAAATACAGTTTTACCAAAGGCCTTTCAGCTACTGTATCTTAATGATACCTGTACTTGAGCCAAATCTATGGGAAGCCATATTTCTGCTCATAATAATTCCCATATTTCCAGCCTCTTTTGATACCTGTAATTTAAAAACCTTCAGGGATGGCTTATTGGAAGATTTATTCCTCCTTGGGAATAATTGGACCCTTGCACGTGATAAGATAACGATAACTGTTGAACCACTGGTGCATTAAGTATCTGAGACCTTAAAATCAAGTCAGAAGCTATTCTAAAGCTCTCTGCCACATTTAAGCTTCCCTAACAAAACTTCAGCTTTTGGGGGTGTCTTAGGACTTTTTGACCTTTAAATAGGGTTCAAACAGTGCTTAATATTGCCTTTTGTGCATCAAAAGAGCTATGATTTGTGAGTAAGCCTCAAAAGTGGCTATGAAGAATGTACTATAATCTTGAATAATTGTCATGATTTCTTCAAAAACACCCATTATGTGGGTTTTCAAAGAATTAAATAGGAAAAATAAAACATTCCTCATCCTTTTAGGTAAAGGACATTTCATTCCAGTTAAATTTTGTTATCCAAACCACATTTTAGCTAGTTGGATCAATATTTCCACTATTTCTTACAGTAAAAGATGTTATTGCCATTTTCACAGCTTTGAAATATATCAAAAGGTATTTCTAAATGGATAATGGGAATTTTCAAGGACGTTTATCAATTTTTGGTGGCAATTGTTTTTTGAAACCTGAGCCCTCTTAGTCCTAACTTGATATAATTAGAATATTAGCTATTGTACATACCATTATAATTGATCAATATATTATGACTGAAGCCATTCCTCTCGGAACATTCATTAGACTTTTATATAATATTAGAATATTTGTATATTATTCAAGCTGACTAAACCACACATAGGGCTTTATATATGTTAGTCTTGAAAGTGGGGAATACATCCCAGAAGGAAATGATTAGGGTATTTTACTGTCGCTTGTTTTCTCATAGATTACAAATCTCTTAATCATCTGTTTATTTTTAACTTACTTTTTGATTAGATTGGAAGTGAACCTTATTCAAGCTTAGATATTTACAAGTAATCCAGTAGGGACTTTCATCCTTGAGTAAACTTATCAAGATGTAAAAATAAATTATTATGTGCTTCATCAGCTCACATTAAGTAAATATTTTGTTTTTGAGACCTAAGCTTAGTCATGTAAATTTGTATTCTGGGAACTTGCACTCATTTAATAGCAGTCTGAAATATTTTGGAAGAATACCAGGAAAAAAATTATTATGTTTGTTATATTTTAATTTCATGTTTTGATGGAAAAACCCACCATTTTTTGATAGTTGAGATTATGTTTTTCACATTATGACAAATATCTTCCTACTTTGATAATATTTGAAAGGGTTCTATAATTCAGCCTGTGATTTCAAACAGAGCACCAAAATTATATCCACATATAACAAATAATGGTGTTATAGTTTTATACCTGAGTATAGCAGATCCCCAAAAGATACATCTCATACATTCATAAATGTGAAGAGGTAAATCTCCTTATTCATAATATTCCTTTAAAATACAAATTGGATAATCATTGGCCACAATATGACTACTTTTAGTATAGATAAGTACAAAATAAGTAAATACCTTATTTTAACTTTTAATATAGCTTACAAATTTTTCATGGAAGATCTATTAAAATCTTAACATGATTAAATCTCTCAGTGAGGGATATACGATTAGTTCATCAATTTTCCAGTAGCACCCCTACTTCAAGAAATACCATATTATTACCCTGAACTCAAAGAAGCCCCTTTAAAGTCTAATAGTGCCTTCAATAAACTTCATAGAGGTATAAATAAACTAAATATTTGAGCCTTTGATATATGACCACATACCCAAAAATGTCACAAATCAACTTTACAATACCTATTTGAATAGTAGTAATTGGAATTATTATGTTAAAATAAGTAAAAATGCCATACAAACACATAAAATCTTAATTGTCTCAGAGACAAATGAAGTAAAATGTGAAATAAATTACACCATTGAATTCCCCATGTACAACTACACATATGACCTTTTTATTTCATATCTTATGAAATATGTGTGATAAAGAGTTGAACCAAAAACAATTTTACCACTTAATGTCTGTAGGATTACAGATATAAACTTCATTTGACAAGTTATAAACAAGTTTATAGCTTACAAGGGTTTAGTGAGCAAAATGGCAATAGATGTTTACCACTTTGTTATGAGAGTAGTCCAAGCTTATAAAGAAAGTAGATATTCAGCTTCTATTACCTTATACGTAAAGAATGATGTAATTTTCATTATTATATTCAAGGTATAACCCCTTCAAATAATGGTTTCAAGTTGAAAATAGTAAATTTTGACAGAAGAGATGAGTTACAAGGAAAATCATTAAAAATAGATTTTTGATCATTTGATAAGATTCTCTTGGAAGATTTGTGAGGAAGTTCCATCCTATTAGAATTCACTCTCTGAATGGCTGTAGCCTGTATAAGTCAAAAGTTATTAATGATGAAAGATTAACCTTAAATTTGATCATTTATGCTCACTCACTGTGATCATTTTTGTATTTGGAAGATATATAAGCTATATATCTGGCTAATAGTAATAAATTGTTATTAATACTTATATAATTTAAAAAATTTCAACTTCTGCCAAGCATATGATGTCAGCAAACTTAGAGTTACAGTGATAACTCTAAATAATGGCATAATAATGAGATACAATGGTTTAATTATGATTTAATCATCACTAAACATTGAAATACTGATACATTCCTGTAGATACCATGATTAGAAGTCTACTAGAAGCCTTTTGGACTGTAGGAGGGAGGATCTTACTATATATAGAGCTCTTTTTACCTCTTTTTCCCCCTCAGACCCATCAAAAACATCAAAATATTAAAACCAAAGGTAAAAGATTTATTATTTTGTATAATTCTATTGTATTATTAAAGACTCAAGTTTATCTTTACTTTGATCATTGATTTTTATGTGATTAAAACCAATATTTAATTTTTTTTGTTAAATTTCTCTCTAAAATCTTCAATTCCACATAAAATCAAGAATATTTGTAAATACAATTTGTGTAAGTTTTGTTTACATCATTTGGTGTAGAATTATCAAAAAACATTATTTCAAGTGTTGAAAGTAGTTTATTTTCTCTTTATTATTATTCCTAATGATTCTTTTATTAATATATAACCTTAATATTAGTGATATCATTGTTATAAATTGGTTTTTATCATTAAATAACAGCTTTCTACACATTTATTATTAGTTTGTAACAACAATAAAGTGCTGTAAATATATCAATATATTTATTTGTATTATATTATTTAATTGATTCAAATGACATAAATATTTTTATGC
>JALGQZ010000002.1:12075472-12090472 GCA_023105745.1 Austropuccinia psidii | reverse complement strand
TGAACTTTGATTTACATATGAGGTATCAATTATTACTGTATTGAACTGTACAACTCAATTGAATTACATATGTAAGCTATAAGTATAATACATGATGAGGAATTAAAGGAAAAATAAATTGGAAAAATTAAATTTGGGGGGGAAAAGGAACTCCAGCTCTAAGGGGGAGATAGACCCCCAAATTCCTTGCTGACAGGCGTGTGGTGTCAAAATTCACGCAAAGGTTCATCACTTTTGGCCTGGAATTGAGTTACAGGGTCTGTGAACTCAATTGATGATGGGGTTTTGATATGAACTGGGGTAGTTTCAGCTGTTTCCAAGAGGGTAAAACTACCCTTAAGATAAAACAATCATAGTAAAAACAGTTTTAACTGGTTTCTACGTCTCCTACACACATCCTGACGTGCTTTGAAGGCTCTAGACCAGGTATTGCTATAGAAATGGCTGATTTAAGGGTCTAAAATGGCTAAAAAGGCTTAAACCAGCCCTTTTTTGGTCCAAACCAGGGTTCAATGATGCCATAATTGGCTTTTCTGTTGTCAGACTGTTTTTCACGACTGACAAGAGTAAATTTTACTTTTGGAGTAAGAAAATTGATGGCTATAAAAGAATGTCTTCTTTGCCACACTTTTCTCTTCATGTTAGAATCTTTTCCTTTTATTAATTAGTTTAAACACCAATAAGCCAATCAAAAAAAGATTTAAACCACCTTTTTTAGATAATTTTGAGCCTTTTAATCCCGTGAAAAAATCATTCTAATCATTGTTTGTAACTTTTATAATCATTTTTACCCCTGAACCACCCCAAAAGTGAATTAAAGCATCTTTCATCACTGTAAACTTTGTCACCTTGTTTCCAAATTCACTCTGGTCACTTTTGGGTGTGTTTTCTCTTTAATATTCTTTTTAAAGACTTTGTTCTTTAACTAATTTCTTGCAGTTCTTTGCTCAATTAATTCCAATTGAAATTGCTCTTGAAGAAATTTCTTTTGTAGCCTTAAATATCTCTTGTAGAGTATTTTTGGATAAATTTTTATTGTTGGTAAAACAATAAATCTTTATAATATTATTGTTTTATACTAATAAAGTTATAAACAATAAAATTGGCGTGTTTTGTCTTAAAAATAATATTTCTTACTATTTTTAATTGATTTTTTACCTTATACAAATTTTGAGGACAGGAAAAGAACTTGATTTTGAATCAAAGTTTCATATCCACACCTTACATTTGGGGTCCCAGCCGTGATATTTTACCTGTGACATATTTTTCTTACTCTTTTTAAATCCTTCTCCTTATATTGAAAAATTTAAAAACATATAAAAAATACTTATAATTCAAAAAACCCATAAAAAATAATTTTTTTGATATTATAAGTGAGGCTTATATTTTTATTTCTTTTTTGAAATAACCTTTATTTACTTAATTAATTGGCTTTTTCATTAATTTTAGTGTCTGACAACGTGGTAAGACAAGAAAACATTGAAACAGCCTCAACAGTAACCAGAATTATTCCTGCCAGTACTGTTAATTCTGATCATAATAGTACTATTATTGTGACTCAGAATATTCAACCAGAGCCAATTTCTTCTGAATTAGTCAACTTGGGAATAAGTAATACTCTTCAGAAAGCCAAAGATTTGGCCAATAGTAACTTTTTTGACGCAAAATCACTATTTTAAGCCTTTTTTAACTATAATTATGCCTTCAACCAGGTCAGGAGCCAGCTATAACCCCTCAAGCAGCTCTCAGAAAGGTAATAGACGTGATTATGGCAGAGGCCAATCAGGTTCAGAAGGAAAAGGGTCAGTTGATGACTTCCAAACAACTAAAATGGGTCATTCTGAAGCTGATAATACCATTTTACCTTCAAAAAGAGCTGACACCACCACAACAAGCCTCTGTGGACATATACAAAGCCAGCCACAGTGCATACAACAATGAACTCCAGTTCAAGAAGTACCAGATCCTTGCAGACCTGTGGAAGAATTGCATGAATTCTTACCTGACAGTGAGAAAATTCCTGGGCCATCCCAATACTTGCAAATTTCTCAATGGATGGCATCCATTGATGGAGAAGAAAAACATGATGCTTTTGACACTATAATGGAGGAAAAACAACCCTCCACCACCCAAACCAGTGCCAAAAACAGCCCCAGTCGCCAGCAGCAGCAATTTCAACGTGAAAAAGCAGCCACAAACTCCAAACAAGGGCAAAGGGAAGGCACCAGCCCCAAAACCTTACAGCCAGGGCTACAGGATGCCATGGAAAATGTATTTCAGATGGCCAGAGCCATGATGGAATTACAAAACAAGGAGGAAGCCAGATTAAAATATCAAAAATAATTTCTGATACTTTTAATTGTATTCCAGAGCTGTATAAAGCTATTTCTGATGTAAAAAGTCATCTTTCTGATAAAAATACATCAGTTTGTGACAGTCTTAAAACAAATAACTTGAGTCTGAGCCAAATAAATGATACACTTAATTTCTTTGAAAGAGTTTTAAGAACAATCAAAATTTCCAATAATGATAATTCTCTTGGCATTAAGATAAATGAACAATCTGCCATTATTAAAGAATTAACAGACAAATATTCTAAATTCAATATTGATGACATAATTGAAACAAGAATTAAACAAGCTATTAATACTATCAAAGAAGATAATAAAAAAGTCCTTGATGATATTTCAAAATCATTTGCAGAAGTAAAGACAAATACAGTTGCCTTGAAAAAGCATTTTGATACCTCAAGAGAGTAAATATCAAAATTAACAATAAAGTTAAATGAAGTTATATCTGATAATACTAAACAAACAGAATTATGGAATGAGCTAACATATAAAGAGGATGATCATAAAAAGAATTTCATAGACTCTATACAAAGCTTACAACATGAGTTAAGAAATTCACAAAGGTGTAATAACAGTAAAATGAATGATATTGAACAACTGCTAAACACTTTACCAAGAATGTCTACACCTCTGAATCAAAATGAAGATGCAAGAATTCCCAATCCACAAGTATTGGATATTGAAAATTCACAGTTAAAAAATGAATTTTCTACTTCTTTTCATAACTTAGAACCATCAATGGGCCAAGCACTCTTGAAAGAAGCTCCAAAACTTAAAGAATGGCCTCACTTCAGTGGTGAAGGAGAGTATGATCATATGGAATTCATTAGAGGTATTGACATGATCAAAGAGGATTTTAAATTACCAGACAAATTGGTAACAGCCAGATTTAACACCTTATTTACCAGATCAGCTCACAGATGGTACATAAATATAAGACAAGCACATGGACACCAGAGTTGGTCTTGGTGGAAAACCCAAATCATTAACAAATGGGCAAATGATGCTTGGAGGTTTAAAGTTGAAACAGCCTTTGAATCCACCAAATTTAATGCTGATAAAGACAAAGCTTTACCATGGTTTTGCCAAAAAAAAAGACAGATTAACAGCATTATATCCTGACATGTCAGAATTTATGATCCATAGAAAAATTCTGAGACAATGTGGAGGTGACTTAGAGCATGCTATCAAAAGCAGGACTACTGAAAAATCTTCAGCAGAGGATATTATCAATATATTGGAAGAAGTAACCACCAGAACCAAAATTGGTTCTAGTAGGGTGAATCTCAAAACAAGGTTTAATACACCTTGGAAATATTCTGTGGACAAAAACCCCAAAGAAAATTCTAATAATATGAAGTATAAATCTGCAGATACAGTCAGAAAGTACCATATTTGCCAAAGCACCACCCATTTAGCCAATACATGTCCAAAGAAGGGAAAAATCAATGAAATTGATTTTGAAAAGGAACCTGATGTTGAGAAGGATGACATAATAGAAGACAATTCAGATGATAAGTCATCAATATTTTCTGAATCTTCAAAAGATATATAAAATATCAATGCCACTTTTGACATCCTGGAATCTTATTCCCACTTGCCACAATTGAGCAATGGCCAACTTGACTTATCAAACGTTCAAGATGCACAACTTATGAAAACAAAACCAAACAGGGGAAAAGGCTATACAGCTGGTAACTCCTGTATAATAAAAGTGGTGATTGACAACAAGCCCACCAAAATTTTGCTTGACCCAGGAGCCTTCTGCTCTTGTGTTGGAAAATCTTTTCTTAAGACTTGTGTACCAAACTATGAAGACCAATTGGTACCAATTGATGGTATAAGATTCAACAGTGCAAGTAAGCCAATGAAAGCATTAGGAATCTTTGAGACCAATGTCATATTCCCACACATAAATGGGAATTTAAGAATCACAGTTTAATTTGTTGTTATGGAAGATTGCTCCAGTACCCATTTTATATTGGAAAATGACTATTTAATCATGTATGGGATAAATTTGCATAACAACAAAGACAGATACTTTACTATTGGAGACAATAAGCGCCAAAAATTTGCCTTTTTACCATTTAAAAAACAAATTGCAGTAAACAAAGTATCACGAGTCATCTTAGAATTAGAGAAATTCAAGTCTGAACAGTTAAATGAGGCTTAAATAAGCCTTCATCTGACTGATAAACAGGAAAATGAACTTTCTTCCCTTTTGTATGACCACAGAGGAGCATTTGCTTCAGACAAAGAACCTCTAGGAGCAATTATTAGTCATGAAGCTGACATCATTCTTAACATTGAGAGACCTTATCCACCACTCTTAAGAAGACCTGCATATCCAGCAAGTCCAAAATCGAGAAGCTCTAGAAATTCATATCAAAGAGCTTCTGGACCTTGGTGTAATAAGAAAAGTAGGCCACAATGAAGCAGTAGAAATACCTACACCAGTCATAGTGGCATGGCATAATGGAAAATCCAGAATGGTTGGGTACTTTAGAGCTCTGAACACTTACACTGTTCCAGACAGATACCCAATACCAAAAATTCCAAATTTCCCTTACTCAAATATCTTAAGCAGTGTATATAACCACTATGGATGCCCTTAAAGGATTCCATCAAAATGTGTTGACACCAAGAGCAAGAAAATACTTGAGAATTATTGTTCATTGTGGAGTGTATGAATACTTGAGGATGCCCTTTGGTATCAAAAATCCACCTTCACACTTCCAAAGAATGATGAATGAAATCTTCCCTGAAGAACTCTCAGAGGGATGGTTAATCATTTACATTGATGACATTATTGTCTGTTCCAAGACTTGGGAGGAGCACATGTACAGATTGTCCAGAGGTTTGACAAAAATTCAATCAGTCAACTTGAAAATCTCCTTGAAGAAATTCCATTTTTGATTTAAAGAACTTAAGGCACTAGGACATGTTGTATCTGGTTTATCCCTTGGAATTGACAAAAGCAAAGTTTCAGCAGTATTGCTAAAACCCATGCCTCAGAATAAGAAGGAAATTCAGTCATTCTTAGGTTTTGCAGGATATTACAGGTAGCACATTAAGGATTTTGCATCCATAGCAAGACCACTTTATAAATTGTGTGACAAAGACAAAGTATTTTAAATGACTGTTGACAGAGTCAACGCTTTTGAGTCTCTAAGAGAAGCCTTGACCACTGCTCCACTCTTACTGATGCCAGACTTTAAATTACCTTTCAAACTGTATATTGATGCATCAGGGGATGGACTGGGTGCTGCTATTCACCAAGGTCAGATCATAAATGATAAACCTGTAGAAGGACCCATATGTTTCATATCCAGGCAAATCAAACCAACTGAAGGCAGATATGGAGCAAGTCAAATGGAATTTCTATGCCTTGTCTGGGCCTTGGAGAAATTAAACTACTTCTTAGAGGGATGTGTTTTTGAGGTAATAACAGATTGTACAGCTGTCAAATCACTTCTGAACATGAAGACACCCAACAGACATATGCTCAGATGGCAAATAGCCACACAAGAATACAGAGGCAATATGACTCTTGTTCATAAGGATGGGAATATTCATAAGAATGCAGATGGACTAAGCAGATGGCCATTACCAAATAATATTGATAATCCTGCTTATGTGCCAGAAGAAGCTTCACCACAAATTCCAATAGAAGGAATAAGTGTTACAGACTTGAACACCACCTTCTTTGAAGAAGTCAGAAGTAGTTAAACTCAAGATAAGAATTGTAGCATCTTATGCCAATTACTTGGCAAAGACTGTAAATACAACTCTCTAATACATGCCTTGGATGAAGTATGGAAAAAATCTTATGATGAAGGAAGATTTCACCTACTGGATGGTATAATTTACCACAGAACCAAGCACACATGTGTCATGACAGTTGTAGAAAGGTCATTAATCAATCTTGTACTGAAAGAATGCCATGATAGTCCCTTTTCAGGACATCCTTCTGAAGACAGAACAAGAGAGAAAGTAAAAACCTGCATATGGTGGCCAATGTGGCAGAAAGATGTTGCAGAGTCTTGCAAAACCTGTGACAGATGCCAAAAGGCAAATAAATCCACTGGCAAGAGACTTGAAAATATGATAAAAATCCAAGAACCAAGCAGACCTTGGGAAATTGGCCATATGGATTGGGTAACTGGCCTACCACCAGGAGGTGACAGAAGCTATAATGCTTGCCTAGTAATTGTGGACAGATTCAGTAAAACTCCAATCTTTTTACCATGTCACAAGGATGATACAGCCATGGATACAGCTCTTCTGATATTTAATATAGTAGTGTCATGGACTGGGATATTTACAAATATCATTAGTGATAGGGATCTCAAATTCACTTCAGCACTATGGACAAATCTTCACCAATTATTTGGCACTAAACTGTCTTTCTCTACAGCCTACCACCCACAAACTGATGGCCTGGCTGAAAGAATGATCCAAACCTTAGAGGACATGGTGAGAAGACTTTGTGCATATGGCCTTGAATTCAAAGATTGTGATGTATTTACCCATGACTGGTGTACTCTGTTGCCAGCACTGGAATTAGCATATAAAACATCAATCCATGCTAGTACCAATCAAACTCCTGCTATTCTAGAAAAAGGATGGAACCCCAAGTTACCCCAAGATTCCTTGAGGAAAGATTCAATTGAAATACATCCCACAGCTGCTAGCTTCAAAGGAATGCTAGAAAAAGCTAGAAAGCATGCAGTAAGGTGCATGGAGGACTCTTTTTCATATGCTAAAGACAAATGGGATAAATCACATGCAACTCCAGATTTCAAAGTGGGGGACCTAGTTCTTGTATCCACCACTAACTTCAATAACATCAAAGGATGTAAAAACTTGAAAGACTCCTTTGCAGGACCTTATGTGATTAAGGCCCTCCATGGAGAAAATGCTGTTGAAGTAGAGTTATCTGAAGAACTTAGCAATAAGCATCCTACATTTCCAGTGAGCTTGATAAAGCCATATAAATCTAGTGATTCTGAGAAATTTCCCTTGAGGAATAAGACTCCCCAAGCTATAACTCCTATTGAGACATCTGGTACTAAGAAAATTACCAAAGTTCTTAAAGAAAGAAACTTAAGAACCAAAAAAGTAAGGGAATACCTTGTTAGGTACAGTGACCCAACTTGTGAAGATGAATGGTTAGAAGAAAAACATATACCAGAAGCTACCAAACTCCTCAGAAGATTCAGACACACTAGAAATACCAATATTACAAAGTAATATTCTTTTTTAGGGGGAGGGAATGTGAGCCTTAGAGGTAATTTCATATACCCAAAAGACCACAAATACAAAATTAACATATAAATATAAATAAAATAAATTTATCTATATTATTAAAAATGAAAAATCAAAATATAAATATAAAATTATATTCACAATTAAAAACTTAATTACAATTACATTAAATTTTGAAATTGTAAAATGACATTTATACTTGAAAGAATTAAGTAAAAATTGATTTTTAACAAAATTGTAAAAAAATAAACAAATTTGGAAAAAGGTTAAATAAAAATTATTATAACTTTTTATCCAATAAATAAACATATAAAATTTATTTCACCATTGGATTCCTCATAAAAAATCAGGTGGGGTCACTTCTGGATGAAATTTCTGTAACTCAACTCTAAATAAGCTTAAATTAAGTTCTTAGTATTTTCAATACAAAAGTTGAATTCCTAAAAGCTCTAATTCAATTCACACCACATGTGGTTTTAACCATCAATTTCTGTGTTACAATTGAGGTGTTGTGTTTAGTTTAGAAGTTATGAGGAATTGAAGTATTTTCAATTGAAATGTCAAAATGTGTGCGTGTATTACATAAGTGAGCTTTGATTTACATATGAGGTATCAATTATTACTGTATTTAACTGTACAACTCAATTGAATTACATATGTAAGCTATAAGTATAATACATGATGAGGAATTAAAGGAAAAATAAATTGGAAAGATTAAATTTGGGGGGAAAAGGAACTCCAGCTCTAAGGGGGAGCTAGACCCCCAAACTCCTTGCTGACAGGTGTGTGGTGTCAAAATTCACGCAAAGGCTTAACACTTTTGGCCTGGAATTGAGTTACAGGGCCTTTGAACTCAATTGATGATGAGGCTTTGATACCAACTGGGGTAGTTTTAGCTGTTGCCAAAAGGGTAAAACTACCCTTAAGATAAAACAATCATAGTAGAAACAGCTTTAACTGGTTTCTACATCCGCTACACACATCCTGACGTGTTTTGAAGGCTCTAGACCAGGTATTGCTATAGCAATGGCTGATTTAAGGGTCTAAAATGGCTTAAACCAGCCCTTTTTTGGTCTAAACCAGGGTTCAATGATGCCATAATTGGCTTTTCTGTTGTTAGACTGTTTTTCACGACTGACAAGACTAAAGTTTACTTTTGGAGTAAGAAAAGTGATGGCTATAAAAGAATGTCTTCTTTGCCCCACTTTTCTCTTCATGTTAGAATCTTTTCCTTTTATTAATTAGTTCAAACATTGTTAAACCAATCAATAAAAGATTCCAACCACCTTTTTTAAATCATTTTGAACCTTTTAACCACGTGAAAAAATTATTCTAATCATTGTTTGTAACTTTTATAATCATTTTTACCCCTGAACCACCCCAAAAGTGAATTAAAGCATCTTTCATCACTGTAAACTTTGTCACCTTGTTTCCAAATTCACTCTGGTCACTTTCGGGCGTGTTTTCTCTTTAATATTCTTTTTTAAAGACTTTGTTCTTTAATTAATTCCTTGCAGTTCTTTGCTCAATTAATTCCAATTGAAATTTCTCTTAAAAAAATTTCTTTTGTAGCCTTAAATATCTCTTGTAGAGTATTTTTGGATAAATTTTTAATGTTGGTAAAACAATAAATCTTTATAGTATTATCATTTTATACTAATAAATTTATAAACAATAAAATTGGCGTGTTTTCTCTTAAAAATAATATTTCTTACTATTTTTAATTGATTTTTTAACTTATACAAATCTATGAGGACAGGAAAAGTACTTGATATTTAATCAAATTTTTATATCCACACCTTACACAGACGTAGAAATGATCCCTCAAAAGGGAAACAAAAGTTCAAAATCCCTAGTGGAATAGAGTCCACAGAAGGGAAAGCCATATCCCAAAGGCAAGTCCCAGAAATTCCCATAGTATCTGAAGCAGAGCTGTAACTAAGTATGAGCAATTCCAACATATACAAATCACATTCAGAGGGCTCAGAGAGACATTTACATGAGCCAGTAAGAGGATTATTACATGGTTTACAAGTACAAAGATTGGGAAATGTTGCCACAAATCCTCAGAGGAGTGATGAACTCCTTGCACATCCTGAAAATTACCCAGTTTACAGGATTGCATGGACAATGGCTTCAACATGCAAGAACCTTTATGCAATTCAAGGACAAAGAGGAAGATATAATTAGAAAACACCATTTCAAAAAGAAATAACTTTGTCTTCTGATGTTGTAGATACTTTAACAGAAATTAAGAATAGTATATTACCTCCAAAAGACACTAAAAATAGTTTGAAGTTCTTAAAAGAAAAGATAGTAGCTTATTATCTTCAACACCAATTGTTGTACAAAATAAAAAAGAAAGAAACAGCATCAAATTTATTGTTGAAAATAATTAATCAAAAGTCACAATTGAAAATACTCAGAAATTGATACAAGGACAAACCCAATTGCATAAATACATCAGAGATATCAAAGAGAAGCCTTTTACAATCAATTATTAAGTGCTTATTGATAATCTGACAGAAAAAATTCAATAAATTAAGTATTTCTGTTGAACAATTAGAAGAAAAGACTTCATCACACCAAAAATTGCGCCTAGACCATGAAGCAAGAATGAATCTGAAAGATGACATTCAAAGTGAAATAAGACTTATTACTGAGAAAATAGATAAAATAAATGAGGCTCACTTAAATATGCCAAAGTGTTCAATCCCATTTTCTGAGATAAGAGGTCCTGTTAAAGCAAAAGAAGAAATGAAAACTCCTTTCATAACAGACTTAAGTCATCAAGACAAAAACCAAGTCTTAATGAAGGAAGCACCTCAACTGAAAGAATGGCCAAAATTCACAGGTGAAGGGGAATATGACCATGTTTCCTTTATTGAAAAAATTGACATGTTTCAAAATGATTATGCCATACCATATGAATTAATAACTAAAAAACTACACTAATTATTTGAAAAATCTGGAAAAATGGTATTATGGAATAAGACAAAAAAATGGCAAAAATACCTGGTCTTGGTGGAAAAAAGAAATAATAACCAAGTGGGAAAATTATTCCGTGAGGTACAAAATAGAAAATTCATTTAAAAATTCCTTTTTGACCCATATAAAGATAAACCTTTAACTCGTTTCTTGAAACAAGTTAAAATATTAAATGAACTGTATCTAGAAATTTCACAAAATATGGTGCACATGAAGATAGTCAAAAAGTGGGGCAGAGAACTGGAACATGCCCTGAGAATCAGGTGCATAGGACCATGCTCCACAGAAGCGTATGTCAATGCACTATAAGATATAGTTAAAAGAACCAAAATTGGCATAACATGGAGAAAATTGGATATTAAAAGTACAAATAAACCATTTATTAAGAAAGATAAACCAAGAGACCCTTTCAATCCCAATACACCTAGCACTAATTAGCAAAGAGAATTCCATAAATGTTGTGGTATTGGACATTTTTTCAATGAAATGGTGGAAATAGAAGACCAAAATTTTAAATATGATGAATCTAATTTTTAAAAAGACACTTAAGAATCAGAAACATCTGAAATCTATGAAATCAGCTTAATTAATGCACAAATCAATAATATTGACTTAATATATGAAGTACTAGATGTAAATTTAAGCTTACCAAAAGTTGGAACATCTGATACAAGATGCCAAACTGCATAGAACCAAACCTGAAAATAGAATGGCATATACAGCTGTAAAATCAAGTATAAGTGTTCTTATGGTAGGACACCAAGAGGCAAATATAGACCTGGACACAGGAGCATACTACACCTGTGTTTGTAAATGTTATTTTCACACAAATATACCACAATTGGAAGAAAAACTTATACAAATACAAGGGGTTAAATTTAGTAGTGCAAGTGAAAGAATTAAGGCTATTGGAATAATTGACTCAACACTAATTTTTTCTCACCCTTTGCAATGCATAAGAGTGAAAGTAGGGTATGTAGTAATGGAAAACTGTACTAGCAACCATTTCATACTTGGAGATTATTACTTTTCAATATATGGTATAGATATCTCTAACCAAAAGGAGAGATATTTTACCATAGGAGACAATAAAAGACAGACATTTGGTTTATTAAACAACAAAAACCAAATTGCTGTTATCAAAAATGAATAAAAAACCCAGAAAGACATTTATTCTTAAGTGAAAAAGTTATAGAGGCAGAATTCAATCAAGAATTAACAGAAAAATCAAAGAAAAATTGATTGATCTCTTATTTAAATAAAAACATTCCTTTGCAACTGACAAAGAACCACTAGGTGCTATCATTGCACATGAGGTAGATATCATTCTCAATGTGGAAAAACCTTATCCACCCCTGCTAAGAGGAATGGCTTACCCAGCCATCCCAAGAGCTAGAGAAACCTTGGAAGTACATATTAAAGAATTGATTGACCTTTGTGTATTAAGTAAAGTAGGATATAATGAACAGTTAGAGGTCACTACAGCTGTCATTATAGCTTTTAATAATGTAAGATCAAGGATTTTAGGTGAGTTTAGAGCTTCAATCACCTATACTATCCCTTTCAGATATCCCATACCCAGAATGCATGAGAGATTAACACAATTGTCACAGGATAAGCTCATATCAGACATGGATTTTCTAAAGGGTTTTTACCAAAATTCCCTAACATAAAGTTACAAGAAACTAATGAGGAGAATAGTATACTGTGGAGTATATCAATATTTAAGAATTCCATTTGGTATAAAAAATGCACCTTCTCATTATCAAAGAATTATGAGTACCATCTTTCCTGAATAACTATCAGAAGAATGGGTAATCATCTATATTTCTGATATTATATTTTGCTCAGAAACTTGGGAAAATAACCTTACAAGACTAGAAAGAGTCTTACAAAAGATAGCTCAAGTGAATATGAAAATTTCCTTGAAAAATTGACATTTAGCATATAGTGAGCTGGAAGCATTGGGAAATGTTGTATCTGGACTAATTTTGGGCATAGATAAAAACAAAGTAGCAGAATTACTACTGAAACCAAATCCCCAAACCAAAAGATAAATGCAATCATTTCTAGTATTTTAGGGCTATTACAGACAGCATATAGAATGCTTTGTAATAATTGCCAGATCATTGCACAAACTCTGTGACCAACAGAAAGTCTATGAAATGACTGAAGAAAGGGTTAAGGCATATGAGGAACTGAAGAAAGCCCTCAAAAATTCCCCATTTCTTCTAATGACATATTGTGAACTACCTTTTAAACTTTACATTGATGCTTGTGGAGAAGGACTAGGTGCTGCACTACACCAGACACAAATCATCAATGATAAACCTGTTGATGCACCAATTTCCTTCATTTCAAGACAAATTAAGCCAACAGAAGCAAGATATGGATGAAGCCAAATGAAATTTGTTTTCCTAGTGTGTGATTTAAAAAAATTACATTATTTTTTTGATGGAACAGCATTTTATGTAATAATAGACTGTAATGCTGTATAATCTTTATTGAACAGGAAGACACCAAATAGACATATGGTAAGATGGCAGATTTCTATTCAGGAATATAGAGTAATTATGACTATAGCTCATAAATATGGAAATATCCATAAAAATGCAGATGGGCTTTAGAAAATACACCTGAAACCCCAGCATGGCTACCACAGGAATAACAGCATATAGAAGGGATGTTTCATAGACATTGGCACTGAATTCTTTAATCAAGTTCAAGAAGGCTATAAGATGATCAATAATTTTCAGGTATTATTCCAAATCTTATTTAAAGATTGCAAAGACCCATCATTATCTTTCAAACTAGATGAAGTATGGAAAAAAGTATATTATGAAGGAAGATTCCACCTCCTTGATGGAATTCTTTATCATATGACTAAACATACATGTCTTACGTCCTTGACAGATAGGAATCTGATAGACACTATACTACATGAGATCCATGATAGTGTTTTATCTGTACATATCTCAGAAGATTGGACACTAAAAAGGGTGAAAGCCTTCTATTGGTGGCCAAATTGGAGAAAGGATATTGCAGAGAACTGCCAAACCTGTGACAGATGTCAAAAAGCAAACAGAGCCACAGCCAAGATATTTGTAATTATTATCCAAACTAAATAACTAAGATCCCCATGGGAAATAGTTCACATGGATTTGGTAACCTCCTGTAGGAGATAGGAGCTCAATTCATGCCTAGTATTAGCTGACAGGTATGGCAAAAACCCAATTTTATTACCATTTCATAAAGATGATACATCTATGGACACAGACATCATTATATGCAATAGAGTCATTAGCCATACAGCCTTATTTCAAAAGATCATAAGTGATAGAGATCTCAAATTCACTTCAATATTATGGGAAAATCTTCATGATTTGTTTGGAACAAAATTATCATTATCAACAGCTTACCACCCTCAAGCTGATGGTTTAGCAGAAATAATGATACAGACTCCAGAATAAATGATAAGAATATTCTGTCCTTATGTCCCAGAACTCAAAGGCTCTTATGGTCTACCTATATTGGGGGTACCTTGATACCAGCTCTTAAAATTGCATATAAGACATCAATTCATCCTTCAACTGGCAAAATACCAGAAATTTTATCAAAATTTTGGAATCCAAGAATTCCTTATGACACTCTAAGAAAACACTCAGTGGATATGCATCCAACAGAAAGAAGTTTCAAAATAATGCTTGAAAAAGCAAGACATCGTGCAAACAGATTCATGCAATATTTTTTTAATATGCAAAGAAAGATGGGAACAGCTTATAAGCCACCTGATTTTAAATTAGAAAACTTGGTCTTAGTATCAAATCTAAACTTTAATAACATCAAAGTCCCAAATAAAATGAAAGATTTGTTTTCAGGACCCTTCATGATGAAAGAACTACCTTCCCCTAATGCTGTGCAACTAGAATTTACAGGTGAATTAATGACCAAACACACAACCTTCCCTGTAATTATGATAGAACCTTACAGAACAAGTGAAAGGTAGTGTCATCCTGTAACTCAAACCAGAGCACAAAGCATGACAGCCAAATACCATAAATCAATGGTATAGCCAAGATACCACCAAAACAGGGAGCCGAGCCAAATCCGCTCAAAAGGTATCAAACAAAATAGGAAACCCACCTCTTTTGAAATACACAAGTCCCATCACCATAGGATAAATAATAACAACGTTATTCCTGCTCAAAGTTGTTTCTGAGCATAAAGCTTAATTTTCACCTCTCATCTGAAGTACATAGTAAGAGGATTAAACCTTTAAAATGGGTATTCAAAATGAAGCTCTACGTCAGGGCTATCCAATGGTACCAGCAAAACTGAGCTAGCACCAGTATTACAGAAGTTATGGCCAAATTTAGGCAAAATAAGGGTGAAA
>JALGQZ010000002.1:12050533-12074972 GCA_023105745.1 Austropuccinia psidii | reverse complement strand
TTAATTTTCGCGGAGCCAAGAAAAAATGGATAAAAAATGGTAAAATTACCATTCTTAAAAGGCTCTTTTACAAGTTAATTGAGCTTTTTGAAAAAATAGTCCTTCAAGTACATAAGTCAGCTATCTTTCTAGAATTTTCTTTCTTAAAGTAAGGAAGCTGGCCAAATTTTTCAAATTCGTCGGTTTATTTACACAAGAAATTATAAGAAATTTGGGGGAATTTTACATGGCCACAATAAGAAGAATATGAGCATTTTTTGTTTTATAAAGCTGTGTTTACATTTGATAAAAAAGTAACATTTCTTACATGCACTTGGATATTTTTGGTAAGTTTACAGAAATACTTATGTAGATTTACCAACAGCTGACATGAGCCTACTAATACTTTCCAGAAATGTTTAAGATGAATGAAAGTTTAGGATTGGTTTTGCAATTGTTTATACCATGATCAGAACCCCTGAAATATCTAAATAGGGCTCTTTGAAATAGATCCTTATTTATGCAGAGAAAAATTGAAAATATTATTTTTCAGTTATAAACCTAGTATCAGTTTATGTTAAAATTTGATAATATTGAATAAATGAAAGATACTGATATTCTTATAATTCTATTACAAGTACATTTGGGATATTCATATTCTAATAAAAATTCATTCATGAAATGAGCCAGCAATCTTAGAAAAGAGGTTGATGAAGAATTTGATTATGTTATAGAATAACTGAATTTGGATAGAGTACCTACCAGCTGAATAGAAATGTGATTTATACTTAATATATTGACCTGTAATCTCAAAGTTACAATTTGAATCTTTACTTACTTGAAGATATGATGATAAGTCTTTTGGGTTGTCTTTGAGACAAAAGAAAAATATTTTGATTAAAGACACCACAAAACCTGGAGGCTCTATAGATTCTAAAAGCTTTTCATTTATTCAATTATTACCTATTACCACGAAACACTAGTTTTGATACAGAAATAATTGAATAAAAAGTCTTCCCCCTTTTTTGCATATGAATTAATTATTAAGAACTAAAACTCTTGAACTAATATTCATTAAGTATTCAAAATACTAAGAATTGGAATAAATATTTTCACAATATTTCAAACCAAAAAATGAGATAATTGAATTTATAAGTGCATGGTTCTTCATGTAAATAAAAATTTTTGAGGTAAAATAACTAAGAAGGATTAAATAAGCCACCATATCATCCTTTGATTACAATTAGATATAGATCTCCTACAGAGCCATAGCACATTTCAAATTTGAACTATAAATGGGAGCCTTCCTCTACAGGTGTTTTGAGATTACAGATTGCATTTGAAATTTCATTGAAGAGGGAAATGAATTTATCTTCAGGTTGAAATTATGCAAAGTTTCAAGTGGTCTAAGTATGAGTTTAGCTGGTAGAGGATGAAATTAAAAAACAAAATCTGTATTTTTTGTGATACATCTCATTTTTTGGTACCTTTATATACTGACGATTTTTATGTCTGTTATTATAAAGACTAAATAAAATAGATGTGGAATTTAAGAAGGATAAATCAAAGTTCTTGGCTTCAACAAAATACCAGATTTGTGATCCCTTTTGAGAATTATTGATAAATATACAGTATTTTAATTCTTAATATCATGAGTTAAAAGTGAAGTTTTAATAATAAATTAAATCAATATTGTACAAGAAAGCAGAAGAAATAAATTTCACCATTAGAATCTCCATAAAGTGGGAAAAGAACACATATTGTGGCTTATAGATTATACTTTTTGACAAAAAAGAACGATAGAAACGCAAATTTACTCTTTCAAAGCTTCCAAACTTCTTCCAATAATACTAAAAGCTTTGTTCTAAATTCCTATAGACCAGTATTCAAGTCTCATATCCAATCCATTAAAAAATATACTACTATGGTATTCCATACAGACTTTTTCCAGAATCAAGCTCAAAAGTATCCAAAATTATGAAAAAATCTCAAAGAAGCCAATTTTATCTTGTAGTTACCACCACACAGAAGTTTTACACAAAAATATCACTCCTAACTCATAAGCTCATTCTCCTTAATCCAAGAAGGAATGTTTTTGTTAAAGAAAGAATTCATCACACAATATATATGTCAAGTAAATATTTCATATCAAAAATCAATTTCAACAAGGATTACACACTACAATGTAAGAGTAAATTTATCAAAAACCTATCACTACTATTAGCACCACAGTATTTTATGAAGCTAATAAAATAAGTTTTCCCGAGAACCTCGGCCCCTTCTATTTATAAGCTACCTAAATAAAAGCTATATTACACGGAGAAACTACATGACCAAGCTAAATACACTGGAATTCCTTCAGGAGGCCCCTAAAACTGCAAAACTTTACTTCCAGCTATTAAAACACAGTAGAACCACCAAGTAAAGATAAAATAGCATAAGATAATGAATTAAATTCATAATAAATTCTTGAATTATATGAAAATCACAAAGCCCTACTTGAACTACACAGCTTCCATACCTGCCTTATCACACAGTAACCTCAGTTTATGAGAAAATGCACCACACAAGTTATAACGAGATCTATCAAGCTAAATCCCACATTATTAATTACTTCATTTAATGCATATCAAAATTTATCTATGCAAGAAAACATAACTTGAACACACTGTGAAGGTCAAGAAGAGGAAACCGCCACAGAACCTGAATTAATCAAACATTCAAAAAATAAAAACAAATCAACTGACTTATAAAGCTCAAAAGCTACCTTTTTTTTGAGAAAAATTAAGTAAGATCACGTTGTGACTATTAATAGACCTCCTGGATCATTTGCAAAGTAAAGGGCTTCGAAGAGAGAAATTCCTCACAAAAAAACTATCTGATGTATAAATTTCAAAAAAAGGAAGCCCATATGACCTCAAACTCATCAAAAAACATATCAAATGCCACAATTAAGTCTGGGAATTACAAAAATAATCACTTAAAATGAAATAACCTGACACATTCAGCTAAATTACTTACAAAAAAAGGGAATCAAATTCTAAAATAAAAAATATTCTACGGGGGACCTCCTGTGGTTTCAAAAGGTGCAAATATAGGGTCTATCCCCCAAAGATCAAATTTACCCCATTCATATTATATACTAGAAGAATGGAGATAGCTCATCAATTAGCTGGGAGGTATCAAAGTATATTTTAGTAACTTCTTTATTTATAGTAGCTAAGATCAGTGGAATATTAGAATTGAAAAAACTACCCATTATCCAGGCTCAGTGGTATTATTAATTGAAGGAAAATTTATTTAGTTTTTTTTCAGGTTTTCAATCATTTTACCCTTATAGAACCCACACTCTTATTTTTTATTACCTTTCATATTCAGAATCAATTATCATGCTAGTTTCACCAAGCCATTATAAATTGTAAAAATATTGAAAACCATCAATAATCAATGTTGTCATTCAAGATTATCCTATTGTTATCACTTCAAATAGCCATAAAAATCATTAAAAAAATCAAAAAAATTGAATAACCACCAATAGATAATAAATTCATCTTAAGAACCAAGAAGAAGCTTCAAACCAATATTTACCTGGGAAAATTTGTAAAATTCAGAGTATCTTCTTGGGATATTGAATTGACTGTATTTTTGAAATTTCTTTTATTTTGTTATTTTTTGAATAGGTATTATTAGATATTTCTGAAATTCTTGTCTAAAAGTGAAAGGAAGATTTATATTTATTCGATTCACAACCTCCAAGGTAGAGTTTTCAGTATGTCAGGTGGGGAAAAAAATAAATATTGTCACCCCTGGGTTTCAGGATCTATCAAAAGCTCAAAGCTATCTATCTGTTATTCTCTTTTCCAGGTACTGCCTCATTTTCATCCCACACAAGAGGAGTTCCCACATTAGGTTAATATAATTTTTGGGTGTTGGTAAAAACATGTAAGCCCTTAAATTATTTTGCCATAAACTTATGTTTTTTTACCAATTTATGGCCAAAAAAGATGACTTATGGTAAAGACACTTAAGTGGCCTATTTTTTGAAAAAGTTCCTCAGTCTTAGTTTTGGGTATTTTTTAAAATTTTCTTTACCATGATTTTTCCAACATGGGTTTTCAAGAGCCCCAAATTTTTGCTATTTTTTTCCCAAATTTCTCCAATGTGGCCAATTTGGAAAAATGGCCTATTTTTTAGAAAATTCATTAAACATTTTCCAACTTATCAATTTCCTTCATTTATTTTGAAAAATGATGGGTTAAATCTTGAAAATCAAAAGCCAAAAGCCTGTGATTTTGGGGAGTTTTCTTGGTGGGACATGTGAAGGCCCAAAAAGGTGTGTTCTTTTCATGTTTGTAAATAAAAAAGTGCCACATGTTTGATTAAAAATGAGACTGAGGTGGAATTTAAGCAATAAATAGGACTGAGGAGGGGAATAATTTGCATAAATTTAATATACAAACAAAACAATCTGAATCAACCTCCAAAATAATGCAGTTTTTCTGAGGGGGGAGGGAGATTGGACAAACATAACATCTGGTGTGTCTTAGATTTATCTGCCCACCCCAGGGCTTGTGGTTGGGCATAAAATTGCCAGTTCACAGTATTGGGGGGGACAGGGTAAACTTCAGAAATGATGATATATAATTGAACAAAATGAGAACAGCTATCCAAGAAACAGATGAAAATTGGTGGATTTTCATTTGGAGGACAGAAATAAGAGAAAAAAGAGGAAGATTGGGCTGTGGAATAAAAGAAAACCAGTGTGGGAAGTCGTATTGTGTGGGATTAAAATAAGGAAGTAAATGGAGGGGGAAATCAAAGGTAACTAGTTTTGAATTGCTAATAACTACTGTAAGCAAGGGTGTATTTCCTGCCCCTCCTAAAATACTGAACAACATCTTCCTTGGAGCTTGCAAACCAAAAATGAAATGAGTAAGTGTCTTTAAAACTGCAGAAGATAAACATCAGTAGTCTCATATCAGACATGTTCAATAAATAATATAGAACATAATGTCAGTAATTTTGGTTAAATTTGAGATTTTAATGAAATAATTGTCTGTATAATTCTCTGTCAACCATGGCAATTTGCCCTCTTGAACCTCAATATGGCATATCCGTGCCATATGCATAATCATTGGCCAAATTGGCCATCTCATCTTCTTTGGCCTTTCATGGTCATTTCACTATCTGGGCACAACCTGGCCCCTTCATAATCATCAGGCCTTTCCTGGCCAGGTTTTGCTTTTGGGAAGTCTTTTGTATTTTCCAGTAAACAGGGAAAATACAGCCCAAAATCCTGTATTTCGCTTTTTAAGCTTAAAATACAGATTTGCGTATTTTAGGGCATTTCCCCTTGTAATATGGGAAATATGCCCAAATCGCCATATTAGGCCATTTGGGGCTTAATTGCCAGATTTTCACATTTCGCACGCTTTGCGCAAATACAGTTTTAAAGCCGTATTAGCTGTATATGGCCAAAAAATTCAAAAACCACTTTGTCACCTCTGAAGCCACCAAAACCCATTTTTCACTCTTATCCTCCTGGAATCATCCCAAAAGACCTTTGGCCACTTTCACCCTCCAATAACCAAAAGTGCCATAAGTGATGTTATACACAATTATGCATCTTTTTTGACCAGAAATCCAATGGTGCCAATATCAAATGGTTATTTCAACATTCCATCAGGTCATCAAGGCATAACTTCATCCAGGGAATTCATCAAGGCTTGTGAGCCTTTGAGATATGACCACATACCCAATAAGGTCACAAAAAAAACTTAGAATAATTATACCTTTAATATAATTATATTAAAATTACTTAGAATAATTATACATTAAAAATAATTACTTAAATATACAAAAAATACCATAAATTGGTACAAAAATTGGTTTAACTTAAGCACCAATGAATCAACATGTAAAAT
Organism: Austropuccinia psidii; assembly: GCA_023105745.1. Taxonomy (NCBI): domain Eukaryota; kingdom Fungi; phylum Basidiomycota; class Pucciniomycetes; order Pucciniales; family Sphaerophragmiaceae; genus Austropuccinia; species Austropuccinia psidii. The sequence goes on along the minus strand of JALGQZ010000002.1, from coordinate 12,069,069 downwards.
AAATCATACCATTGGATTCCCCATGGTAAAATACACATATACCATTTTTATGGCATATCTGTAAAGTCAATATTTAATGAATTATAAGGTATAATACCTTATAAAAACCATAAAACCTTATTTATCTCAAGGACTAATGAAACAACATGTGAAATAAATTGTACCAGTGGCTTCCCCACGAAAATCCACACATAAAACAATTAATAAGCTAATTTCCAAAGTTAATACTTAAGGAATTAACCTGAATAAATGCACTTTTTTGGTCAATGCATATATTCAAGGATCATAGCTAATATCTCCTAAACTATACATGATAGAATGATGAACCAAAAATAAAGTTACCACGTAATTACTGTAAAAACACAGATATGAACTTTATTTTACAAATTATAAACAAGGTTAAGACCTATGATGAAATATTGATAAAAATCAACAGAGCTGTTGACCACTTTGTTGTGAAAGTGTTCCAAACTTAAAAAAACAGGATACATTTGGATTATACTAGTTCATTCGTGAAGAATGATGTAATTTTTATTATTAAATTGAGGGTATAACCCCCTGAAATCAAGGTTTGAAGTTTAAAATATTGAATTTCGACAGAAAAGATGAGTTACAAGAAAAATCATCAAAATTAGAGTTTTGATGATGTAATGAAAAGCTCTTGGCAGCATAATGAGGTTATGCCAGGCTATCAGAATTCACTCTTTGAATTGCTGTAATGTGTAAATCTTAAAAGGTATTGAGGATCAAAGTTTGAGCTTAATTTGAGCAGTTATGATCACTCACAGTAACCTTAAATTAAGTTTAACAGTCTTAAGAGTGATAAAATTGGTGAATACTATTAGTTTATGATTAAAACTAATAAAATCCACGAGATTTGGTGTTCTGCCAAGCCTCTGATGTCATCAAACTTAGAGTTATAGTGATAACTCTAAATAATGGTGTAATAATGATGTAATATGGTTTGATAATGATGTAATCATCTCCAAACCTTAAAATATTTATCAATTCCAGTGGGTATGATCAGTACACGTCTACTAGAAGCCTTTTGGACTCTAGGAGGGAGGTATTTACTATAAATGGAGCTCTTTTTACTCTATTTTCCCCTCAGACGCATCAAAAACATTAAATCAATTAAATCAAAGGTAATTTCTTTATTCTTTATATATAAAATTATTATATTATTAAAGACTAAAGACCACCTTGCTGTAATCATCTATTTTGACGTGATTAAATCATCTATTTAATTGTTTTTGCTAAAAATCTCTTTAAAAACTCATTTCCACGTTAAAATCCAGAATAATTTGTAATTTTCTTTATTTTTATTGTAAATACAATTTGAAAAAGTTGTATTTATATTTTTTGGCGTAAAATATTTCAAAATTATTATATTAAGTGTTAAAAGTAGGTTATTTTCTCTTATTATAATAATTTCTCTATTATTACTCTCTTAATAATTCTTTAATTAATATAAATAGTATTTATATTAATTCATAACTTTAATATTAGTAATATTATTGTTATTAATTGTTTTTTATTAATAAAAAGCAATTTTTTACGCCTTTATTATTTGTTGGTAACAATAATAAAGAGCTTTTTAAATATATTAACTATTTTATATTAATATATTTATTTATTATATTATATTTGCATAATATAAATTATATTATTATATTTATTTAATAATATAATTATTTTACGCCATAATAATAATAATTACTTATTATTATTATATTTTTAATCTTATTTATTCAATTCATAAGGACATTCAGAGTACAATAAGTAATAAATTAGTAATTTTTACTTATTGTTTCATAGTCAAACCTTACATTTGGGGGCCTGGCCATGATATTTACTTAAAAGACCTTTAAAAAAGATTCTAATTGGGTTTATCCAATAATAAATTATATTTCTAATCATAAAATTATATAATAATTTTATATTTTATTGATTTCAAAAGCTATTGAGGCATTTGGAAAGCAATTGTACTGTCTTACACGTGGTTTTTCACATCCTTAGACTTGCAACAACTTTCTTTGAGTGACTCTAGTGATTAAAAAAGATATTATATAAATTAAAAATAATTTTTATTATAATTTAATTTTATAAAGAATTATATTAATTTTTATTTTATTCCTTAAAAATAAAAATAAAAAATATAAAAAATATTAAAAAATATTAAAAAACAATAAAAAAGTTATTTTTATTCATTTTTATTCATTTCTTTATTCATTAAAGATATTAAAGCAATTTCTACGTGGAAAATTGCCATATCTTGCCAAAAAATAACACTTCTTATAAAAAGACTTATATTTATTTGTCTTTATTAGTGTTTGAAGATAACCCAACAGAAGACAACCAAACTACTGTTGAGAGATTGGTGGAAGAAACTTGTCAAAGTTCTCCAACACCAGTTATCACCAAAAGAAAGAAAGCTAAGAAATTAGACTTTCCAGGACCCACCATTCAAGACTCTGAAGGTGAGCACCTCTTGTATAATTGCCATAAAAAGAATTTTTATCCTAAAATACTTTTATTTCTTATTTTCTTAAATTATGACTACCAGAAGAGGTTCCCAATACTCCATCCAATCAGATGGAGCTGGACTCAGAGGTAGAACTGATCCCTCAAAAGGGAAAAGAAAGGGCAATATCCCCAGTGGAACAGAATCCACACAAGGAAGTGCCTTATCCCAAAGGCAAGTCCCAGAAATGCCCATGATATCTGAACCTGAATTGGAGCTAAGTATGAGTAACTCAAATAGGTACAAATCACATTCAGAGGGCTCAAATAGACATCTACATGAGCCAGTACAAGCAGTATTACACAGTGTACAAGGACAAAGATTGGGAAATGCTGCCTCAAATACACCAAGGAGTGATGAACTCCTGGCACATCCTGAAAAAGTTCCTCAAAGAGGAGGAGATAGTGAAATACTCCAATGGATGGAATCCACTGTCATCCAAACCTCAAATCAAAAAAATCAAGGATTACCACGCCAAAAAGAGGGAGGCAACCAAGGAAGAAGCCCCAGTAGCTTCTACCAGCAAGCCCCAAGCCAGCTTACTTCCCCAAGAAGGGAAGAAGAACAAGAAAAAGCATTGGAGGAAACCATATTCCCCAAGCTACAGGATCCCAAGAATCCAAAAGGATGCCATGGACAATGTTTTCAAGATGGCCAGAACCTTGATGGAATTCAAGGACAAGGAAGAGCAAAGAATAAGACAACCTCATTTCCCAAAGAAATAACCTTGTCCAAAGATGTTGTAAATAATTTAACAGAAATTAAAAATAGTATATTACCTCTAAAAGAAATTAAAGATAGTTTATTATCACTACAAGAAATAAATAACCATTTATCTTCTTTAACAAAAATTGTTGTGCAAAACAAGAAAGAAATTGACAACATTAAGTTTATTGTTTAAAATAATAAACCAAAGAATTTAATTGACAATACTCAAAAATTAATACAAGGACAACAAGAATTGTATAAATACATAAAAGATATCAAAGACAAGACTTTGACAATCAATTATGATGTGAGTATTGACAATCTTACAGAAAAATTAAATAAATTAAGTATTTCTGTAGAAAAATTTGAAGAAAAGAATTCATCACACCAAAAATTACTTTTGGACCATGTGGAAAAAAGTGATGAAGCAAGAATGCATCTGAAAGATGATATTCAGAGTGAAATAAGGCTTATTACTGAAAAAATGGATAAAATTAATGAGGCTAATTTAGATATGCCAAAGTTATCAACACCATTTTCTCATATAAGAAGCCCTGTTAAAACAAAAGAGGAATTGTCAAATCCTTTCATAACAGACTTGAGTCACCAAGATAATAACCAAGTCTTAATGAAGGAAGCACCTCAATTGAAGGAATGGCCAAAATTCACAGGAGAAGGTGAATATGACCACATGTCATTTATTTAAACAATTGACATGTTACAAGAAGACTATGCCATACCAGATGAATTAATCACTGCAAGATTACATTCATTGTTTGAGAAATCTGCAAAAAGATGGTATTATGGCATAAGACAAACAAATGGTAAAAATACCTGGTCTTGGTGGAAACAAGAAATAATCACCAAGTGGGCAAATGATGCCTGGAGGTATAAGATAGAAAATGCATTTGGAAACTCTTTCTTTGACCCAGAGAAAGACAAACCTTTAACTTGGTTCTTGAAACAAGTTGAAAGGCTTAATGCACTGTACCCAGAAATGTCACAAAAGATGGTGCACATGAAAATACTTAAAAAAATGTGGAGGGGAACTAGAACATGCCCTAAGAAGCAGGTGTATAGAGCCATGCTCCATAGAAGAATATATAAATGCACTAGAAGATATAGTGACAAGAACAAAAATTGGCAGGACTTGGAAAAAATTGGACATTAAAAGCCCAAATAAACCATTTATCAAAAAAGATAAATAAAAAGAATCCTTTAAGCCCAATACATCCAACAATAATGAGCAAAGAAAATGCCATAAATGTGGAGGTATTGGACACTTAGCCAATAATTGCCTTAAAAAAGCAAAGATTAATGAAATTGTGGAAACAGAAAACCACAATGACAAAGAAGAGGAATCTGACTCTGAAAAAGAGACAGAAGAGTCAGAAAGCTCTGAAAGTGATGAAATCAATATAATTAATGCACAAATTAATAATATTGATATAATTTATGAAGTACTGGATGTTAATTCAAACTTACCACAAGTTGGAACATCTGACACAAACCTGACAAACATACAAGATGCCAAAATGTATAGAACCAAACCTGCAAGAGGAATGGGATATACAGCTGGAAAATCAAGTATAAGTATTGTTATGGTTGATAACCAAGAAGGAAAAGTTAACTTGGATACAGGAGCATATTGCACTTGTGTTGGCAAAAGTTATTTAAAAACCATTGTCCCAAACTGGCAAGAAAAACTTATGCCAATACAAGGTGTCAAATTTAGTAGTGCAAGTGAGAGCATGAAGCCCCTTGGAATAATTGATTTAACACTAATTTTTCCTCATCCCTCACAATGTGTCAGAATTAAAGTAGAGTTTGCAGTAATGGACAACTGTACTAGTAATCATTTCATACTTGGGAATGACTACTTATCAATCTATGGTATAGATATCTCCAACCAAAAAGACAGATATTTTACCATAGGAGATAACAAAAGACAAAAGTTTGGCTTCTTAAATAACAAAAAACAAATAACAGTTATTAAGAAGGAAGAAAAAATTCCAGAAAAAGAACTTTTTATATCTGAACAACTTAAAGAGGCAGAATTCAATCAAGAATTAACAGAAAAAATGAAAGAAAAATTGATTGACCTCTTATTTAAGTATAAAAATGCCTTTGCAACTGACAAAGAGCCACTAGGTGCCATAATTGGACATGAAGTGGATATAATTCTCAATGTAGAAAAGCCTTACCCACCTTTATTAAGAAGACCTGCTTATCCAGCCAGTCCAAAGCCTAGAGAAGCCTTAGAGGTGCACATTAAAGAATTAATGGACCTTGGAGTATTAAGAAAGGTTGGACATAATGAACAAGTAGAGGTTACCACACCTGTCATTATAACTTGGCATAATGGAAAATCAAGGATGGTAGGAGACTTCAGAGCCCTGAACACCTATACCATTCCAGACAGATATCCAATACCTAGAATCCATGAGACATTGACCCAATTGTCACAAGCTAAGTTCATCACAGCTATGGATGCTCTTAAGGATTTTCATCAAAATGTCTTAACAGACAATGCCAAGAAACTACTAAGAATAATAGTCCATTGTGGAATTTTTGAATACTTAAGAATGCCATTTGCAATAAAAAATGCACCTTCCCATTATCAAAGAATGATGAATACCATATTCCCTGAAGAATTATCAGAAGGATGGTTAATTATCTATATTGATGATATCATAGTTTGCTCAGAAACTTGGGAAAATCACCTTACAAGACTAGAAAGGGTACTACAAAAAATAGTCCAAGTGAATATGAAAATTTCCTTGAAAAAGTGTCATTTTGCATATAATGAACTAAAAGCACTAGGACATGTTGTATCTGGACTTAGTCTAGGCATAGACAAAAATAAAGTAGCAGCAGTACTACTCAAACCAATGCCTCAAACCAAAAAAGAAATGCAATCATTTTTAGGATTTGCTGGTTACTACAGACAGCATATAAAGGACTTTGCAAAAATTGCCAAATCCTTATATAAATTATGTGACCAACAAACAGTTTATGAAATGACTGAAGAAAGGGTCAAGGCATATGAAGAATTAAAATATTCACTAACAAATGCCCCATTTCTTTCAATGCCAGATTGGAAACTACCCTTCAAACTATACATTGATGCTTGTGGAGAAGGACTAGGTGCTGCACTTCACCAGACACAAATTATCAATGATAAACCAGTGGAAGGACCAATTTGTTTCATTTCAAGGCAGATAAAGCCAACAGAAGCAAGGTATGGAGCCAGCCAGATGGAATGCTTATGCCTAGTGTGGGCTTTAGAAAAACTGCATTATTATTTGGATGGCACAGTATTTGATGTAATCACAGACTGTAATGCTGTGAGATCACTATTAAATATGAAGACTCCAAGTAGACATATGCTGAGATGGCAAATTGCTATCCAAGCATATAGAGGAAATATGACTATTGTACATAAATCTGGAAATATTCATAAAAATGCAGATGGTCTTAGCAGATGGGCTTTAGCAAATACCCCTGACAATCCAGCATGGGTACCACAAGAAGAGCACCATATAGAAGGAATATGTGTCACAGACATAGGCACAGAATTCTTTAACCAAGTTAAAGAAAGCTATACGACAGACAAAAATTGCCATATCTTAAGCCAACTTCTAATTAAAGACTGCAAAGATCCATCACTTTCATCAAAACTAGATGAAATATGGAAAAAGGCATATGATGAAGGAAGATTCCACCTCCTTGATGGAATCCTTTACCATAGAACAAAACACACATGTGTTATGGCCTTAACAGATAGAACACTAATAAACACCATTTTACATGATTGTCATGATAGTGTTGCATCTGGACATCTCTCAGAAGATAGGACACTAGAGAGGGTGAAAACCTGCACTTGGTGGCCAAATTGAAAGAAAGATGTTGCAGAGTACTGCCAAAATTGTGACAGATGTCAAAAAGCCAACAGAGCCCCAGGAAAGAAAGTTGGAATGATGATCCAAATCCAAGAACCAAAATCCCCATGGGAAATAGTTCATATGGATTGGGTAACAGCACTACCTCCAGGAGGAGACAGGAGCTATAATGCATGTCTAGTGTTAGTTGACAGGTACAGTAAAACTCCCATGTTCTTACCATGTAATAAAGATGACACAGCTATGGATACAGCCATAATGATATGGAATAAAGTCATTAGCCACACAGGCTTATTCCAAAATATTATAAGTGACAGAGACCCAAAGTTCACTTCAGCATTATGGACAAATCTCCATAACTTATTTGGGACAAAGCTATCATTCTCAACAGCTTACCATCCCCAAAATGATGGTTTAGCAGAAAGAATGATACAGACCTTAGAGGACATGATCAGAAGATTCTGTGCTTATGGGCTAGAATTCAAAGATTCTGATGGTTTTACCCATGATTGGTGTACACTAATACCAGCACTTGAACTGGCATATAAGACATCAATCCATTCTTCTACTGGCAAAACACCAGCAATGCTAGAGAAAGGTTGGAATCCAAGACTTCCTTATGACACCCTCAAAAAGGACTTAGTGGACATACATCCAACAGCAAGCAGTTTTAAGATAATGCTTGACAAAGCAAGACACCATGCAAACAGATGCATGCAAGACTCTTTCAAATATGCAAAAGAAAGATGGGACAAAAGTCATAAACCACCTGACTTCAAAATAGGAGATTTGGTATTAGTATCAACTCTTAACTTTAATAACATAAAAGGACCAAAGAAATTGAAAGATTCCTTTGCAGGACCATTTATGGTAAAAGCACTTCATGGACCCAATGCTGTACAATTGGAACTTACAGGTGATTTAATGAATAAACACCCAACTTTCCCTGTAAGTCTTATAAAAACTTACAGCTCAAGTGACAAGGAATTATTTCCACTAAGAAATAAACCCCCACTTGAAATTCCCCCTTTGGAAGAAGGAGAAGAAAAAAGAATTGGGAAAGTCCTTAAAGAAAGAAGGACAAGGAACAAAAAAGAAAGAGAATACCTTGTAAGGTATAGAAATCCAACTCAAGAAGATGAATGGCTACTTGAGAAAGATATAACAAATGCTGATAAACTACTGAGGAGGTTTAGACATGAAAGAAAACCTAAAGAATAACAAAATCAAGCATTATTGAGCTTCAGGACTGATAAAGTCTAATGAAGAGGTAGGACAGTGGATGATACCCTAATCACACATATCAGATTGTGGTACAATCTTTTTTGGTGGTAGGGAATGTGAGCCTTTGAGATATGACCACATACCCCATAAGGTCACAAAAAAGACTTAGAATAATTATACCTTTAATATAATTATATTAAAATTACTTACAATAATTATACATTAAAAATGATTACTTAAATATACAAAAAATACCATAAATTGGTACAACAATTGGTTTAACTTAAAAACCAATGAATCAACATGTAAAATAAACTATACCATTGGATTCCCCATGGTAAAATACACATATACCACTTTTATGGCATATCTGTAAAGTCAATATTTAATCAATTATAAGGTATAATACCTTATAAAAACCATAAAACCTTATTTATCTCAAGGACTAATGAAACAACATGTGAAATAAATTGTATCCGTGGATTCCCCACAGATATCTACACATAAAACAATTAATAAGCTAATTTCCAAAGTTAATACTTAAGGAATTAACCTGAATATATGCACTTTTTTGGTCAATGCATATATTCAAGGATCATAGCTAATATCTCCTAAACTATACATGATAGAATTATGAACCAAAAATAAAGTTACCACGTAATTACTGTAAGAACACAGATATGAACTTTATTTTACAAATTATAAACAAGGTTAAAACCTATGATGAAATATTGATAAAAATCAACAGAGCTGTTGACCACTTTGTTGTGAAAGTGTTCCAAACTTAAAAAAAAGGATACAGTTGGATTCTACTAGTTCATTTGTGAAGAATTATGTAATTTATATTATTAAATTCAGGGTATAACCCCCTGAAATCAAGGTTTGAAGTTTAAAATATTGAATTTCGACAGAAAAGATGAGTTACAAGAAAAATCATCAAAATTAGAGTTTTGATGATGTAATGAAAAGCTCTTGGAAGCATAATAAAGTTATGCCAGGCTATCAGAACTCACTCTTTGAATTGCTGTAGTGTGTAAATCTTAAAAGGTATTGAGGATCAAAGTTTGAGCTTAATTTGAGCAGTTATGATCACTCACAGTAACCTTAAATTAAGTTTAACAGTCTTAAGAGTGATAAAATTGGTGAATACTATTATTTTATGATTAAAAATAATAAAATCCACGAAATTTTGTGTTCTGCCAAGCCTCTGATGTCATCAAACTTAGAGTTATAGTGATAACTCTAAATAATGGTGTAATAATGATGTAATATGGTTTGATAATGATGTAATCATCTCCAAACCTTAAAATATTGATCCACTCCAGTGGGTATGATCAGTACACGTCTACTAGAAGCCTGTTGGACTCTAGGAGGGAGGTATTTACTATAAATAGAGCTCTTTTTACTCTATTTTCCCCTAAGACGCATCAAAAACATTAAATCAATTAAATCAAAGGTAATTTCTTTATTCTTTATATATAAAACTATTATATTATTAAAGACCAAAGACCACCTTGCTGTAATCATATATTTTGACGTGATTAAATCATTTATTTAATTGTTTTTGCTAAAAATCTCTTTAAAAACTCATTTCCACGTTAAAATCCAGAATAATTTGTAATTTTCTTTATTTTTATTGTAAATACAATTTGAAAAAGTTGTATTTATATTTTTTGGCGTAAAATATTTCAAAATTATTATATTAAGTGTTAAAAGTAGGTTATTTTCTCTTATTATAATAATTTCTCTATTATTACTCTCTTAATAATTCTTTAATTAATATAAATAGTATTTATATTAATTCATAGCTTTAATATTAGTAATATTATTGTTATTAATTGTTTTTTATTAATAAAAAGCAATTTTTTACGCCTTTATTACTTGTTGGTAGCAATAATAAAGAGCCTTTTAAATATATTAATTATTTTATATTAATATATTTATTTATTATATTATATTTTCATAATATAAATTATATTATTATATTTATTTAATAATATAATTATTTTACGCCATAATAATGATAATTACTTATTATTATTATATTTTTAATCTTATTTATTCAATTCATAAGGACATTCAGAGTACAATAAGTAATAAATTAGTAATTTTTACTTATTGTTTCATAGTCAAACCTTACAAGGGTCAAGGACAAGTGTCAATCTCAAATACCAATGACACCATCAAGCAATCATTGGTAATTATCATTCACAGTATTCCTCCAAGGGAATACTGGAAGTTCATTCTCAAGGGATATTAAAGAGGCAGTTCCAAAACAATTTTCCAAGGGTCAGTGCTCCATCAATCCACCTTGGCAACCACATTCATTAAATATATTCTGGATTCATCACGACCTGTATTTCATTCATAAGCCATGGGAGTTTCATTCAACCCAGTTCATTTCCCCATTTGGAAAGGTATACACTTCATCAAGAAGTCAAATACAGCTTCAAGGATTCAATACAGACCAGCTGTCAGCCTGAAGGAGTCAAGCTCTCAACCTTTCACATATACCAGCCTCCTTTGACCCTGGGGGGCTTTTCCCCCAGTTGATTAATATATCTTGATTTTATTTTATCTTTGATTTCTTTTCATTCTGTTAAGTGAATACTGATATTATTAATTCAGTCATTTAGCATCTTCTTCTTTTATTTCTTTGCCTGTCAATGGATATTTGGTGGTCATATCCTTACTAATTCCATTGTTCATTTTGGCAGGTTGAAACAGTGATTAAGGAATTACTTGGTTGGCTCTTTGGCCATTTGGCTTCTCTTTCTTCTTATTGCATCCCATCTTTGTACCTGCATATTTCTTAGAGGAAATCAATTCTTTTCTTTTCTTTTCTTTATTATTTGGAGTATTCCAAGTGAGTTCCCTGATTGCTGAGTGCCAGGCCACTCTTGCTTTCCACCAGAGACCCCCGGACATTATATTAGTTAACTCATAATTTCTTTTCATTCTTTTCATTCTTTCTTTAAAATTTCATTCACTCATTTCATTAAAATTATTACTCTTTAATTCTTATGAACTTTATTATTCATCATCATCTCTCAATTTTCTCTTGTTCATTCTTCATTTTGAGAATGGAAAGCTGACCCATTTTTTTGGTGTCTATTTTTAAATCCTTTTTCAAATTTTCAAATTTATTTCATTCATAATTCAGGCTTAATTTTCATTAGATTTTCAGATTTATCATCAAGATTATCCAGACACATTCTTCACATCAAGATTCATATTTATTAATTCTTCAAGAATTTTGATTTTTAAAGAAGAACTCACTTGATTTGAATATATTGATTGATTTGACATAATTGATATTTACTTCAAGAAGACTCATTGACCTGAAGATTTCATTGATTTTGCTGATTTTTCACATCAATAATATTGACATAAATTTATTTTGCCTCAAGAATTCATTTGATTGACTGATTTTCTGAAAGAGTTTGATTTTGATTAATTTGAAATATTGATTCATTGCCTTGAAGATTCCAGTTTGACATTTGATTGATTGATCAACCTCAAGATTTCACTTTGATTCATTGATTTTGATTTTGAGTTTGACTTCAAGTTTACTGTTAATTTGCCACAAGCTTTTCATCCTCAAATTTTTGATTTTTATTCATTTCATTCCATTTTATTCCTGAAGTCATGCCTGTTCAACACTAACCTCCTTCAAGACAGACAAGATCTCAGGCCAGAGATCAGGCTGTTCTCAATCCAACTCCAAGAGCTCCTCTTTACAGTACCCCAGCAGTTCCTCAATTGAGGGCCCATTTTGGAAGGAAGGAAGAGGGCCAAAAAGATCAAGTTCATTTTCAGGAGTAGTTGGAGGTTTTCCAGGACTTTGCAGGACAACTTTCAAAGGTCCTGGGGAAGATTATGAAGAGGAGGAGGAGAAATCTGTGGTAGAGGAAGAGTCTGATGGTACTGAAGGTGTTCCTGCTCCTGTGGGGGCATCCCAAGGTACTGGAGGGCCAGCTCTAGCCCAGTCTAATCAGCCTGTCTTTCATCAGTCTGAACAATCATTATTGGCCATCATTCAGTAAATGACTCAGATTATGGCCAATTTGAAAAAAGCTTTATCTTCTGAAGCATCAAGACCACCAGCCTTCAAGACTCCATCTATGAAGGCACCAGAATACTTTGATGGGACTCAACCCTTCAAATTCAGAAGTTTCATTCAGTCCTGTCAATTTGTTTTTAATAATGATCCAGAAAATTTCCCTCAAGACAGAAAGAAAGTTCTTCATGCCACTTCATTTCTCATTGGAAGGGCTGCTAAATGGATTGAGCCTTATCTTTCAAATCTCACCAATAAAGATGCAAATTACCTTCTCAATTTATGGAATTTGTTTGAATCACAACTCCTCACTTTGTTTGGGGACCCAAATGAAGTCAGAAAAGCTGAAGCATGGTTGGATTCCTTAATAATGAAAGAAGGTGGGAATGTATCATTATCCATTTCTGATTTCAGAGGCTTGGTCTCAAGAATCAGGGATTGGGGTGAAAGAGCTTTCATCCATCATTTCAGGAAGGGATTGCCATCCAGGATTTTGTATCAATTGGACTCCCATCCTTCAAGATTTTATTCTCTTCAAGAATTAATGGATATTACCCTGGAGCTTGATACCAGGTACCATGAGAGGCAAAATGAAAAGAGTCATCATCAAGAGAAGAAGCCAGAAGCCTCAAATTCACATTCTTCTACTCCTCAAAATTCTTTGAGTTCAAGTCAAAAGAAAAAGAAGAATTTTCAAAAGAGGGAGAAGCCCCATTCATCTTTGTTGAATAAAGATTTCAAGTTGACAAATTCTGAAAAAGAACAAAGAATCAAGGAGGTTTACCTATTATGGTGGGAAGCATAGTCTTGATTCTTGTTCCAAAAGACCTCAAAAACAGCTTTCCCAACCATCAGGCAAATTTCCCAGCCAGGGAGAAGCCTGAGTGAAGATCATGTTGTGTTCAATGGTCTTCACTATTTTTAATCCAGAGCACAAATGTGCATTCTGAATTCTGGTTTCAAGAATTATCTCAAATTCTTTGTTTTTTATTCTCTTGCTGATATTTTTAACAGTATTATTATTGATTCTGGTGCTACCAGCTCATTTATTGCAAAGAACTTTGTTCAAAAGTATTCTTTGAGTATTTCAGAACTTCCAGAGAAGATTGCTTTTATCATTCTGGACTCTTCTGAGTCCCCTGCTTTATTTGTGACTCACCATACCAAATATATGGTTGAGCTCCTTTCATTCCCAAGCTTTGAATGGGACTTTTTGGTCATTGATACTCCCAAGAGAGAATACCTCCTATTGGGCTTTGACTTTCTTAATCATTTTAATCCATCTATTGATTGGAGGAACAGGCTGATCACCTTTAATTCTGATAACAAGGACTATTATGATCCTTCAAACTCTTTCAGTAATGATTTTTCTTCTTCCAAATAATGTGCAGCTGTGGTTGGTGATTCTAGAACACCATGATTTCCATCTTCTGTCCGTATTCCTTCCCTTAATTCCCACACATCATTACTGTCCTCTATAGATGAAGTCTTCAAAGAGATTCAAGATGTTGGAGAAGATAATTCTTTATCTTCACTTCATCTCTTCTTTGGGAATATGGACCTTCCTCCTTCATTTTATCATGACTCACTGGAGGAATTTTGGGATTAAGAGGAAGAGCCAGAAGAAATGGAAACCGTGATGATGGTTGTTACTTTTGCTTATCACCAATATTTGGATGTATTCTCCAAGGTGAAAGCAGAGAAACTTCCTCCTCAATGCGTCTGTGATCATCCTGTTTAGCTGGAGGGGTCTCTACCTCCAATTGGGGTGATCTACTATTTATCAAACCAAGAGTCAGATACACTCAAGGCCTACATTTCAGAGAATGTAGAGAAAGGTTTGGTCCAGCCAAGGTCCTCTTCAACAGGAGCACCTGTTCTCCTTCTCAAAAAGAAGGATTTTGGCCTCTGTTTGTGTGTTGATTACTGCAAACTCAATGCTGCTACTAGGAAGAACAAGTATCCTGTTCCTCCTATGAATCATCTTCTTTCTGTCTTTAATGGTTCTTCTATCTTCTCCAATATTGATTTGTGTGGTTAATATAACCTTCTCAGAATCAAGGACGGTGATGAACTTTTGACTTGTTTTAAAACTAATTATGGCAGCTATGAGTATTTGGTTATTCCATTTGGGCTCACCGATGCACCTGCCTCTTTTAAAAAACATTTCAATAATAATTTTCTTGATATTTATGTTGTGGTTTACTTGGATTAAATTATTATCTTTTCCAAATCTGAGGAAGCACATGTCACTCATGTGTCCACTTTTCTTTCCAGACTCAGAGCCAATAACCTTTTTCCTAAGGCCTCCAAGTGCCTGTTTCATGTTTCCAGTGTATAGTACTTTGGTTATATTGTTTCTTCTGCAGGCCTCAAGATGGACCAAGAAAATGTCCAGCAAATTCTCAATTGGCCGCCTTCAAGAAACCTCAAGGCTCTTCAATCATCCCTTGGCTTTCCCAGCTTTTACCACTGTTTCATCAAGAATTATTCAAAGAAGGCTAGTTCACTCACAAGTTTCCTCAAGAAAGTTTCCCATTTTCCCCTCAATGAGGAAGCTCTTAGACAGTTTCATCAACTCAAAGAGGCTTTCACCACTGCTGCAATCCTTCCCTACCTACCATTGTAGAGACTGATGCTTCTGATTATTCCTTGGGTTCTGTACTGAGTCAGCTCTCTGACTCAGGAAAACATCCCATTGCATTTGATAGCCGCAAGCTTCTTCAAGCAGAGCTCAACTATGAGATTCATGAAAAGGAACTCCTTGGCATAGTATGGGCTCTCAAGCACTGGAGAGCTTTTCTTCTTTCCATTTCTTCCTCCTTTGAAGTTCTCACCAATAATAGTTCACTTCAATATTTCATTTAATCAAATATTCTCACTCGCCGTCAAGCAGGCTGGGCTGAAATTCTCTCTGAATTACATTTCTCAATCACTTACTGCCCTGGCTGCTTGGAAACCCTTCTGGATGAATTGTCACATTGGGACGACATTTTCCCAGAGAGGGGGGAAGATTTCATCAGCAAGAATCCAATTAATTAACAAAAAATAATCAAGCAAGATGAAGTTCAACCCTCAAGATTTTTTGAAGTCAAGGTGGATTTCTTTTCAAATTTTATTGAGTCAATTCAGAAGAAATTATTGCAAGACTCTCACTGCAGAAGTATCCTTCAAGAATTTGGCAAAGGTAAATAGTTTCAAGATTATTCTCTTGATTCCTCTTCCCAACTTCTTTTATTCAAAGATTGGGTGGTGGTCCCTAATGACCCCAAAATTCAACTCATAATTCTTCAAAAGTGTTATGATTCTCCTCCAGCTGGACACCCTTGCCAAGAGAAGACTCTCAAACTTGTCAAACAGGATTTTTACTGGTCTGGAATGACTCAATTTATCAAGAATTATGTCTCATCCTGTCAACAGTGTTCAAGAAAAAAATATAATCATCACAAGAATTTTGGACCCCTCAAACCTATTCCAATTCCAAATGGTCCTTTGATTTGTCTTTCAATATATTTCATCACTCAATTGCCACTGTCCAATTTTTTGACTAAATCTTTGTCATAGTGAACAGATTCTCAAAAATGGAAGTTTTTATTTCAACAATTTCTTCAATAAATTCACTTGATTTGGCCCATTTATTCATCAAGAATATTTTTGCAAAGAATGATCTTCCTTCAAGCATTATTAGTGATAGATGTTCGCTTTTTGTTTCTTCCTTTTGTACCAATCTTTGTCAGCAGCTCAAGATTTAAAGATATCTGTCAGCTGCTTACCATCCAGAAGCTTATGGACAGACAGGGAGGGTAAATCAGATACTAGAACAGTAACTTTTGATTTATGTCAGTTATCATCAAGAAGGTCAGGACACCTGGCTCCCTCTGTCTGAATTTGCCTACAATAATTCTGAGCACTCTTCAACAAAAAAATCCCCATTTTTCACTGTTAATGGAAGATATCCACAATTTGACTCAGCTCACATCACTCAAGATACTCCTGCTGGAAAGCTATCAACAAAAATCCAATCACTACAGCAAGATGTCAAGAGAGAACTTGAAGTTGCCATAAACAGGTTTAAAAGGTATGCAGATAAAAGTAGAGCAAGTCCACCTGTTTTCAATTTGGGTGACATGGTATG
Source organism: Austropuccinia psidii (assembly GCA_023105745.1). Taxonomy (NCBI): domain Eukaryota; kingdom Fungi; phylum Basidiomycota; class Pucciniomycetes; order Pucciniales; family Sphaerophragmiaceae; genus Austropuccinia; species Austropuccinia psidii. Next base: position 12,052,516 of record JALGQZ010000002.1, on the reverse strand, counting down.
GCTTTCTGCCAAGAACATCAAATCAACCAGACCCACCAAACAACTGTCTGAAAGATAGTTGGGTCCTTTTCCAATCTTGAAGAAAGTCAGCAATCATGCTTACCATCTCAAGCTCCCATCTCAATGGAAGTCCATCCAACCAGTATTCCATATTCCACTATTGGAACCAGTCAAGACATCAACAATCCCAAATAGGAATCAAGAGCCTCCTCCTCTGATTATCAGTGAAGAAGAAGAGGAATGGGAAGTCTCTTAAATACTGGACTCAAAGCTCAAGAGAGGAAAATTATGCTGTTTGGTGGAATGGAAAGGCTTCAGTCAAGACCCAGAAAGATCCACTTGGGAGCCAACTAAAAGCCTCAAGGATTGGCCTGAACTGGTTAAGAATTTTTATGCTTTATATCCTGACAAGACAGGAACCAATTCTTCAAGAGCTTGATCATTTATGGTGCTTGGTGGGGAGAGGAATTGCCAAAAGTAAGTCCTAGTCCTGGTATGCACCTTTAAAATTATTCTACCCTTTTTGGTAGTAAGAATCACCTTGGACACTCTGTGCGCACTGTGCAATTTTTGGACACAGATCTTTGGCTTGGCTTTCAACATCAATCCCAAAATTATGGCCATTTTTACTTGGGAAAATGGACAATTCCTTTTCTTATTTTCTTTCCAAGTATTTTCAATTCCACCCCATTCCTTCAGCAAATGTATTTTCTTTTTATGGCACTGGCAGTAGTGGTAATTACCAAAAGTAAGCTCCTCTCCTGGTGTGCACTTCCTTGAGGGGTCTACAATCTTTCAAAACATCACCTTGGCTACTCTGTGAGCACCTGGAATCAGATTTTCTTTTCTGGGTCCTTGGCCAATTATTATCAATTTTCAACATCAGAGATCAAGATTGGAACCTTCTCAAAATTCATTTTTCTTTAGCTCTTTTCTTTTCTTATTTTTATTTTTATTTTATTTTCATTTTCAAATTTTCTTTTATCTTGTCAAATGTCATGTAAAGGATCATCATTAATTTTCAGGATCACATCAATCATGAAGCCAATGTCAAAAGAAGATCAAGCAAGTCCCACGTCATATGTTAAATTCTTAATATCAGTTTCAATTTTTTTATCTTCATAATTCCTCTTAATCTCTCTCTCAAAACCCTTCCAATATCCTCAAAAGGCTTCACCTTGTATTGATGTTCAGGAGCTCACCATTTCAAGGTGGGGGGTAATGTCACAACCATGGCAATTCACCCTCTTGGACCTCGATATGGCATATCCATGCCATATCCATAATCATCGGCCAAATTGGCCATTTCATCTTTTTTGGGCTTTCATGGTCATTTCACTATCCGGGAACAACCTGGCCCCTTCATCATCATCAGGCCTTTCCTGGCAAGGTTTTGCTTTTGGGAAGTCATTTGTATTTTCCAGTCAACAGGGAAAATACATATTTGCACATTTTTCTGTATTTGTCATTTTAGGACATTTCCCCTTGTAACATGGGAAATATGCCCAAATGGCCACATTGGGCAATTTGGGGCTTAATTGCCAGATTTGTGCATTTTTCATACTTTGCACAAATACAGTTTTAAAGCTGTATTAGCTGTATTTGGCCAAAAAATTCAAAAATCACTTTGTCACCTCTGAAGCCACCAAAACCCATTTTTCACTCTTATCCTCCTGGAATCATCCCAAAAGACCTTTGGCCACTTTCACCCTCCAATAACCAAAAGGGCCATAAATGATGTTATACACCATTATGCATTTTTTTTACCAGCAATCCAATGGTGCCAATATTAAATGGTTATTTCAACATTCCATCAGGTCATCAAGGCATCACGTCATCCAGGGGATTCATCAAGGCTCAAGGACAAGTTCCAATTTCAATTACCAATGATGGCATCAAGCAATCATTAGCCATTCTCAGTCAAAGTATTCCTCCAAGGGAATACTTGAAGTTCATTCTCAAGGGATATTCAAGAGGCAGTTC
>JALGQZ010000002.1:11988374-12050033 GCA_023105745.1 Austropuccinia psidii | reverse complement strand
TACTATTTTAAACTTAAAGCCATGATTTGAGGGGTTTTTACCTTGAATATTATGACAAAAAATACATCCTTCTTCATTTATGAACTAGTAGAGCCTGAATATACACTTGAACAACAAAGTGGTCAACAGCTCTAGTAATTTTGTTCAATAAACCCTTACAAGTTATAACCTTGTTTGTAGCTTGTCAAATGAAGTTCATATCTGTATTCTAAATTAATTATGTGCTAACTTCAATTTTTTTAACTCTCTATCATGTATATTTCAGGAGATATTAGCTAAAAACAACTAATTTATGTACTGATCATAAAACGTCATATATTCAGATTAATTCCTTGATTATTAGCTTTAGAGAAATGACATAATATTGTTTTATGTGTAGTTTCTAATTGGGAATCCAATAGTGCAATTTATTCCAAATGTTGTTTGATTTGTTTCTGGAATACATAAGAGTTTATGTCTTTTTGTGGCATTTTTACTTATTACTCATTAAGTATTCACTTTACAGATATGCCATAAAAATGATATATGTGTGTCTTAAAATAGAGAATCTAATTGTGTAATTCATTTCAAATTTTTATTCATCATATTCTAAGTTAATTCAGAATTTATGCTTTTTTATGCAATTTTTACTTATTTCAAGATAACTATTTAAAAGAATAATTTTTCTAAGGTTTTTTTGTGACCTTTTTAGATATTGGATCATATCTCAAAGGCTCACATTCACTACCACCAAAAAAGATTGTACCACAATCTGATGTAGTTAACTAGGGTATCATCAACTGTCCTACCTCTTCATTAGACTTTGTTAGTCTTGAAGCTCAATAATTCTTAGCTCTTCTATTCTTTAGGTCTTCTTTAATGTCTGAAATCCTTAGTAGTTTATCAGCATGAGTTATATCTTTCTCAAGTAGCCATTCATCTTCTTGAGCTGGGTTTCTATATCTTACAAGGTATTCCCTTTCTTTTTTGTTTCTTGTCCTCCTTTCTTTAAGGACTTTTACAATTTTCTTTTCTTCTCCTTCTTCTAGAGGAGGGATTTTAAGTGGGGGTTTATCTCTTAGTGGAAATGATTTCTTGTTATTTGATCTGTAAGGTTTTATAAAATTTACAGGGGAAGTTGGGTGTTTGCTCATAACCTCACCTGTTAGATCTAATTGCACAGAATTAGGTCCATGTAATTCTTTTATCATAAATGGTCCTGCAAAGGAATCTTTCAATTTCTTTGGGTCTTTGATATTATTAAAATTCAGATTTGATACCAAGACCAAGTCTCCTACTTTAAAGTCAGGTGTTTTATGACTTTTATCCCATCTCTCTTTTGCATATTTGAAATAGTCTTGCATACATCTGTTTGCATTATTTCTTGCTTTGTCAAGCATCATTTCAAAACTTCTTGCTGTTGGATGTATATCCACTAAGTCCTTTTTGAGGGTATCATAGGAAAGTCTTGCATTCCAACGCTTTTCTGAAATTTCTGGTGTTATACCTGTTGAAGAATAGATTGATTTTTTATATTCCAGTTGAAGATCTTGTATTAAGGTACATAAATAATGGGTAAAGCCATCAGAGTCTTTGAGTTCTAGTCCATAAGCACAGAATCTTCTTATCATGTCTTCCAAGGTCTGTATCATTCTTTCTGCCAGACCATCAGTTTTGGGGTGGTAGGCTGTTGAGAATGATAACTTTGTTCCAAACAAGTTATGCTGGCTTTTGTATAATGCTGAAGTGAATTTTGGGTCTCTGTTACTCATGATATTTTGGAATAAACCTCTGTGGCTAATAGCTTTATTTCATATCATTATGGCTGTGTCCATAGCTGTGTCATCTTTATGAAATGGTAAGAAAATTGGAGCTTTGCTGTATCTGTCAACCAGTACTAGGCATTAATTATAACTCCTGTCTCCTCCTGGAGGTAAGGCTGTTTCCCAATCCATGTGAACTATTTCCCATGGGGATTTTGGTTCTTGGATTTGGATCATCACTCCAAACTTCTTTCCTGTGGCTCTGTTTGCTTTTTGACATCTGTCACAGGTTTGGCAGTATTCTGCAACATCTTTTCTCCAATTTGGCCACCAAGAGCAGGCTTTAACCCTTTCCAGTTTCCTGTCTTCTGAGAGATGTCCAGATGCAACATTATCATGACATACATGTAATATAGTATTTATCAAGGTTCCATCTGTTAAGGTGATGACACATGTATGTTTTTTCCTATGATATAGTATTCCATAAAGGAGGTGGAATCTTCCTTAATCGTATTCTTTTTTCCATATTTCATCTAGTTTGGATGAGAGTTATGGGTCTTTGCCTTATTTCATTGAGATTTGGCATAGGATATGACAGTTCTTATCCATCTTATAGCTTTCTTCAATTTTATTAAATAATTCTTTGCCAATATCTGTGACACATATGCCTTCTATATGGTTCTCTTCCTGTGGTACCCATGCTGGGTTTCAGGTGTATTTGCTAAATCCCATCTACTAAGATCATCTGCCTTTTTGTCAATATTTCCAGATTTATGAGCTATAGTCATATTTCCTCCATATTATTTGATAGCAATTTGCCATCTTAGCATATTTCTATTTGGTGTCTTCATGTTTAACAAAGATTTTACAGCATTACAGTCTGTAATCACATCAAAAAATGTTCCATCCAAATAATAATGTAATTTTTCTAAAGCCCACACTAAGAAAAGAAATTCCATTTGGCTTGCTCCATAACTTGCTTCTGTTGGCTTAATTTGTCTTGAAATGAAGAAAATTGGTCTTTCAACAGGTTTATCATTGGTGATTTGTGTATGGTGTAGTGCAGAACCTAATCCTTCTCCACAAGCATCAATGTATAGTTTGAAAGGTAGTTTCCAATATAGCATTGGAACAAATGGGTAATTTGTGAGGGCATTTTTCAATTCCTCATATTCTTTGAATCTTTCTTCAGTCATTTCATAAACTTTATGTTGGTCACAGAGTTTAGACAAGGATTCAGAAATTCTTTCAAATTCCTTTATACATTGTCAGTAGTAACCAGTAAATCCTAGAAATAATTTTATTTATTTTTTGGTTTGGGGCATTGGTTTCAGTGGTACTGCTTCTATGTTAATTTTATCTATGCCCAAGCTTAGTGCAGATACAAAATTCCCTAGTGCTTTTAGCTTGCTATATGCAAAATGACACTTTTTGAGGGAAATTTTCATATTCACTTGCACTATCTTTTGTAGTACCCTTTCTAGTCTTGTTAAGTGACTTTCCCAGTTTTCTGAGCAAACTATGACATCATTAATATATATAATTAACCATTCTTTTTATAACTCTTCAGGAAATATGGTGTTCATCATCCTTTGATAATGCAAAGGTGGATTTTTTATACCAAATGGAATTATTAAATATTCATATATCCCACAGTGGACTATTATCCTCAGAGGTTTCTTAGCACTGTGTGTCAAGAAATTTTGACAAAATCCCTTTAGAGAATCCATGGCTGTAATGAACTTAGCCTGTGACAATTGTTTCATTTTCTCATGGTTTCTGGGTATTGGATATCTATCAGGGATAGTGTAGGTGTTTGGAGCTCTAAATTCCCCTACCATCCTTGATTTTCCATTATTCCAAGTAATAATAACAGGTGTACTGACCTCTACCTGTCCATTATGTCCTAATTTGCTTGAGACACCAAGGTCCATTAATTCTTTAATGTGTACCTCTATGACTTCACTATCTCTTGGGATGGATGGGTAAGCTTGTCTTCTTAACAGGGGTGGATAAGGTTTTTCTAAATTAAGGATAATGTCTACTTCATGTCCAATAATGGCACTTATTGGTTCTTCATCAGTTGCAAATGCATTTTTATATTTTAATAAGAGGTCAATCAATTTTCCTTTCATTTGTTCCATTAATTATTGATTGAATTCTGCCTCTTTAATTTGGTCCCTTATGAAAAAACCTTTTTCTGCACTTTTTTCTTCATTTTTTGGGACTGTAATTTGTTTTTTGTTATTTAAAAACCCAAACTTTTCCCTCTTATTGTCTCCTATGAAAAAATATCTGTCTTTTTGATTTGGGATATCTATTCCATAAGTTGGAAGGTAATCATTCCCAAGTATAAAGTGGTTACTAGTACAGTTGTCCATTACTACAAACTCCACTTTCACTCTTATACATTGTGAAGGGTGAGGAAAAAGTAATGTTAAGTCAATTATTCCAAGGGGCTTCATGCTTTCACTTGCACTACTAAATTTAACTCCTTGTATTGGTATAAGTTTTTCTTCCCAATCTGGTACAATTCATTTCAAATAACCTTTACCAACACATGTACAGTATGCTCCTGTATCCAAGCTCACTTTTGCCTCTTGTTTTTCAACCATCACAATGCTTATACTTAACTTTTTAGCTGTATATCCCATTCCTTTTTCTGGTTTGGTTCTATACAGTTTGGCAGTTTGTATGTTTGTTAGGCTTGTATCAAAAGTTCCAACTTGTGGTAAGTTTTAGTTGACATCTAAAACTTCATATATTAAATCAATATTATTAATTTGGGAATTAATTATATTAATTTCATCACTTTAAGAAGTTTCTGACTCTTCAGTGTCTCTTTAAAAATCTGATTCTTCTTCTTTTTCATTGTGGTTCTCTGTTTCCACAATTTCATTGATTTTTGCTCTTTTAAGGAAATTATTGGCTAAATGTCTCATACCTACACATTTATGGCATTTTCTTTGCTTATTACCATTGGGTGTATTGGGCTTGAAGGGCTCTCTTGGTTTATCTTTCTTGATAAATGGTTTATTTGGACTTTTGATGTCCAATTTTTTCCAAGTTCTACCAATATTAGTTCTTGTCACTATATCTTCTAGTTTATTTATAAATTCTCCTGTGTAGAATGGTTCTATACATCTGCTTCTCAGGGGATGTTCTAATTCCCCTCCACATTTCTTAAGCAACTGCACCATTTTTTGTGACATTTCTGGGTACAGTGAACTCAATATTTCAACTTCTTTTAAGAACCAAGTCAAAGGTTTATCCTTATCTGGGTCAAAGAAGTAACTTTCAAATGGATTTTCTATCTTGTACCTCCAGGAATCATTTGCCCACTTGGTGATTATTTCAATTTTCAACCAAGACCAGGTACTTCTACCATTAGTTCTTCTTATGCCATAATACCATCTTTTTTCAGATTTTTCAAATAATGAATGTAATCTTGCAGTGATTAATTCATCTGGTATGGCGTAATCTTCTTGTAACATATCAATTGTTTTAATGAATGACATATGGGCATATTCACCTTCACCTGTGAATGTTGGCAATTATTTTAATTGACGTGCTTCCTTCATTAAGACATGGTTATTGTCTTGATTACTCAAGTCTTTCATGAATGGATTTTTTATTTCCTTCTTTGGCTTAACAGGACTTCTTATGTGAGAAAATGGTGATGATAACTTTGGCATATTTAAGTTAGCCTTGTTTATTTTATCCATTTTTTCAGTAATAAGTCTTATTTCACTTTGAATGTCATCATTAAGATTAATTCTTGCTTCATCACTCTTTTCTACATGTTCTAGAAGGAATTTTGGATGTTATTAAGTCTTTTCTTCAAATTTTCAACAGAAATACTTAATTTGTTTGATTTTTCTGTTATATTGTTAATTCTCACATTATAATTGATTGTTAAAGTTTTTTCTTTAATATCTTTTATGTATTTATACAATTCTTGTCATCCTTGTTTAAATTTTTGAGTATTGTCAATTAAAGTTTTTGGTTTATTATTTTCAACCATAAATTTAATGTTATCGATTTCTTTTTCATTTTGTACAAACATTTTTGTCAAACATGATAAGCTATTATTTATTTCTTGTAAGGATAATAGACTAATTTTAAGGTCTTTAAGAGATAAGATACTATTTCTAATTTCAGTTAAAGTACTTACAACATCAGGAGAGAAAGTTATTTCTTTGGGAAATGAGGTTGTCTCATTCTTTGTTCCTCTTTGTCCTTGAATTCCATCAAGGTTCTGGCTATGTTGAAGACATTGTCAATGGCATCTTGTTTGGCTTTCAGGATCCTGTAACTTGGGGAATATGGTTTCCTCAAATTCTTTTTTTTTTCTTCTTCCCTTCTTGGGGAAGTTGGTTGGCTTGAGGCTTGATGGTAGAAGCTACTGGGGCTTCTTCCTTTCTTGCCTCTCTATTTTTGGCATGGTATTCCTTTATCTTCTTGATTTGGGGCTTGGATGATAGTGGATTCCATCCATTGAAGTATCTCACTATTTCCTCCTCTTTGAGGAATTTTTTCAGGATATTCCCGGAGTTCATCACTCCTTGGTGGATTTGTGGCAAAATTTTTCAATCTTTGTCCTTATACAATGTGTAATACTGTTTGTACTGGCTCATATAAATGTCTACTTGAGCCCTCTGAATTTGATTTTTCCCTGTTGGAGTTACTCATAATTAGTTCCAACGCTGGTTCAGAAATCATGGGCATATCTGGGACTTGCCTTTTGGATATGGCACTTCCTTGTGTGGATTCTGTTCCACTGGGGATTTTGCCCTTTCTTTTCCCTTTTGAGGGATCAACTCTACTTCTGAGACCACCTCTATCTGATTGGATGGAGTATTGGGATCCTCTTCTAGTAGTAATTGTAAAAATTTAAGAAAACAAATATATTTCAGAACACAAAAGAGTCTTTTATGGACATTCAAAGGAGGTGCTCACCTTCATAGTCCTGGTAGTGGGTCCTTGAAAGACTAATTTCTTAGCTTTCTTTTTTTATTTACAATTGTTTTTTGAGAGCTTGGACAATTTTCTTCCACCAATCTCTCAACAGTTGTTTGATTATCCTCTTGTGGGTTGTCTGAAAACACTAAAAAGACAAATAAGTATAATTCTTTTTTCAAAAGTTTTACTTTTGTGAAAATATGGCAATTTTCACATAAAATTGCTTTTATATCTTTTAATGAATAAAATTAATAAAATAAATGATCAAAAAGAATAAAAATAACTTTTTTTATTGTTTTTTTTATATATTTTTTTATTCTTTTTATATTTTTATTTTTAAAGAATGAAATAAAATCGAGATAATTCTTTCAAAATTAATTTATATCATAAATTTATTTTTAATTTATAAGCATCTTTTTTAATAGCTAGAGTCACTCAAAGAAAGTTCTTGCAAGTCTAAGCATGTGAAAACCCACATGTAAGAAAGTACAATTGCTTTCCAAATGCCTCAATAGCTCTTAAAATCAATAAATATATAATTATTATATAATTTATCATTGGATAAACCCAATTTGAATCTTTTTTCAAAGGTCTTCAAGTAAATATCATGGCCAGGCCCCCAAATGCAAGTTTTGACTATGAAACAATAAGTAAATATTACAAAACTTTCACTTATTGTACTATGAATGTCCTTATTAATTCAATAAAAAATAAATAATAAGTATAATAGTAAAGAATTATTACAATTATGGAATAAAATTATTATATTAAATAAATGTATTAATATAATTTATATTATAAAAATATAATATAATAAAAATAAATATATTGATATATAATAATTAAGATATTTAAGTCTCTTTATTTTTGTTACCAAAAAATAATAAAGGTGTAAAAAATTGTTTTTTAATAATAAAAAACAATGAATAAAAATAATGTTATATATTAATTTAAAAACTATTTATATTAATAAATGAATTATTAAAAGTAATAATAGAGAGAAATTATTATAAAAAGGAGAAGATAACCATCTTTTAACACTTAATCTAATAATTTTGAAATATTTCACACCAAAAAATGTAAATAAAACTTATTTGCATTGTATTTGTAAAAATAAAAGAAGAGAAATTACAAATATTGTTAATTTTATGTGTAAAATAGGATTTTTAGAGAAATATGAAAAAAAACAGTTAAAAAATTGGAGCAATCACGTCAATATTGATGATTATAATAAATATTGACTTTGGTCTTTGATAATATAAAAGATTTTACCTTTTTATTTTGTTTTTGTTATTTTGATGCGTCTGAAGGGGAAATAAAGTAAAAATACCTCTACTTATAGTGAATTCCTCCCTCCTAGAGTCCAACAGGATTCTAGTAGACGTTTACTGATGGTATCCACTGGAATTGATCATTTGTTCCAGGTTTAGTGATGATTACATCATAATCAAACCATCTTATCTCATTATTATGCCATTATTTAGAGTTATCACTATAGCCCTAAGTTTGATGACATCATAGGCTTCGAAGAAGCCTAAACCTTGTGAATTTTATCATTATTAATCATTATCTAATAGTATTCACCATTTTTATTACTCATATTACTGTTACACTTAAAATAAGATTACAGTGAGTGATCATAAATGATCAATTTTAAGCTTAAACTTTGATAATTAATAACCTTCAAGTAATACATGCTAAAGCCATAAAAAGAGTGAATTCTGATATCCATTAATTTCCTCGTTGAACTTCCAAAATAATTTTATTACATCATTAAAACTCTATTCTTATTGATTTTTCTTGTAACTCATCTTTTCTGTTGAAATTTACTATTTTAAACTTCAAACCATTATTTAAGGGGGTTTTACCTTGAATATTATGATACGAAATACATCATTCTTCACGTATGAGCTATCAGAATCTCAATATCCACTTTAATTTAAGCTTTAACCACTTCAACAACAAAGTGGTCAACATCTCTAGTAATTTTGTTCAATAAACCCTTACAAGTTATAACCTTGTTTTTGACTTGTCAAATTAAGCTAATATATGTATTCCTAAAGTAATTATGTGCCAACTTTATTTTTGGTTTAAATATCTATCATGTGTATTTCAGGAGATATTAGCTAAAAACCATGAATGTATGTGCTGATCATAAAACTGCATATATTTAGCTTAATTCCTTAAGTATTAGCTTTAGAGAAATGAAATGAAATTGTTTTATGTGTATTCTTTAATGGGGAATCCAATTATGCCATTTATTTCACATGTTGTTTCATTTTTTTCTGCAATAAATAAAAATTTATGTCTTTTTATGGCATTCTGTCTTATTACTCATTAAGTATTGACTTTACATATATTACATAGAAATAATATATTTGTGTTTTATAATTCAAAATCTGATGATGTAATTTATTTTACAGGTTTATTCATCATATTCTAAGCTAATTCAGCATTTATGCTTTTTTATGGTATCTTTACTTATTTTAAGATAATTATTTAAAAGAAAAATTATTGTAAAGTTTGCTTGTGACCTTTTTGGATATGGGGTAATATCTCAAAGGCTTACAGACTCCCTGTAATCTGCTAGTCCAACTACTTGATTTTCATCCAAATGAACCATTTTCCATGATTTTTTGTATTATTCAAATGAAGCCTTGTCAAGGCCTTATTGAGGACATTTTTATGTTGAACTTCAAAGAATTAATCTCAAAAAATGATTTTTTTGTGACTCCTCCAATTCTTATTTGTTGAATATTTGTAACAAATTCAAATGAGCTATCACCTTCATCATCTGCTTTCTTGTAAACAACAAGATTATTTCAAGGTGTTTTAGATTACCTCATTGTTTTGGTTATTTTAGCTGAATTCCTTTCTTGTGCATATGGTTCCATTTTGACAGAATTTCCAAAACACATATTGTAGCCCACCTTTCAAACAATGGTATTGATCTTTTTAAGTAATTGAAAGTACTTAAATATACTTCATTTAACAGCTCAAGCCTTCTGGTGTCTTTATATTTGTTGTTCTTTTTTTTTGAATGATTCAAGTTCCAAAAGTATTTTCATTTTGTAGAACTTTGAAAGAATTGTTTCATTCATCTTGTCTGAGGATAAAATTTAAATTTCATTATCTAATATCTCACCAATTAATTCATTATTCTTTACCTTCTGCAACCAGCCATTTATACATTCCCATGGAAACTCATAAATTGCTAAAAGGGAACCCCACAACTTCATCTGATCAGGTAGGTGAAGCACATGATTATTATTAGAAACAATCTTGATGTCCATAAATATTTGGGGATAATTTTGATAATAGATGTCATACTCTTTGATGAAATCATTGTAGTTTATCTTTTTTACACTTCTTGATTCCAGAATGTTTGTACAAATTTTAAGTGATTAAAGGTTGTCAATAAGAATTTTTTGCCTTCCTACCTTTATTTTGACCAATTCAATAAGAAGCGACTGAAGGAAGATCCATAATTGCAAGCGGTAGATACAATGATAACAGAGAATGCCACTTGCTGGCCTTCAACTTGCCAGTTTTCGGCTCACCTATAGCAGACAGGAACTTCTTAATTCCAAAGGGGACCTTGACATATATCATAGCTCTCTTGAGATGTTCCTCTTCTTCCCTTTTAAACACCTGGTCTTCATGCAGCTTGTATTCCATTATTTGGGTTTCTTCTTAACTATCATAAATGCTTTCATTTTTCTCTTGTTCAACTTGAGAGATACCAAACTTCCAACATCTCCAAAAAAGATGTTGAAACATACCTTCAAACAAGTTGTGCATGATTCCAAGAACTATATTAGCCACTGGATCCCAGTAAGGTATTTGATTCAATGCTGACCACTGGATACCTGTGTTTTTTAAAATTTATTTCCTTTGGAACAGAGTGCTTCTATCCCTCCCATCTATTGACATACTTATGGTGCTTCATTTTTTATGTGGTTTTCCTTGGTAGAGAAGATAAATGGACCACTTCTGACAATCACACCATGAGCAAAGCCTTGTTGCCAAATGTGAGGCAAAGCCAGCTACCTTTTGAGTTGCTACTACATCACCAATCAAGCATGCCACTCTCACTATGACATTGCAACCTTGAAGATATTTTGGCATAACAACTGTTATTCCAGAGTTAATTTGAGTAAGTTTAGTAACCAATTTATCAATCAGTTTGCTGATTGTTGTTGTGTCAGGATGATCTGGTCCCAGGATAACTCCAGAAAGGTAGGTATATTAGAGTTTAAATCTTAATTTTGGTGTTAGATTGAGACAGATGAGAGCTATAACATCTAAAGAAGCTTGTTTTCCAGAAATCTTTCTTCCAAAAGGATTAAACCATTCCATAAACAATGAGAAGTCAAGCTTTAGAGATTTTTTTCTTTGTTCAGATTTGGGAAAACATGATTTCCATGCTTGTGATTGTTAAAAGTAAGATAGTCTTCCCCTGCTGTTCAACTTGGCTTCCCACTGTTCTATTTCAGCCTTAACCTGTGGGAGAAGCAACCTCATCCATTTGAAGAAGTTTTCAGTGACAAAGATTCATCACGGCTCTCCTAGGTGAGGAAACAGAGGTGGCTTTTTGGGAAGCTTATTGGGGTTTAGTGAGGTAAGTGTGGTTATATGTTTTTTTATTGTTAAAAGGATCTTTTTCGCATTCTAAAAGTACTGGAATAACACAATAGCCGCATTTAAATGGGGCTATGACCTCATCATAAAGTGAATATCAGGAATTACAGCAAATACGATGCTCAAGAGATGGTATGAGCTCAAGCTTCTTGTTGATTGTGTGCACATATTGAGGGATATTTTTTTCAGAAAAAACTTAAGAGTTCAATCTACATGCAATATTGATAAATTTCATAATTGGATCCCTGGAGATACAGCAATTTTCTTGACTAACTCAAAAAAAGACATGTAGCCAAGCTAAGAAGAAAAATATTGAATGTAAAAACAATAAATAGAATATATGTTTGATTCTTTGAAAAAAAAATAATTTTTGAAAGATAATCACGTGGTCAGAATCTCCTTCAGAATCGTGAGAAATCTCTTCTTTCCTACTTGATGAATCAGTCAATTTTTTAGGCTTCGTTTTTGATGGGTTTTTTGACAAAATGTTACTGTATTCATTTTCAATAGAAGCCTTCAACAAGTGTTGTAATGAACAATGGCTCCATGGCACTTTTTCCCTTAAAATTTGGTATAATCTGAAAATATACAAGTCAGGCAGTAGCAGACTTCCATCAAGATAATAATTTATTAAAATGTTGAAAAAAAATACTGAAAAAGTTGTTGATTGAACTAAGAAATAGAAGTGGGTTAATGCAGGTGATGATGGTGGAATAACAAATGTTGGGGAATCACTTTTTTGAAAAAAAAAATTCATTGTATTTTAAATTCTTCACTATATCAAATTGAGCTTCTGCATCACTGCGCATTCATTTATTTTACAGTACTTCTTTTTCTGTGTTATTCACTTTCTTCAAAAAAAAACTTTTTCTTCCTCTTTTTTTTGGCTCTTTTTTCTTTTTTATACTTTATAGTTTTTAGGGTGGCTAAATTGGTTTTTTTTATCCACATAATTTATCATTGTCTGTGAGGCTTGCGGTACATCCAATAACCTTTACATGTTGGTTTCTGAAAAGATAATATTTTTCTTCCTCAGTTTTTCCTTTATACATTTATGTTGTGCCTTATACCACTGGCAATTTGTCATGAAATGGTTTACTGAATCTGGTCTGTTACATGTTTTTCATGATGAATCCCCCCTCAAATGTATGCATTTCAGGTGTTTATTCAGCCCTAAATGTTAAGATTGTAATTGGTGTATTATTTAAGATTTTGCTTTCTCCAGTCTATTCAGTGCTTTGATTAGTAGTGTTAGTTTTCTTTTAAAAAAATTTGTATTCTGGGTTTCCTCTTCTGTAAGTTTTCTATTGTTTTTCTCTTTTTTTGTTTCTTGTGATAGTTTCTCTAAGCTATGTTTAAGTTTAAGATTTTTATTGGTTGAATCAAGGAAATCATTATTAGCTTCTGTGTATTTTAATTCATTACCAGTGATTCCAATATTTCCAGGGAACCACCACAGCTAAATCGGGGCCAGTTTCTACAAGTAGTTAATGTTATGAAATAATTTGAGATAGAGGTACTGTGCTGTGGATGGTTTAAAAGGGTATGCCAATTTCAGTAATGCTCCTTGATTGTCACTGAAAATTTATATTCTATTTGTCTTATTGCCATTTATGCTTTGTATTTCTATTTCTCTTCTTGCTGCTTCAATTGCAAGGATAATGCCAACTAGTTAAGTCTCAAAGTTTGAGAACTGAGCTTTTAATTGTATGTGCTTTCTAATTGTTATATTTTCCTTCTCTATCACTGCTGCTTCCCCCTTACCTTTGTTTTTAATGTCTGAGCCATCCATGAAAATTACTATGTCTTTGGGTGTTAATGAGACAAGTGTTTGAATTACCCTGTGTTTTGATTTTGCCTTTTTGTATTCCCAGATTAAATAACTTTTGTGGTGGGTGCCATGGAGGGATTGGATGTAGCTTTATTGTTTTGATTGGTGATGTTAATTTTGAAATCAACTCCTTCTTTTTTATTAATTTACTTATTGTTGATTTGTATTTCTTCCCATTGTAATGTAGCTCTATGTCTACAATAGTTTGTATGGTTTCTCCCTCTTTGATATACGAGCTGAGTATAAGATTGTTAGTCTGTCTGATGTGAGCCTGCAGAAATGATTCCAGGCCACTATCTCTTTTCAGGAATGCAATAAGGTTTCTTTGTTGCACTACCATCACTAATCTTGCAGCTTTATTGAAGATTAGTTGTAGTTTCTTTTTGATTTTTTTGATTTTCTACTAGCATCTAACCACATAATCTTGCCATACAATATCCTGGGTGATAGAGCTGTTTTTATTAAGAGTCTTGTATTTGCTGAATTAAGACCATGGTATTTGTTGTAAATATGTTGAATCTGTTGGAACATGGTTTTTGCTTTTTGGTTTATCTTTTTTATGTGTTTTTGGTAGGTGGGTTCTGAGTCAATGGTTAGTCCTGGCGATTTTGCTGTTGGTGCAGCTCTCAATGTTTCATCTCCAAAATTGAACTGGGTGTCTATATTTCCCTTTGGCTTGAAAACCACAAAGGAAGTCTTTTTATTATCAAATACTGAGCCTATCTTCCTTCCCAATTCCAAGGTGTGAGTGCTTACATCTGCTAATCTTGCTATGGCCTCCTCTTCTGTTTCTTCTGCTACAAGGTGGGTGACATCATCAATTTATCCAATTGAAAGTCTGTTGGATTATTTTTTGATTTTATCTGCTAGGAGTAAGTCAGAGTTATATAATAGATAGAGAGTGACTGACAGAGGTGATCCTTGTGGAAGCCCCCTTTCCAGTGGCATGATCTGGGAGGTAAAGTCATCTATTCTGATCTCCATACTTCTGTCTGTCATGAAGGATCTAATTATTTCTATTAGGTAAGCCAGTGCGCCTTTCGTTTGGAGGACCTTAAGCAACCTTTCTTTATGAAAAGAGGGATAGGCTGATTTTACATCTAGTAAAATTCATGCGACTAATTTACTTTCTCCCCACTTATTATTTATCCATGCATCTAGAAGTATCATTGCTTCAATATTTCTTCCAGGACATCCTCCAAAATGGCCTTGGGAAATTGCCTTATGTTTGTGATTCCATTGTTACAGTCTCATTTTTATCATTCTCTCAAAAGGCTTTCTGATGGTATTAAGAAGAGAAATTGGTCAATATGCTGATGGATCCTCATAATTGGCTTTGTTTTCTTTCTGAATTATGACTGTATTTGCTGTTTTTCAGAACCTGGGGAAGTGGCCCAATTGCAGACAGCTGTTGAACAAATTCTCAAGTGAGTCAGTGATAGTATTAATCAATATCTTTATTAGCTCATTTGGTATCTTATCTGGTCCTGGGGATTTTCTTTGGGAGAGAAATTCAATATTTTTCCAAATTTCCTCTTTGGTTATCCAGTTGAATGTTAGTGGTGATTGTTGTCTGATTGGCTCAATGTTGGATAAGTAAACTTGGCCTCCTGCCTGTGCAAAAATCTGGAGAAAAGGTCAGCTTTTTCATTATTGTCATTTTTAAAAATCCCTGTGTGATCTCACAATGGGAGAACTTTGCCTGAGGACCTGGCTTTAGTGAATCTAAATTCCCTAAAGGCATGGTTTGTTTCACTTGTTGCTAAGAATCTTCTCCAATGTCGCCTCTTGAGAGCTGCAATTTTCCCTTTAAAAACCTTTTGCCACTCTTGATAAAACTCTTTTGATTCTGCTTATCTTGCGAGTAGAATCCACCTTCTTGCCCTGCTTCTCTCTTTCATTATTGGTGTTAATATTTTCTTATCCCACCATGCTTTTTGATTGTTTCCGCTAGCTTTAACATACTTACCTTGATTTAAGTATTTGTTTTGTATAATGTCACTAAGATTCTTTGGAATCTCTTCTATTCCTTCTTTGGTAGGTTGAGATAGGTGTTTTAGTTGATGATCAATTCTCCTGCTGACTTGATTGATATATTTCCCTTAATCTAGCATGTTGGTATTCATTGATATGTGTGTCTCTGTTATTTCAAATTCTTTCTCTCATAAGTTGAATTCCAAGACGATTGTTTAATGATCTGATTAAGGATTATCCAGTTGTACCTTGTATTGGGATATTATTCTATTTGCTATGGTATTTGCCCATGTTAAATCTATAGCCATTTCTGAGCCAGAGGCACCCATAAAGGTGGTTTACCCTTTAGGCAAGATCAAATTGAAGGCCCTTCTCCCACAAATTTCTAATAAATTTCTGTCCTGTGTGTGTTTTTGGTGGTAGTTTTTAGGGTTCCAGAGCCAATGATGAAGATTTGAGTCCATAGCAATTACCATTGGATAAAGCCTGGTGTTCATCTCTGACAACCTTTGTTCTAGTTCCTGGAGTCCACTGAAGGTGCATGGTGGTTTGTACAGTGCAAAGAAGATGATTTTCTGGTTTATGCCTTTTGACAATATGTCTATTGCTACTTGAGTTAGGTTCTGGAAGTTAGTGCTAATAAATTTTATGTTTTTCTATGGGATGAAGTTATGGATGTAGATAAAGGACTGAGGTCTCTCTGACCTAGGGTGGGGGGCGGGCCCTCCTTACCAGTGGCATGCACTTGGCTGCCTTTTTTAATTCCTGTGGCACGCCAATGGCTGGTGGCGGCTGCGGCGCGCCACCTTTAAATTTGTGTACTAAGAAAAACTGCTATTCGTGTTTATTTCTTTGGAATTTACAATAACAAAACTCAACAACAAATGCAATAATGTCATAATGAGTAGAAATTAAAGTAGAACACGCAAAACAAACACAAAAAGAAAATATTAAATATTAAATATCCATAGTATAGGGATCCCATATGGCAGTTCGTTGTTTAATGCTGTCATCTGCTGCAGAGACATTTGTAACACCTACACAAACCTGTTGATTTTCTTGCTCCCATAAGTCAAAATCAAACAAAGTATCTATGAAAGCATCTTGCCGAGAGGGTTCTTCCATATTTTCCTGCCCAAAAACACCCTCCTCAAAAGTTTCTAGCTTAAGTGGTGAGGAGAAAAAGTCAAACCCAACCATGTAGTCATAATCTGTGGAATCTGCTACACATTCTTTGTTTTTTGATTTTGTTGATTTTGTTTTTGTGCTGTCTTCTTGAAGAAGGTGAAGCTTGATTTGACTGATCATTTTGAGCGTATTTGGAAGCATTTGATTATGATATTTTGTTTTGATTGCTGACATCACTGAGAAAAGACCTTCTACACCAGCTGCATGTGGAACAATTTCACATATTGCAATAGCCAGCTTTTTAAGGGGTAAACATTGAGGAGAGTCTGGAAGTCCGAGCCAATAGTCAATAGCATTGTTGGTAAAAACTCCTACAAAGAAGCCAAATTAGTAATTCAGCTTAAAAAATATACCTCAAAAGACATACCATGCGATGGACTACCAAAGGGCTCATGTTGACTGTAATAGCGTTTAATTTGAGGAATTAGGAGTTCGGAATCTTCTTTATAATATTGCCAGTCCTTTGCAAGGACTAATATCATGACAGTAATGCTCTTCAAAGAATGCTTGAGTGAGACAGCGATGTTACGAAACTTTGGATGTAAGAAAAAAGCGATTATGTAAAGGTCAGAGTGAAAAACCTTTGCTCGTCGATGGAGAGTTTTTAAACAGTGTTCTTTAAAGCCTTGGAACCGTTCATAAACATGGATTGATTGTATTGCCTTGAAAACTGCTGAGAATTCTTTCCAAACGTCCCCTATCTTGGTCTGAGGGTTCTCTAATCGAGCAATTCTGTCAACAATGGGCTTGAGAAGGGAAACAATCACATCGCTTGATGTGAAGTGATCGCGGTTTTCAATGATTGATATTACGGCTGAAGAAATTGTTGGTGTATCACTTGAAGGATTCTGGAAGAGGATGAGGCATTTCTTGAAGCCCTCCTCATGACTTTGAATGCTTAAGCAAACCTTTGCAAGGGAGTACCATCGTGATTCGCAAAGAGTTGAAAGGCCATGCCGTATTTCGTTTTTGTCTGCCCATTGAGAAAGATATTCACTCCAAAACGATGAGCTTGTAAAGTAATTGACTAACATTTTGTTTCCTTTAATTATTGAAGCCATCATTGGATGGTTCATGAAGTCCTTTGCAATTAGATTAAATGAATGTAAAATGCAATGAACCCTCATTATATGGGGGTGATCCCTTGTAACAAGCATCTATTTAGTGAAAAAATGTCAGTATCAGAATCTAAAGTAATATTTATGAACTCACTTGAAACTTGATCATCACTGAGGGAGAGTCAGTGACAATTGCACAAATATTTTGAAATGAAATTTGTTTTCTCTGCATGCATTTTTTGACTGCTTCGTAGATATTTTCAGCAGTGTGCCGCTTTAAGTTGAGATCTAATATGTCAATAAATTGTTTGACATATTGTTCTCGCAATAATAAGAGGGCATATAGCGAGTATCCAGAGATATCTGTCCAGCCATCAATGGACAACGTCATACCTTTTGATTTACAAGCCTGCTGGAGAATCATTTCTTCATGCTTGGCATGAAGCAAAGGGAGTACGTTCTTGCTGATTGAGTCCCGGGTAGGTAGCTTGTAGGGTGATTGGACCAAGGCACGTTGATATTCTTGAAAGTATTTGTTATCGAGAAATCGGAAAGGTATGTTTGATATGATGAGTGCTTTGAGGAGCAACTCATGGATTTCGATTGTGCGATCATTACTGATGCATCGGAAATATGATGCTGAAGAAGGCTGCTGGCCAGGTGTTGAAACTGATGTTGACCTTGAGGTGGTTGTACCAGTGAAAGAACCTGAAAGAGAGACATCTTCAGAATCACTGGTGGTAGTCGCCATCATTTGAAGAACCTCTTGGATATATCTTGACTTTTGATGAGGGGCGATTTTTGAGCAATTATCTTTAACGTGCATGAAAAGACGTTGAGGCCGAGCTTCATTAAAAATTAGCTGGCAGTAAGTACATTTTGCCCAACGACGATGAGATGGTGAGCTAGGATTGAGTCGGGACATCAGAAAACCATTCCATCGAGGACCATGGACCTTTGATGGAAGGTTCCAATGATTCTCTTGGGACATATTTGTAATTGGGAGGATTAATTTGAGATAACAGAAGGAAAAAATAAGATAAAAAAGGTCGAGAAAAAGAAATTATAAAGAAAGAAAAATTGGAATCTTGAGGAAAAAAACACCCAAGGTCCCGAGTTTTATTTAATTATCCAACCCTAACTAGGGTTTCTGCCGCCATCCCGCCCCATAGAAATTTCAAGAAGGGCGGGCGCAGGTGGCAGGCCATGGTGCGTGCCACCCCATGGCACGCCCATGGGCTCCCCGCCCCCCACCCTACTCTGACCATGTTGTAGGATTTGTTATTGGGGTAAGTATTCTCCATTCTTGATGCGTAGGGGGCTGAAAGTCATGGTGGTAAACCCATGGTTCCTGAAATAATAGTGTGATATTTTGTTGCTAATTATTAAGAGCACTGAGAGTAGTGTCTTTTTGGTTGTAACAGTTCAATTGAAGGACAGAGAATTGATGATGTAGATTAGTTAGATTTAATTATATGATTGTGTTTGAAAATCTTCCTGTGAGTCAAATTCTTTGATTTGGCTGGGCTTAGCTTCCCTTCATAATCATCTGGCTAAGCTAGGGTTACCTAGATCAGCCTGCTGAATGCACAATGGAAATACTTATCATCATTCATATCTATTGGGGCCTCAGCATCTAAGTCCTCCTTGACACATCTTACACACAGTCCTTCTGAGCTAGCTTTATCACAAGTTTTGGTGTTGTGGTCATTGCCACAATTTGCACATGTTGGTTTGTTTTTACAGGAATGGGTAATATGACCTATCTTAAGACAGTTGTAGCACTGTGGTGGACATAGGAGAACAGGAAAAGGAGCTTGTGATGTGATAAAAAGGGGGTCAGCAAGGTGGGTCCATGTATATCTGTTCTCCAATATCCAGCTTGCCTGGGCCTTGTTTTTGGTGAAGAATTGTATGTCGCCTGATTTGATTGTTATTTTCTCACCATTAACACTTGCTTGGATCTTTTCTAATGCTTACTCAGCTTTTTTGGCGATTTGTTCAGCTCCTACATTCTGGAAGGGTTTTTCTCCCTCATCCTTTACTCTGATTAAGATGTTACCTTGCTTAAGAAAATTTATCAACTTATTTGGGGGAGGGCGTAGGGGGTGTAGTTGTCTCATTGGTTTCAGATTTTCTTTATCTTCACTTAGTCTCTCTGCATATGTTTGTTGCTTTGGTGCTTGAACATTGTTCTTCCCTGCGATGACTGTGTAATTCTTCAATTTGATGTGTCAATTCTTCGTTTTTGGCTATCAACTTGTTGATGATGTCTCTCTCGTTCTGTTGGGATTGCAAGTTTTCATTAGTTAATATTGGTTGATCATCATTTTTTCCTCTATTTTGTTTAGCTTATTGATTTTGTCCATCACGCGTGACATTAAGGCTGGTCCCTGCTGGGGTACTGGCTCATTTTATTTGTACCTCCACCCGCCCGCCTTCCAAAAACCGGGGAAATTTTCCCACTGAAACAACCCCAGCAAACCCCACTGCAGCTAGGACTGATGCGGACGGGGTACCTCTTTTTTCTTTTACATTCTGGAATCAATATCCTTCCACGCGATTCCATAATATATAATCTTACGTCTTACAATTCTTCTTACCCTTCTCCATTGTTTACCTTCTCCCGTTTCTCATTATCCTTTATCCTTCCACACATCCATCTCATCATATTACACTTCTACTGTTTCGCTTATGTTGTTTCTTAGTTTCATTTCCTTTTCCTCCATCTGACCTCCTTCTTACTCTTGATGTCCTGAATTCTCCTCCACGTCTTAGTTTCCTGTGCCACCTTCTGTCATTTCCTTTTATTTCCCTTCAACTCACCTTCTCACAAAGTTACAATCAGATGTCATCAGTAACGGCTTCGCAGCAAACTACTCCAAGTGACACTGAGCTCCTCCCACCCACCTCCATTGATGAAGATTGCACCAGCAAACACAAGCGGTCATGGGTATGGGAATATTTTCAACGTCTCAATGATGCTTATGTTGAATGTCAAGTGCTTGATTGTTTTGGAAAAGCTTGCAGGAAAAAACTTAAGTGTGACCTTACTGGAAGCACCAAGGGTATGTCAGATCATCTCACAGGCTTTCATCAAATGCGCAACCCCAACAAAAGGCCTGCGATTGCATCGGGGGCACTTGACAAATACATTGATAATCCTCGGCCCAAAAATGTAAGCAATTTGGTTTGTGATCCTCCTTGTAAAACGAAAAAAGAGAACTAAATATTTTTGTTCAACACAGTCTCTAACTCTTGAATCACTCAAGACTGCCTTGGTCTAGTTCATTTCTGAGACCGACCTTCCCCTGTCAATCACTGAGTCAAAATCCTTTCAAGACCTTTTGGAATTGTGCAATCCCAATATCATCAAAATCCTTGTTTGGCATCATTCATTGACTGTGCACCTGTCCAGCATTTTTTTTTTCCATCAGGACCACATTCGCTGTCTCTTAACCACCAACCCAATCCATGTATCCTTGACCACTGATACATGGACTAGTCCAAATGTGACAGCCTATATGGCTGTCACATGTCATTATTTAGATGAGACGTTTCATCTCACCACCTTGCTTCTGGGACTGACTGAAATCCATGGTAAGTTTTTTTTATTTATATTTACTGGATACTGATCATTGGCATTTACTTTTCAGGTGATCACTCAGGCACATCACTTTCCAAACTATTGTTTGGCGTCATCAACCGATACGACCTTGAAAGCAAAAGCATTTGCATTACAACGGACAACGCATCAGTTAACCAGAAGATGTGTAGCGAAATGCAAGACCTGTGCCCAGCATTCATTGCAAGCAAGCAATGGCTTGGCTGCATGGCACATACAATCCATCTTGCTGCATGGGATGGCCTGAAGGCCCTTTCTATTGGCTCCCCTAATTCAACTCAAAATACATCCAAAGATGAAGTTAGCCGAATATCAATTGCGAACCTTATTGACATCCCTGATGGCCAAGATATTCAATACGATTCAATCATTTCGCGAATTTCGCGTTTGGCAGGATTCTTAAATCAAAGTCCTCAACGGCGTGACAAGTTTAATAAAACAGTGAAGCTAATTTACAATGACAACAAGCCCACCAAAGCCACCAATTTGCTGTCGCATGTGTGTACAAGGTGGAATTCAACATATGACATGCTTGTAAGAGCTCTTATACTTAAAGAAGCTTATAATCAGTTCTGCAGTCCTCCAAATATGCAATCATACCAACTCAATTCTCTCGAATGGGAAAAAGTCAAAATAATAATTGACTTTCTTGAACCACTTTATGAAGTGACTCAAATACTTGGTGGGTCCAAATACCCAACAATTAGTCATGCATTACCACTTTATATTCTATTGATCAGGAGGATTGAACAGGTATTTATTTCTTTTCATCTGCTTCAACCAAATAACTAATGCCTGTGCTTGTTTATTCCAGGCCTGTCATCAGTATGATGTGACCCCAATTGAGCCTGCAGCCAAAGCAATGTGCAAGAAATTAACCAAATATCTGAAGATTATCATTAAAAAAATACCTGCAATATGTGCTACCATTTTGGATCCCCAATTTAAACTCAAATTCTTCTATACAAATGAAGCGACATTGGCTGGTTTAGGTACCTCAGCCACCACATTGTCAATAATGTTTAAAGAGGAGGCCCAGAAACATTTCAAACAATCAATCAACCCCAAAGCAGATCTTACTGCGCAACAGCATGTTGGGTTTTTTGATGAAATGTATTCAACATCAGCTGAGGAGGTCAGTAATTTGGAAACCAAAGTGGAACAATTCTTT
The DNA here is from genome assembly GCA_023105745.1 of Austropuccinia psidii. Taxonomy (NCBI): domain Eukaryota; kingdom Fungi; phylum Basidiomycota; class Pucciniomycetes; order Pucciniales; family Sphaerophragmiaceae; genus Austropuccinia; species Austropuccinia psidii. The sequence continues at coordinate 12,027,841 of JALGQZ010000002.1, read as the reverse complement.
GCTGAACCACCGGAGCCAAAGTCCACCGACATATTGGTCTTTTGGAATTCCCGTAAATCTTTATTTCCTACTTTAGGGCTGATGGCTAACAAGTTTTTGTCCATACCTGCCACTAGTGCGCCATCTGAGAGAGTTTTCTCAGGTGGCAGAAAAACACTTACTTATCAACGTGCTGCTCTTTCATCAAAGCATGTTGAGCAATTAGCTTGTGTTAAAAGCTGGTCTCGCACTTTTGGTCCTTTGTTCTCTCATGAATAGAGAGATTTATTTACATTGTTTAGTTTTTTTGGTTTTGTTGTCTTTTCTACTATCGGTACCCTGCTAAAGTAGTAACTTCCTTCCGTGTCCCTAACCCTCCGGGGGCTGCAAAGAAATTTTTTAACAAATAATTGACCGATCCCGCCACACAGGGGCGGAGATCGGAAAAACCTCGAAATGTGAGCTTCGGGGAACAGCCTTGCGTGCCATTGCATATGCAACGTGTTGTCCCCGCAGCACTGCTGCGAGCCCTCAAGTGATAACCCTAACCCTAAATTATTGTTGAAAAACAAAGCCACGAAGAGCTAAGGTTAGTTCCATCCCAGCCCAAAACATCCAAAAACTGCCGTAGGCAGCAAGGCATAGATCAGAAAGTAACTCTGATCCATGCCTACAGATCTAAGTCACCGAGGTAGCACAAACTACAGCCTATTGCTGTTGTCAAACAATGATTAAGGAATCACATAGTGATTTTAATCAAACAATTGTTCTCTCACTATAAATACATACCGTGTGATAGAAAGTAAAGGGCATCGACTACTGGAGAGTATTCACCTTATAAAAACATTATTCATTACTTTATTGTAAATTACGCTTAATTACAAAACTCTTATCATCTTTGTAATTTGCTCGTACTCTATCAGATTTACAGTCTCGACGTCTCTTAGCTCGTATAACTTAAGAAAGTAGATTACCAAAATGAATGACAAGACATTAGACATCAAAGATATCTCTACCATACCCATGCTCGATGGCACAAACTATGGGCACTGGCAGATGAGAATGAAAATCCATTTAAGATCCAGAGATCTACTTGACGTCTGCAAAAACTCAAGATCTAATGATACCTCAACCAGTTCAACTAATAAATGGAAAAAGGCAAGCTTCAAAGCCATCAACTTGATCACCATCAGAATCACCAAAAGAGTATTCAGAGAAGTAGTCAACTCTGAAACTATCGAAAATTCACATCTACTTTGGATGAAGATCTCAGAGCAGTATGCCTCAAAACGCGCTGTAAACAGAGGACGAGTCTGGATGGATTGGCAATGCTGTTTTTATGATGGAAACCTGCAAAAGTACATTTACAATTGCAGAAAACTCATGATGGAGTTAGACGCTGTTAGCATATTAGTTCCAAACAAACTCCTTTCATACTCCTTGCTGGGAAAGCTGGGAGGTAATCCTCACTTAAGCCAGTTTGTTGAGACTCTTACCTTTAACAAAGATATAATTGAAAAACCGATGATAATACTATCACGACTTCAAAATTTTGCCAGCCACATCAACCACACTAACAGCACTAACGCAAAAAGGGAGAGCGACTCCTCTGCCTTGATTACCTCCTTTGAGGAACCGCACAAGGTAATTTTCTATTGCACTAATGGTAAACACAACAATAGATGCACAACACACAAAAAAGAGGACTGTTGGGTTGAAAACCCACACTTAAGGCCCTCTCGACAAGAAAAGAAACGTAAGAACAATCCTAGGACCCACCTTTCCATAGCCCAGGCTCTGACAACGATAGGAGGCTCAATGTCTCCTATGCGCAATCAAGTTATAATTGATTGTGGTGCTACTCACCACATGTTTAATACCCCTGAATTCTTTCCCGACTCCTTTAAAAATATCAGATCTGAAGTTGCCACAGGAGACTCTCAAAGTAATCTCCTAGCTCTTGGAGTAGGTAAAGCAGAACTCAAGTGAAATGGCAAAGTACTTAAACTTGAGGACTGCCTGTTCGTGCCCAAACTAAAATGTAATCTGATTAGTATGCTAGAGCTCTTCAAAGACCAACTAACCATTCAACGAGAAGATAATCCTTTCTCTCTCAGTTCTAAAGGAAAAATATTTCTTGAAGGAGAAATTCGTGACAGACTAATGTATATCACCTATGATTTTCCAAAAACACTGCTCACCACTGTCGACGCAAGTCTTTGGCATTATTGTCTAGGACATCCCGGGCATACTGTGCTGAAAAACCTTGGCCTACCTGACTTAAATCACCCTTGTCTCACATGCAAGACTAACAAATGTTGTCAACTTCCCTTCCTTGAACATTTTGAGCCAGCTAATCACCCTTTGGCTATCATACATATTGATGTGGTAGGACCCATTGCTCCTGAATCAGTGTCCGGCTGTTGCTTCCTACTCACCATTGTGGATCAAGCCACCTCGTACAAAATAATCAAGTTTCTTGTTAAAAAATCCGACAGCTTCGATCAATTTGTAATTGCAAAAAACTACATGGAGAACCATCACGACAGAAAAATAAAAAAGCTAGTTTCTGATAGAGGAGGAGAATTCCTTAATCAGAAATTCAAAGACCTCTCCACTAAGTGTGGATTTTTCCACATCTTCTCACCTCCGGAGACACCAGAACATAACGGCTTTGCCGAAAGGGCAAACCAAACGATTCTGGAAAAGGCGCGTTGCCTTTTGAATCACTCCAACCTGCCCAATCAGTATTGGGCAGAAGTGGTAAACACCGCTGTCTTTCTTTCAAACTTATCACCTACTGCATCAAGAGGAAATAAATCACCCCACTTTCTTTGGACTAATTCCTCCTTCAAGATGACCAAACTTCGAACCTTCGGATGCCAAGCTATTGTCCATAGCCTTAAAAGACAAAGGGACTGGAAGCTGGCTCCTTCTGGCCAAGAAGGTATTCTTCTTGGTTTTGAGAATGGTAATACAGCGTACCAAATTTTGAGACTTTCTGACTTGAAAGTCGCTGTTACTAGAAATGTGACTTTTAACAAAAAAGTCTTTCCGATTGTAGCAGGAGGAAAAAGATCACCAGCTTGGAGCATCAAAATTGAATACACCAATCAAGGTGCCAACCTCCTCACAGAACCAACCGTTGTGGGAACTCCTCTTGTGTGGGATTAAAATGAGGCAGTACCTGGAGGGGGAAATCACAGGTAACTAGTTTTGAATTGCTAATAACTCCTGTAACCAAGGGTGGCAAGGGTGTATTGCCTGCCCCTCCTAAAATACTGAACAAAATCTTCCTTGGGGCTCACAAACCAAAATAAAATTGTTATGTGGCTTTACAACTGCAGAAGACAAAATTCAGCAGTCTCAGATCAGACCTATTCAATAAATAATAATAGAAAGAAATGTCAGTAAGTTTGGTTAAATTTGATATTTTAATGAAATACTTGTCTGTTTTAATTTTAATTTTTCTTTAGTTTAATTGAGGTGAGTTGTTTCTTCTTGGTAAAAGGTCTTTTTGTAAGATGGATTTTTTTAAGGTGCTTTGAAAAGCTGGATGAGTGTTGATAAAGGTAATTTTGTTAAGGTAAAGTTGAAATAGATTAAAATAATTTTTTTAAGAGTGTTTGATAATAAAATATAATTGTATTTGTTAAATTTAAGAGGTAAGATTCTTTGATATTGGATTTTTTTAAAGGGGTGAGTTATTTTTTAATTCTTGATAAACGGTGTTAATTTTACTAGGTGAAATATTTTAATAGAGTAGTAACCCTAATCTTGGGTACTGGGTAATTTTATTTTTTATTTTAATAATAATAAGATTCCACTGAGCTTAGCTACTGGGTAATCTTCAACAATATACTTCCACTGAGCTTAGCTACTGGGCAAGTAAAATTCACTATAATTTTCTGGACTACCTCTCAGGTGAGGGATGAATTATTCCTATGCTCCTGCTGTGCAGTGGATATAATTTGCATGGGATATATTTGCATGGGGGGATTTTGAAATTTGGGGGGAGAGAGCCCCTCTATTTATACCTTTTGGGAGCCCAGGGGGCCCTCCATGGGAGCTGTCTTTTTCCACTTTAATTCCTCTTGATTTCATCATGTGACTCCATTTTTGGTGAGGACCTTTCTTGCATGGGTCAGGTGATTTAAGGTTTGCTGATAATTTTCTCTCTGCACAGCCTCCATTTATCACATGATTGTCTTTTTGGTGAACTAATTATGATGTGATATTCTTGAATTTTCCTTGCATACATGAGGTGATTCAATTTTGGCTGGGGATTTTTGTTGTGCACAGCCTCTTTCCTGTCACATGATATTCTGTTGGTGGATGCAGTATCACATGATGACCTTGTAATTCCTTTGCATATGTCCTATTTTAGGTTGGGTAGAAATGGCTGTGTAATTTATGCAGGTGTCATGTTTGTTTTTCTTCTTTTTGAACTTTAAAATGAATTCAGGTGATAATTTCTTGCACTGGTGAATTTACTGTTATGTATGAGATGATGTGATTTTTGAGTTTCACACATGCTGTGCATAGTCATGTGGTTTGAGATTTAATTAAAATTGTGTACTGCATGCAGCCTGTTGTAACTAGCTTTGGTTTGCATGAGGTGATGAGTGGTGTAAATAAATCTGATTTTGTTTTAAGGTTTCAAGTGGGGTTACTGTGGATATAAGATAAGGTACTCCTGTATCTGTGTTGTAAATGAGTTGCAGGAATTCCATGGGGCTGGGCTTTGCATCATGTGACTTTGAATGCAAGTTGGCTGTATAACTAATGCATGTGTCATTTTCTTGCTGCATGAGTCCTATGGCTGTAAGGGGGTGTAAAGCTGGGTGGGGTGTGTAATTTAAAGGGTGGTACCTTATTTGTTGTAACTAGTGCACTATATGTAACTTGATTTTTTACATATGCATAATGAAATTGAATAATTTATTTAAACACATACACTGCCTTTTGGTGCCTGTGCCATGGTTTTATGAGTTAAATCCAGCTTCTTGCTGTAAAATTGACCTTTTGGTGTAAAATTTGAGTGTAAGTCTGCCTGTAGGCTGGATTTACTGCTGTTATGGGGTACTATGAGCTTGAGCCTGGTGAAAAAAATGGTATGGAATACCACACCGTAAATTCAGTTTCAACTGACACTGAAACAATGGAAAACCAGCGCTCTAATCACTCTGAGCCACCTGAAGAATCATCCATTGAATCCATGTCTGCTCTCAACACTCCTACTCTTTCCTCTGTCAATCATCATCCGATGAATCATGAAGACTCACCGAATCAACAGCAACAAAGTACCAACAACGGGACACAGTGTCTTAAAATCATTGGCCCACGCCATCCTACTCTGATTACCTCCAAAATAGATCCAATTCACATTCTCCCTTATATGAGAAGGGCAAAAACCTTCATCACTACATCCACCTCTGTCCCGAAGACCTATCGTCTTGCTCTACAATGTGAAGACAGGAATGAATGGATAGATGCCATAAGAAGAGAGCTCCTGTCCATGAACGAATTGAAGGTATGGGACATTGTGGATCTCAGAAGTGACTACAAGTTGGTAGGTATGACATGGGTTTTTAAGCTAAAAAGGGACCATCTCCATCAAACCATAGAATACAAGGCGCGCCTTTGTGCGCAAGGATTCACTCAGACACCAGGAGTTGATTTTGACAAAACATATGCGCCAACAGGAAGATTGAACTCCTTGAGAGCATTGATTGCTCACTCCTGTGCTAATGGTTTAGATTTCCATCAGATAGATGTAAAGAGTGCCTTTTTAAATGCCTCTTTGACAGAAACAGTTTATCTGTCCGTTCCTCAGGTTCTGGAAATCAATTGACGGAAATACTGCCTGAGACTCAAAAAGGCCATATATGGCCTCAAACAAGCCCCCCTTGCCTGGTACAATCGTCTCAGGGATTGGCTGCATAGTGTTGGCTTTAACGCGTGCAAGCTAGATCCCTGTGTATTTCATTGGAAACACCCCGACGCCTTGTGGATCTATGTCCACGTTGATGACATGGCAATCTTTGGGAAAAACGTCCAGCAGTTTAAGGAAGAAATTAACAGGGAGTTCAGCATGAAAGACATCGGCCCAGCTGATCTCCTGTTGGGAGTCAAAATCCAACAAATGGACAATGGTATCACTCTGGATCAACAACACTTTGTTTATTCCTTACTGGAGCTCTATGGCATGCAGAATTGTAAGACCGTCGGCACCCCTCTTGTGCCTAATGAATATCTCTTACCCGCAACCGATGACGAGAAAGAAGAATTTGACAACTTGGGGATCAACTTCAGAAGCGCAGTTGGTAGCATAAACTACCTGAGCACTGCAACTCGCCCAGACCTGTCACATGCAGTGAGCAGTCTTTTGCAATACCTAGAGAAACCAGGCATGCGACACTGGAAGGCTTTCCTTCAGATCCTCAAATATTTGCGTGGAACGCAAGAAATAGGATTATATTACAATCGAAAATGCAATCCAGGTTTGATTGCTTTTGCAGATGCTGACTGGGGCAATTGCCATATAACGCAACGCTCCACCTTGGGATACCTAGCACAACTACATGGCTGCTTAATTTTCTGGAAAACCAGAAAACAGCCATTGGTATCAATTTCCACCGCTGAGGCAGAGTATAAATCACTCTGCGATCTGACCTCAGAACTTCTGTGGTTAAGACAATGGTGCCAGGAAGCAGATATATTCCACTTCAATAATGCTATCACGGTGTGGGAAGACAATCAGAGTTGTATCAAAACTGCCAACGCTAACTGCAACCTCAACACAAAGAGGATGAATCATGTGGACATCCAACTCCACTTCGTGAAAGAGGCGATACAAAATCAGTTGATTCAGCTTTGTTATGCACCAACGTCGTGCATGCTAGCAGATTTCTTAACTCTTAACCAAAGCGGTACCAAAACCAAACTTACAAAGGGCCCTTGAGGCCCTAGGCGTTTTGAAGCTGGGGTCAAGGGGGGTGTTGAAAATCAAAGCCACGGAGAGCTAAGCTTAGTTCCATCCCAGCCCAAAACATCCAAAAACTACCATAGGCAGCAAGGCATAGATCAGAAACTAACTCTGATCCATGCCTACAGACCTAAGTCACCGACGTAGCACAAACTACAGTCGACGCATCAAAAACTACAGTCGACGCATCAAAAACTACAGCCTATTGCTGTTGTCAAACAATGATTAAGGAATCACATAGTGATCTTAATCAAACAATTGTGCTCTCACTATAAATACCTACCGTGTGATAGAAAGTAAAGGGCATCGACTACTGGAGAGTCTTCACCTTATAAAAACATTATTCATTACTGTTAGAATGCAGAACTAAAGTGTGCATTTCATTAGTTTTCCATAGTAGCAATAATCACAAGAAACTTGGTGACAATACCTAAAGGTGGATAACAAGTGGATAATAACAATAGTAAATGGACAATAATGCAACGACTTAGAACAACAAACAGCTAGAGTAACAAAATTAGTTAGTTAGTAGTTTGTAGTTAGAATAGTGATAATGCTGTTGATTGAGACTATACCTGAACAACTGATGACAAATATTATAAATATAAGAGAATGAGCGAGTAAAAAAGAAACGAGAGAAAGAAAAAGAAAATATAAAAAAAGGTTTTTGGTGCGAATAAATGAAAGTAAAAAGAAAAAGAGATTGATGATTGTTCTTGTCAGGAGTTGAGAGGTCGGATTTAAATAATGGTGATTGACAGTGGTGATGGGCACTGTCGATGATTGTGGCGGTTAGGAGCTACGATGATCGTTGTGGCGGCTGGATGGCCGCAATGATCATCTTGACGCATATCCGATTTTAGTGGTTAATTGATTGGACAATTTTGAGCCGTCAGAGTGTTAGTTAGTCTGATTTCTAACACCCCCCCTCACTCCTAGGCGAAAAACTCCTAAGGAGTCCAAAGCATGAATGAGGACGGGCTTAGGCACAGACTTTGTAAGGAAGTCCGCCAGCATCTCCTTACTCGGCGTATACCTTAGCTGTATTCGTCCGCATTTAATTGCCTCCTTGACAAAATGAAGCTGTATATCAACATGTTTCATTCGCCTGCTGTTCACATTGCTGTCGCCATTAGCCGTGTTGATACACCCTTGATTGTCTTCATGCACCGGGATTGGACCATCAGAGTGTGCCAAACCACACTCTTGGCACCACTGCCGTAGCCAAAGAAGTTCCGATGTGAGATCACATAGCGACCTGTATTCTGCTTCGGCGGTTGACAAAGAAACAGTCGGTTGCTTTCTTGTTTTCCAAATCACCAGACACTGATTGAAGCACACGAGGTAACCAGTAACCGATCGTTGTGTGGTTTGACAGTTGCCCCAGTCAGCGTCGCTGTATGCTGAGATACCGTATTGAGCTCTTCTTCCATAGGTCAGGCCCAGGTCTTGAGAGCCGCTTAGGTACCGCAGGACATGAAGAAAGCCCTGCCAGTGCTTGATGCCAGGCCTGTCCAAAAACTGCAAAAGGCTGCTAACCGCGAAAGACAGGTCCGGGCAAGTAGCAGTGATGAGGTAATTAATACTACCAATGGCACTTCGATAACTCACCCGTAAGGAGTTGAACTCGGCAATTTCTTCCAAAGTTGCTGGCTCTAGATGGCTATTGGGAACTAGTGGCGTCGATACTGGGAGACAACTACCCATTCCATACAGCTCGATCAGGGACTCGGCATAATGCTGCTGATCAAGTGTGATGCGTCCTTTGCCTTGAGAGATTTTCACCCCGAGCATCAAGTCGGCGGCTCCAATGTCTTTGATCTCAAATTCACCAGCAATTTGCGCTTTAAAGACCTCGACCTCTTTCCCAAATATGGCTATATCGTCGACGTGAACATATAGCCATATCGGATGATCCTTGCTCCGATAGAATACACAAGGATCAAGAATACAGGCCTTGAAGCCAATGTCTACTAACCATTGCTTCAGCCTCTCGTACCATGCCAGCGGTGCCTGTTTTAGCCCATAAATTGCTTTGTTGAGACGAAGACAAATCCTCCACTTGTCCCCCTTCATGCCTTGAGGAAGGCTAAGATAGACTGTTTCAGAGAGAGGGGCATTCAGAAATGCACTCTTGACATCGATTTGGTGAAAGAGGAGATCATTGGAAGCAGCGTAAGCAATCAGTGTTCTTAGGGAGTTAAGCCTTCCGGTTGGAGAATAGGTTTTTTCAAAATCTATTCCGGCAGTCTGCGTGAAACCCTGAGCGCAGAGGCGAGCTTTATGCTCAGTTACCTCTCCAAGATGATTCTTTTTCGTCTTGAAGACCCAGGTGGTGCCGACGAGTTTGTAAGATGGATCGAGGTCGACAACGTCCCATACCCTTAGCCTTTTCATTGATTGAAGCTCCTTATTGATCGCTGTTGACCATACCTCTTTGGCATCACCGCGTATCGCAGCTTTGAAGGTTCGCAGAGTCTCATCGTCCGCTGTCAGAAGAGCCCCAGCCCGTCTAGAGTGGGATAGGATGTTTTGCTGGTCAATATCGCTGCAGATGAGTGTGGGGTGGCGTGGACCGATGATCTTGATACGAGAGGCCTTGGTCAAAGGTGGGGATGCGGTTTCATCGACCGGCAGGATTTCATCTACCAAATCCGGTTCAGATGTGGGCGCAGCATCATGATCGTCTGATATTCGGACTTCATCTACCGATTCTTGATTATCAGGCTCCAGAGGACACTCGAGCGGCATGTGGAATTCATCTACCACTGCCTGCCCTTCAACAGCATCCCAACTGACACTGAAAGGAATAGTATCCTTGTCTCGTTGTTCTAGTTTTGGAAAAATTGACTCGTTAAATTGAACATGCTTTGAGATTATTACTTTCCTATCTGACAATCGAAGGACGCAATAGGCTGAGTTGTTTTCATATCCAAGTAGAAAACCTTCAGCCCCAGAGGGACTGAGCTTCCACTCCTGATGCTCTTTGGGAGTCATGAGAAAAGACTGGCAGCCGAAGATTCGAAGCTTCTTGATCCTCGGCACGAGCTTAGTCCACAGAGCGTATGGAGAGTGATTATGTCTTGACGGGGTAGGTGTGTAATTTGATAGAAGAGTTGCTGTACTGACAGCTTCGGCCCAATAATTCTTTGGGAGATTTGAGGCATTGAGCATACACCGAGTTTTCTCAAGAATCGTTCGATTAGCCCTTTCGGCGAAGCCGTTATGTTCCGGAGTGTATGCTGGAGAAAAAGAATGTATGAATCCACACTCATCTGATAATTGTTTGAAGTGTGAGTTCATGAATTCTCCACCTCGATCTGAAGTTAGCCTTTTTAATAGCCTGTCATGTTGAGTCTCCATCATCTTCTTGGTTGTTAAAAACTGACCAAAGGCATCAGACTTGTTCTTCAAGAAGCGAATAATTTTGTAGGAAGTGGCTTGGTTGACTATGGTCAGAAAGTATCGATATCCAGAGATTGACGGAGGAGAGATGGGTCCCACCAAATCGATATGGACACAATCTAAAGGGAGATTGGCCGGTTCAAAATGATTTTTGAAGGGGAGACGGTGAATCTTGTTGAGATTGCAGACCTCGCATGATTTGTCGGATAGGGGCAAGCCCATTGATTTGATGACCGAGTCGCTTGCATGCCCAAGTCTCTCATGCCATGGGTTTTCTTCCGCACACGTCTTCAGTGATGTTGGGAGATGGTAATCAACCTTCATCAGGTTATTTTCAATATTACCTTGCAAGATTTCTTTACCCTTAGTGATGAGAGTGAAGGATTCTTCGTTTCGTTTTATGATTAGTTCTTTGTCAAAAATCTTCAACAGACTGACAAGGTTGCAGTTCAATTTGGGAACGAAAAGAGAATTCGGAAGTGATAAGACTTGATCATTACTACACAGGTTGACGGTTCCAGTTCCTTCGGCGATCAGGTTACTAGATGAGTCCCCGGTGGTAACTGAGATTACGGTATCTTTGGAAAGGGAGGCGAACACTTCCTCCAAATGGAACATATGGTGAGTTGCTCCACAGTCAACCACCAGTTGTCCTGGAGAGAGTCTCTGGTCGGCGTTAGTATACAGAGCTTGTGCTGTTGAGAAATGAGCGGTGGGATTGGAGCTAGGAGCTTTCCTTTTGTTATCTCGCTTCTGTGGTCTCAGATGAGGATTTTCAGCGAAACATTCCTCTTTCTTGTGAGTTAAGCACTTTGGATTGTGCTTCCCATTTGAGCAATAGTAAACAATTTGAAAAGGTTCATTGCTCGATGCTACTAAAGCTGTGACTGGTGGGGACGTGTTTAGACGAGTATCTTTGGTTTGGCAATGATTGGCGTATTCCTGTAATCGAGAAAGAATCTGATCTGGTTTTTCGATGATTTCTTCGTTGAGGGTAAGCAGCTCTACAACCTGATTGAGTTTTGGATCTCCAGCTAGCTTGCCCAGGATAATATAAGAGAGGATTTCGGAAGGCATTTTAACACTGACTGAGTCTAATTCGAGTAGGAATTTTCGAGTTTCTTCTATGTAGTGATGTAGATTTCCTGAGTAATTCGCTTTTTGCCAGTTCATCCATACCCGTCCTTTGTTCATAGCCCTTTTGGAGGCGTACTGTTTGTTGATCTTAGACCAAAGTAGATTGGCTTTGTCTGAAGTTTCAGAGTTAATAACTTCAAGAAAAACACGACGATTAATTCTTGAGGTAATCGTGGTGATTGCTTCAAAGCTCAATTTGGTCCACCGATTGACTGCGGAAGGGGTTGCATCTTGTCCAATGGCCTTTTCGCAGACCTCTAGAAGGTCTTTGGATCGAAGAAGGAAACGCATCCTGAGGTACCATTCACTGTAGTTGGTACCATCAAGGATTGGAATTAATGTTGTTTCCTTTTCATTAAATTTTTCGGCCATAACGAATCTTGAAATCCACCTGTTCTGTTTTTCTTGAGCGTAGCGACGAGACTGTAAATCTGTTAGAATGCAGAACTAAAGTGTGCATTGCATTAGTTTTCCATAGTAGCAATAATCACAAGAAACTTGGTGACAATACCTAAAGGTGGATAACAAGTGGATAATAACAATAGTAAATGGACAATAATGCAACAACTTAGAACAACAAACAGCTAGAGTAACAAAATTAGTTAGTTAGTAGTTTGTAGTTAGAATAGTGATAATGCTGTTGATTGAGACTATACCTGAACAACTGATGACAAATATTATAAATATAAGAGAATGAGCGAGTAAAAAAGAAACGAGAGAAAGAAAAAGAAAATATAAAAAAAGGTTTTTGGTGCGAATAAATGAAAGTAAAAAGAAAAAGAGATTGATGATTGTTCTTGTCAGGAGTTGAGAGGTCGGATTTAAATAATGGTGATTGACAGTGGTGATGGGCACTGTCGATGATTGTGGCGGTTAGGAGCTACGATGATCGTTGTGGCGGTTGGATGGCCGCAATGATCATCTTGACGCATATCCGATTTTAGTGGTTAATTGATTGGACAATTTTTGTTACAACCACTGCACAGCCAGATACTACTCACCTGCGCAACCACAAGTCTACCCAAATGTAAATACTATATATTCCATAATCCTGGCAATGTAGAGACCCCATCGGTCTATTATCTCCACACAATTTTGAGCCGTCAGAGTGTTAGTTAGTCTGATTTCTAACAATTACTTTATTGTAAATTATGCTTAATTACAAAACTCTTATCATCTTTGTAATTTGCTCGTACTCTATCGATTATGACAATATATAAACTTGCAGCTACGCAACGAATCGGAGACTCATCCTCGAACCGAACCGCACACATTGATCAATCTCACCTTCACCGGTTTGGATTTCTTCCTGGCTCTCCTTGGTCCGATTCACGTCTTGGCCTGAGTCCTTTTAGCCTGAAGACACCAGACTCTTCCTAGCCTCTCAATCATCAATCCCACACACCTAGCTCCCACTGGGCTCAGCGTTTGCTGCAGTGTCTGTCTGAGCAAGGTCTTCCACGAATTCCAGACATCCTGGCTGCCATTGCCCGCCCACCGTTGGCCGTTCATTCCCACCATCCGTCTGGAGAGCAGTTCTTGCTATGATCAGTCGTCGTTCATCCTCCTGCTCTGGCTTTTCGGTATCTGGAGCTTTGGTGTCTTGAAATCGTCGGTTGCTTCTCGAAAGCCAAATCCATCTCGTCTCTTGATTCCTCCTCACGATCTCCATCCATCTCCACATCGCTCGTCATGGGGGACTCATGCCCAGCTAGCACTCCTCAGATCATCCCAAGCGATCTATCACGAAAATCGGCCTCGTGTGATCTTCGGATCCCATCTGGACTCGTCTCCCTTCGTCGCCCAGAATTCGCTCCCTCTTACTCAAAGCCTTGTCTCAACTTCTTGCCAGCCGAAGTCAAGACAATCATCCTTGAATACTTGCAAGATTTTGACCTTCAAGAAAAAATCCTGCGTATTGGTTTAAGCCCTCTCACGGTTGCGCGCCTAGATTTCGATCCTTGTGGTCTTGATTTAATAAAACTCCATCCGCCCTCATTCGTGTCCTCTCACTTTCAAAGTGCAATCTCACCACCTTCATCAATAAGGGCTTTGTCATCTGTCAATAGATCTTTTTACCGTTTTTGCCAACCATGGATTTGGAAGGCATCTGGATTTATCGTCCTGTTCCAGTTTCTAGTCTTGAAATCAAACAATTTATCATCCAACTCATTGGGAAAACTTATTTATTTCTATTTCTGTCTCAGTTCCTCGATCTCGACGGTCTCAGCACTTCTCAACTTGAAAAATTGATTTCAGACATTTTACCACTCCATCGTCACCATGTTTGCTCTTTGTGGTGGAGAAGTCTCCATAGTCGCTTGTATTCTTCTGCCGTTTACACTCAATCTAACATGCAAGAGGGCAAAATATCTAACCAGCTTTTCCTCAAAATCTTGCAAATATGCCCTCACATAATTAAACTTGACATCGACTTGTCCAACGAGATATCAACTGCATTGAATCCTCGGGGCTTTGAGCTATCTAAAAATGTTCCTCAATCACCCCTTGTCGAACCCCTTTCAAGATTGACAGCATTGACTTCCCTTCATCTTACTCCGTCCCCCTTTTCGGCAAAATTTGATGAGAAGGCTTTGATCCCTCTCCTCAGAGAGGTACCAAACTTGACAAGTTTCTCATGTATCGCAATTTGCTCATCCTTTCCTTTGGATTCGAGTTTGTCCTTAGGTTTCCATTTGGCCTCACTTAACAAACTCCAAAATTTGAATTGGACTGGCGCTAATTGTGTCGATAGTACTTGGCCAGCTCTTGACTGGAAAGGTCCCATGCGTTCATTCAGCTTGATTGATTGTTTTTGTATCACCCTCCAACAATGTCTTGCATTAGTTCAACAATTTTCCAATACCCTAGTGCGCCTTCAAATGGACAACAGCGTGCAAAACCCTTCCACCTCCTATTGTCATCTTAGGAATTGCATCCCTCTCATGCCCGATGACTCAATTCTTGAGCTACCCCGACTGACTCATTTAATCTTACCGGGCATTTCGAAACCTGTTACAACACCAAGATTCATCTCCCAGTTTCGGGGCTGTAAGGCTTTGAAAAAGATCTACATTGGCGCCAAACCACCAATCGACTATGAAAAACTAGTCGAACTTATAGAAGACCTCAACAAACCCCTCATAGACAGCTTTGACATTGAAAACTCTGTTGCTGAGCTTAATTATTTGGGTTCAGTTTTTGATCCAGGGCGCAAACTGTATTTGGGCATGTATAGCGATTACGATCATTTCGATGACTATGACGCAGTGGGGTCAGGGGATGAATGGTACCAAATAAAATAAATTTGGTTCGTTTCATATTCCAACGGCAGTCTGTGTTGGAAAATGTCTTAAAGCTTCCTATATACCGCCATTGAAATCAGAAAAAAATACCAGTTCATCTAGTTGATGTCATCCCTGTGGAAAAATCGGAACAAAAAGTGTAACATCATAGAAATTTGGGATTTCTGTATACACATATTTTCTGCTTAAAATGCTGATGAATGTGAGTATTAAATGTGGACTATTCTCTCGGGCTCATCTCACTTTGGACCAAGAATCTGGTAGTTCATAACACCCTGTGCGGGCCAAGTTTGGTAAAATGGTAGGAATGTTACAATACTTAAAGTCTTCCATGCCAAACATCACTTTAAATCAGCCATGGGTAATCAGGCTAACAGCAGTTCCATGCCGCACTAGATAAGAGCCCAAGTCGGCGGTATGAACTGTAAGGATTGGCTATACAAGAAGCATAGATTCAGCCCAGACTCATCAAGGTTGACATTGGTTTAAAGGTATTACTCAATGTTAACCAAGCATGCTAATATCACTTTTGTCATGGTGTTGAAGTATCAGTTTTAAGCCATATGTTATTTCATTTATAAAGCATAATAAAACTTTATGAAGTTTTTCAAATAACAAAATTTTCATCAAATTGAAGTCAGTTTTACCAGGGCATTAACACTTCCTAGTCCTGTAGCTCAGGGATTATCAATTCTTGAATTGGAAAAAACAAATGTTTGGATTTTTGAATTTGAAAAATAAAATAAAAAATAATCTGGAATGATTTTTGTTTCAGTTTTTTAAGTAATACAACTCAAAAAAAAAAGAAAACTGACATGAAATAAATTTTGCAACCTAAGAAAGATTCTATAATTAGATGATAAAACAATAATTAAATTTAAATATAACTTCTATTTAAAAAAAAAAAGAAACAATTTCAATATATTTTCAAAAAAATTATAAAAATCTCTTTTTTTTGAATTTATATAATAATTAAGAATTAAATTTTGTGATATGATTTTATTTTAAGAAAAAAAAATTAAACATACAAGGAATGTTACTTGAATTCTTAAAAAGAAAAATGGGAAAAAATCCATTTATAAAAAACCAAAAAAAAAACTCACTTTGTGCTTGTTTGTTTGCTTGCTTGCTTTTTGAAAAGAAAAACAAAATTGAATTTTTTTGAAAATTTTCAAAATAAAATAAAATAAAATGATTAAAAGTTTTTTTTTTAAACCAAAAAAAATCATTTAATTGAAAAAAAAAGAAAGTTAAACAAACTAAGAAAAAAAAGGAAAAAAAAAAGTTTTTATTATTTTTTAAATTTGAAAAATTTTACATATAAATCATTATTTTTCTTTTTTTTTGAAAAACTCTATTAAGGTGTATTTTTTCATTTTTTTCATTATTTAATAACCTCAAATTAAAGTATTAATATTTTAAGTTACTTTTTTAAAAAAGACAAAAAATAACTAAACTAATTCTAAGGCTCTTCATTTACCCAGAACCTAATGTCTATTTAATTAATGATGACGATGTACTTAATCAATAAAAATTGAACATTTTAACTTTTAAAATTGTTTTAAAGGTCAAAATTGATCAATTTATTCAATTTTTTGTTTTTTGATTTTATGGGATCAAAATATTTTCATTTTTTTTTTTTTCAAAAATTTGATCAAAGGTATCATTTATTAAAAAAAAATAGAAATAGAAATAGAAATCAATAGATGAGAATTTTTTTTTTAAAAAAAAAAGAAAATATTAAAATAAAGTGAAAAATTAATTTTCTTGGTCATTAAAGGATTTTTTTTTTTTTTTTTGATTGAAGTTTTATAGTATCCCACCCCCCTCCCTCAAAAAAAAAAAAGGGTAAAATAAGACAATCTTATAAAAAAAAAATTCCCTCCTAAAAAAAAAAACAATTTTTTTCAACTAAAACAAAAAATATTCATAAAAAAATGGTAAAATTTAAGAAAAGAATATCAATTTGAATTTCAATAAAATTTTTTTGAGATCTTTATGATAAACCTAATAAGGAAAAAAAATGATTAAAATGATAAAGAAAATTAAAACATTTTAATACCTTAAAGCTCATTTATTTTAAATTGAAGGAAACTAAAGGGGGTTAATATTAAGTATTTTGAATTTATTTGAATTTTATTAAATTAATGTTCAATTAATTATTTTAAGAAAGATTATTTGTGACCTTTATGAGAATTAAATAAAGTCTTTGAAATAAAAATTGAAAGGAAGTTCATTTTAAGAAAAAGATAAAGTGTTTAGATTTAAAAGGAAGAAGATATATATAGGGTATTGGTAAATTAAAATAAGCCCTTACATGTTTTTATTAAAAAATTATGTTTTTTTTTTCTATAAATTGGTAATAAAACATAGTTTTTTTTTTAAAAAAAAACATATAAGGGGTGTTTTCTTTTTTCAATTGGAATTTGGCTAAAAAGCATTTGTATTGGGTAAAACCCCATTTATGAAATTTTTAATGCCATTTTAAAATTGTCCCACCCAAAAAAAAAATTCAAAAATTTTGGGTTTTTGATTTTTTATTCTCAAAGATCTTTCATTTATTTTAAAAATAAAATTTTGGAAATTCATAAGTGGGAACATTTTTAATTATTTTTTTTTTTAAAAAAAATAGACCATTTTTCCAAATTGACCAAATTGAAAAAATTTGAAAAAAAAAAAAATATGAAAAAATTTGGGGATCTTCACATCCCATTTTGAAAAAAAAAAATGAAAAAAAATCCTCCAAAATAAGCCTGGTTTTTTTTTTTTTTAAAAAAAAAACAAAACAACCCCCTCATGTGTTTTGATCATGAACTGGTAAAATCACATAAGGGCTTACATATTTTTAATGGAATCTTACATGTGTTTACCAACACCCTATATATAACTATAAGTTTTTGAAAATAACAACTGAGCCTTTGGATTTTCACTTGTGTTAAGAAATATTTTGCATGTATTGAAATGAGTGTTTTTGATAATCATTGAGCTATCCCATAGCCTCTGAAAGAGAATATTTTTTCCAGTTAAAGTTGAGTTCAGGTATTGGAAAAAAGGGAAAAAGACTTTAAATCCAAGGGATCAAAGTTGAAATTATTGACAAAAGTGGACAAAACAAGGGGTTTGTTGTTGAAAGGGCAGAAATTAGAAAAGAATGAGGAATTTTGGAACTTCTAGTACAAGAAAACTGGACTTTAATACCTTTTGGAAAGTTAAATATCCCAATTATGCACTTGAAATAAAATATCTTTTAGTTTCTGGAATATAATAGTCATCCATTATTTCCAAATATTAAGAAAACTCATCCCACATAGTTTTCAATTTTTCATGAAAATTCTTATTCTTTTCAATTTCTTGTGCCAAGTCATTTTTTTCCTTTTGCCACATATCCTAGCTATAAAAATTTAAAAATGCTACAGTGATCATATATGACCAGATTGAATGGATCCTTGAGGTATGGAATGAGGAATTCTGGGTAATTCTTCATTTATGGCCCCTTAGAAAATGAAAAATAGAAATGTTCAGCATGAAAAACATCTAAAATAATTTTGAAGAATCAAATATAATCACATTTATGTTGGATAAATTTCTCAATAAGTGATATATAGATTAAAAATAATCACATTCCAAGTGAAATATTCCACTATTTGGGCCAAATTTTGTGGGGATGAGTTATTAATTATTTCTTACCTTCTCAAGGTCTCCCAAGGATTTAATTAGGTTGAAATCCTCTTGGAAAATCTTGGAAGATTTACTTTTAACTTGGAATTAAGAACTAGAATCATAATATTAATCCTCAATTTAAGGCTCAAGATCCTGTTCTGAAGTACCTGTGGATGTGGAACCAGGGAAATGTCACTGGAGCCTTTCGAAGTGAAGATAAACTTGAGATAAAGTGATTGGACTCACTTTCAAAGAGCTCAAAAGAAATTAGAAGCATACTTAAGTAGTTTAAGCTATAATTAAAATGAGTAATAAGAAAATAAATATAAAATGAAGTTAAAATAAAACTTAGAAATAAGAAATAAACAAAAATAGTTACAAACAAAATAAATCTTAAATCTAATTTAGAAACCTTTTAAAAATAAGGGTTGATAATTATATGGCCATGAAATTTTCACTTAAAAGGTGAGGGAATTTTAAGACTATCTTAATAATTAAGAATATTATATTCCAGAGTTAAGAATGGAATATAATTAATAATAAATTTTCTATATTGATTAACTGGGGAAAAGTCTCCAGAAGGAGGAAGAAGGGCTTGTATATGTGAGAATCTACCAGCCCTGGTCCAAAGAATGAATTTCTTATTAAGATTGAATTATTTAAGCAGTAAAGGACTTGTATGGGTGAAAAGAGTCTGTAAAAGAGATGTGATGGGTTTTAGTGACCTTAAAGTTCCAGATTGGTCAATCAAAAACTATATTTGATTAATACAGAATGTACAAGTAATGAAAGGATGTATTGTTGAATCCAGAATGTATAAATTTTTTGAAAGAAGATTTTTGAGAATGACTTCTCATACACAGAATTGAGTTTCTTGTTTGGTGAGTTTTAGTCTGGTTATGGTCAAATACCTCTAACCCCTATTAAAGAATGTGAAAATATTCCCCTCTTAAGGATAGTGGGATCTTGAATATCATAAAACAATCTCACTTCTGAGTGTCACCTTATTCAACCCAATGGTTTTCAATAGTTTTTTTTAATTGTCAATTTCTTCATTTAATTATGCTAAAAATGCTTTAATTTTGAACTCTTCCTTTGAATAAAATTCTAAATTAAATTCATCTTAATAATCCTTATTGAAAAATTGTCTGGGTAAGTCTCTTTTTCTGTAATTTATTGAAGTCTTGGGTCCTTCTTGTCTTTAAGAAAGTTTTTTTTGATTTTATTCTTAGGAAATAACTCAAATTGATTGTGAAAATATTTATGAGAATGAGAATTGATGAATAATGGTAATATAAATTAAATATACCTTTATTTAGTCAAAAAAAATGAAAAAATTCAATTTTTGGAGTCCACCTGTGGCCTGATGGGCCAACAAACTGGAAAAGATCATTCATAAAACTTTCAGTCATATCCAAAAAAATCTTTAGAATGGGGCAAAGAGACAATCAATTGACAATTTTACCCCCTATTACTGGGGTCCATTGGCTGGCCCCAGGGGTATTTATTGGGAGAACTTCCCTTATTAGTCGCAGAAGGTCCTGAACCTCTGAAAGGGGTCCCAATACTGATGGTCCTGGGGCCCAAAATGTTTAAATTTGAATATGTCTTCAGGGAGCCAAAACTGGGTTTTTTGGCCCCACATGTTTGATTAAATAATTGACTTGACTAATTTTCTTTTCTTCTAAGATGAGCTCCAAGATACTTTTAATTAATTTCACCCTTCTTTCCTCTGTGTCTCTGGAATATATAGTCAATTGGTTTAACCTTGTTTTATGGTGTCTTTAGTAGTATTCAATCCAGGTCAAACTTAAAATGTGTTAAAAGAAGTTGAAGTCTTGGATCCAGCTTGTAGAAATTTTTCAAAGAGAGATATGACTTGCTTTTAATATTCACTTTCAAATGTAGGAAGATAACTATGGAGAAAGAAATAGGGCCCTTTTTGGATGGATTACCCAGTGAATTAGGCCCCAACCCCTAATGGAAATTCAGGGTTTTACAATTTTAAGTACAATTATTGATCTTGATTGGATTTTAATGACAGTTGCTTGAATTATTGGTTCCAGAAAAAGAGGAATTGGAATCTGGGAAAATTTCAAAGGAAGTGATATTTAATTGAGCTCCTATTTTAAAATCTCCAGGAACAACAAGCAAGGAGTGCTGAAGAGGATTAGAAGAATTTCTGATTTTGTCCATGGAAAGGATGCTAAGTTCATTAGTGATCAATATTAAAACTCTCAAGATTCCTCCACAGATAAATCACCTTCCAATAGTCTTAACAGCCAGTTGATTGAAAGTAACTCCAATATTATACCCAAAGACATTCTACAGGTTAGCTTCTGATCCTAGAACATCTCAAATATCATATCCAACTAGACCACCACTGATGATGTCTTAAACAAGGTCATAGCCTCTCCCCAATGATATCCATTCAAAATTTTTGGAAACTACTTGAAAGACCACCAGAAATGAGAGGTCCCCTTTGTGCTTTCAAGCTTCCCAAGTATTCCTACAATTACAGTGTTGGCTTATCAAAGCTATAAGATAAGATCCAAAAATGGGGACATCTCAAGATTATGCGGCAAAAATTCTTAGGAATTTTTATAGGAATAGTAAAAAGGTGATAATATATATCAATCTTGAAATAATTTATGGAGAAGCTTCAGAAAAGATGGCTTCCAAGTTTTCGTAGTATAAGTACAAGTTTGTTAATTGTTTTGATAAAAATTGTAATTATTTGTAAAAGAGCTCAAAAAATGTCTTTGAATTTGATGTTACTAATTTCCTCAGTGCTACTACCTATTGATACAATAAAAATTAATGGAACCTTCCAATAAAAAAAGAAAATAAAAAATAAGTAAGAGAAAAAGGGAATAAAGAAAGAGAAAGATAAAATGATAAAAATAGGAGGAACTTTCCTTCTTGAGGTGAGAGGCTTGTCTTTGAAGATAATTATCCTGAAAGATAAAAAAAATAATTGTGTTGCTCACAGAGTATCCAAGGTGTTTTTTCTCAAGAAGTAGAAAAGCCTTGGAGATTCATACCAGAAAATGGAGCTTTATTTTGTAGCTTAAACTCCCCACAAATCACCATAAAAAGATTACTTGATGTAAGGAATGACTTGAAAAAAGAATTGAAATAAAATGAAAGAATAAAATTGAGGAAAGGACTTTCCCCATATCTTCAATTGAAGGTTCAAAATTTAAGGTACCAGTGTTGAACAGCCTTCTGAAATAGTCAAAAGGATTTTCAAACTTCTTGCGAAGCTTACAATGTGATACTTAAAAGGGTTTAGTAGAATAAACTCTGAAAGGTGGATTACAGAAGAGAAGCTTACTTTTATAAAATAAAATCCCCACCACGTACCATAAAATCAAATTCTTGAGGGTTTTGGGACCAGGTTTCAGGATAACATTAATGAAAGTCCTTGAACATCTCTGGTGAGCTGGTGAGGCTATCAGCTGATTTACAAGTCGCTCTTTATAGCTCTTCACTGAATCATTTTAACCATATAATATATCATAGTTTATCTTTCTTGGTTTTGGAGTCCAAAACCTGCTTAAATTCCCATTCTCCTTGCTCTTCCACCATTACCTTTTATGATATCATAAAAAAAAAATTAAAAAAAACTTATAACTTTATCCTTGAAAAAAAGGTTTTCCAATTTTTCTTTTCAAAAAAAAACATTCATAAAAAAAGAAAAACAAAACTCAATTTTTTATTTTTTTATTTTTTTGAAAAAAATTCATTTATTTCCTTTTTTTCAAAAACTTTTAATTGGTAAAAAAAGTAAAACTAAAAAATAAAAAATCAAAAAAACCCTTTCCTTTTTTAAATTCTGAGATTTTTAAGTATAATTGTCTTTTTGAGAAATACATATTTAAATATGGAGTATTTTTTCATAATTTTTTTTCTTATTACTAAAAAGAATAATAGTTATAAATCAAAGTATTACTGTTAAAAGATTTTTCAACCAAAAGAAAAATAAAAAAAAAGGTTTTTTAATTATTAATTGATTAAATTTTCCTTTTCTCTAAATTTTCATCTAATTTGATTTTTAAAGATATATATATATATAGATATATTTTATTTTTGATATTTAAGAATATTTCTTTTTTCCTGAAAAAAATCATAATAATATTTATTTATTTATGAGACTCTTAACCTTAATTAAACTTATTTTTTTTTGTTTGTTTCAATCATTAACGATAAACTTAATTCAATTCAATAAAATTTTATTTTTGTTTTTTTGAGAATTTCAAAAAAAATCATTATAAATCATATTAAAAGGAATTTCTTCAAAATAATTTGAATTCATTTTCTTGAAATAGAAACTTTTATCAATCAATTTTTTGATTTGTCTTTTTCATTAAATACTTGAAAATAACAAAAAAACCCCAATTTAATAATTCTTTGAATACAAATATAATAATGGTCATAATAATTATTTCTCAAAAATTAACTTTTATTAATTGATGTTTTCTTTTTTTTCTTTTTAGCTCAATAATCCAAAAAAGAACAAATCTCTTAATCATTTAAATTTAAATATAATAATAATAATAATAATAATAATAATAATAATAATAATAATAATTTTTTTTCCCCAAAAACCCCAATAATATCTCAAATTTTATTTAATAAAAATAATAAAAGAGGATTGGTAGGATCATTTAAGTTTTTGTTGAGTTCATGTAACAGCTTATGTTAGTTTACTAAAAAGACCCAAATTAATGTAAGATTTGGTAAATTGAGGTAAGGGTGTATTAAACTTCAATAAATTATCCCCCCTACGCTTCATGAGTTACTCTCTTTTTTCCTGGTTTTCCATTCTTCCCACTCTCAGGTACCATAATTGTTTTCCAATTTTTTTATGGCCAAAACTTTTAAATTTCCACCCAAACCAATTCTAAGAATTGAGCTCATTAATTAATTTAAATTAATTTCTAAAAAGACAGGAAATAATACTCTCATTATCCAGAAAAAAAAGTAGTTTTCAGAAATTTTTCACATTGATTGTTGGGCTTCCAAAAAAACCCTCTTTTTTATCCCGAAGAGAGATTTGTGGAATTATTTTGAACTATCAATTTAGTATTTATTTTTTAAAAAAAGAAGTTATTCCAACTGATAATTAAAGGAATAAAAAATTGGGGATTTTTAATCAAATTAATAGAGTGGGGTTCATAAAAAAAGATAGTGGGAATAATTAAATGTACTAAAATGAGGAAAGATCATTCTGAGTCCACCTAAATAATGGTTTATGGATCTTTGGAGGTCTATGGAAGATCAGATAAGTAAAATATTATATGTTATTTATAGCTTTGGGCCCAGTACAAAGCCTGAGGCATAGCATGAACTTCCCATTTGATATTTATGGGTGGGATAGGAAAAGTTAATGAAGTAATGATGTCCAGAGGTACAAAATTTTTATTGCAATCTAAAAACAAAGAATTATTGGGGTAAAAAAGGCAGGGTAAGAAGAAATAGATTTTTAATAAGGATAAAATAAAACAGGTATTTTATAATCATTGGTTGTGGGATCCCCCATGTCATGCATGGACATCCACTTACTCTAAGGGGCAGAACCTATGTCTTCATAGAATTCCAATATGAACAGGTACTTGTAAATTGAATTAAAGAGACTATTAATGTCTTCATAAAGGTTTCCATTATATTTCGTTTTTTCTACCAGATCCCCTCTGACATCTTGCAATTGGTTTTATGTGCTTTAAATAAGATAAGCCACACTTCGGTACCCACAATTTCCATCAACTTAAATATTGAGAGGATGGAAAGTGTATTTTAATATCGATCTTGGAAGATACCCCAATCAAGTAATCTGAAAAATTTCAAAATTATTGCTCAGAAATATTGAAATTTAAAGAGCATCAGGAAAATGAAATTAAAAAAAATCTTGGAGAAATAATAACTAGTGTGGTAATTGCTTTGGAAATTCCCGCATCTCAAATCAAAAAAAATATATCCATTTAAAACCTTATATGGAGCATGATTTACTCTTGTAGAAGTCCTGGTTCTAGACGATATTTGGGAAGATATGAGGTTATCTTCATTATGATATTCTTCATTTCATTTTTCCTTTCTGTAACTGAAGGTAAGGAATATAATTCTGAATCACTTAAAGAATAAGTATCAGAGAAGTTTATGGAAGACAAATATTCATATTTTTCAGGCTTTGAGACTGGGGATTGGGCTCTAGATGTTGTCCTGCTACTTTTCTGCGAAAATCTTCCTCCTCTTCTTTTTACTTGTTTCTCAAACTGTTAAAGCTTGGATGGGTCCCTCTTGATTTTTTTTGTGGATCCACGTGGTCTTCTCTGATGTTGGTGCACCACAAGGGCTCTTTATATGGAGTTTTTGGTCAAGTGGTCCGCTATTTTAAATGAAGCATATCTGCCCAAACATCTTGGAAATTCAAAAGTATAGAGATTATTTCAAACATTGGTATTTGGAAGAAATTTTCTGCAAATGTTTCAAAAATCTTCTTGTCTTTCTCTTTTCTATAATCTTAAAATATTTTGTCATCGCCTTCAAATTCCTCCTACATAGCTGAAGAAAGACATAAGAGAATCAAATTCTCTTACTGATAAGGCGAAATTCCATTGGGGACGAAAATATTTTATTTGAAACTACTTCCTTTTTGAAAATTCCATTATAGTCAAATATTTATAGCGAATGCCTTTAGATTTGGAACAAATGTTTGTGAATTTTTCTTTGGTATAAATCTTGGTCTTGTGATGATTTAGTGAAATTAGGAGGGAATGATGAGAAATTTTTCTATTAAGACCACAAAGATGTGGCAAGAGTCTCTAAATTTAAACAATAATTTCATATGATATTCTGTTGATTATTTAAGAAAATTGTTTTTTGAAGGCCATTTTATATACTTAAATTAACTAAAGTAGGGCTCCAGTGTGTTTTTACAGCCATATATTAATTATTGACTGAGAAAATTCAGCTATTGAGGCTTTATTAATACCAAGATGTGTATTATTGATTTTCCAAGCTGGACTTTAGTTCTATTTTAAAGGAATAAATTCTTTGTGTAAAATATTTTATTATTGATGAATTTTTTTAATTGTTTCCAATTAAAATCAAATTAGTTTTTCATAATTAGAATAAATGAAATTAGAAATCCAAAACAGGGGAATCAGATAGCTCAGTTTTGTGAAAGATGAAGAAGTTATTAATCAAGAATTGAAGAAGGGGACCTTTTAATTCATTTCAAAGATTCATAAATTTGTCAAATTGAGTTCAAAAATCCGATGTCTGATACAATGAGCGGAAACATACTCATTAATGTTCCAAATGAACAGATGAACTACAGATCAGGGAAAAATAATCTTCAGGCTATTAATCAAGGCCAATTCTCTATCAATAATTATCATAGGAAGTCAATTGATGTTGAATTTTTGAAACATATGGTTTTTAAATGTCTTTAAGGCCCAGCTATATGTGTCCCAGGTTTCTTTAATAATAAGTAAAAACACACCAGAGAAGGTTTTGTTGGTAGATGTGAGCCCAAACATTTATAACATAGGAATTCTGAATTTTTTGTTTTAAAAGTACAATACATGAGGAGGATGTGAGGAAATACTTGAAGACGCTTGATGGCCATTGGATTAGTGAAGAATAAGTTTTTAATATGGTTATTGGGGTCTCTATAAGATTTCCAAACATATTTTTCTTTGTCCAAGGTATCAATAAGGACCTCAATTGGTATTTTTCCTTGAAGTTCTTGTTTGGTGAGTTTTTTATGTGGTTATAGATATCCTTCATAATTAATGTAGTTTATGGATCTCTTTGAGTGCATAGATGATGCTGAATTTGACTTGAAAAGAGATTTTCTAAGCAAAGATCTATTATTTTAAAAGTTTTTGAAGATTAAAACTTGCTGAAGGAGGTGCGGGCTATCATATTTTGGGTAGACTCATGTTTATGCTCAGGGTTCTTCACATGAATATTCCAAGTAGCCGTGTTGAAGTAGTTTCTGAAATAAAGTCTAAAAGGGAAATCCACTTTTTCGGAAGTCACCTTTTCGAAGAAATTACCCTTTTAAATGGAACCCTTGATTTGCCACAACATATTTCAACCTGATTTAGATTCAAATTAAACCTGTAGGTGATCACAACATGTCCTTCTGCCCTTGAAAATTTTTGAAAATGTTCCCATAGGCTCTCAAAGGACTGAATATCTTATTCAAAGGGTGGCTGAAGAATTATTATATGTAAAGATGGTGAATGCTTAACAGGAAACGAAATATGGGTTCAAGAAAAGAAAATATGTAGGATTTAGGGGTTTAAGAATAAGAGAAAACGGGAAAAAAATTAGGAAAATATGGCTTGACGAAGAAAATAAATGGAAAGAATTTGATAAAAATAATTGGCATAGGTTTTTTGAGAGCCACAAAAAATGTCAAGTATCTGATGAGGGGGAAATGAGATAAAACTGAGTAGTTTTCTATTATTTTTTTTGATGAGGTGTGTATGATTTTTTTTTGATTTTTTGTGAAATTTGTGATTTTTACAAGTTTTTATGGGAGCTTTCCTGATGTGAAATCACCGAGATATATGTTAATTTGGGAATTTTGAGTAAACTCAAATCAGGGCTCTTATGTGAGCCTACCAATCCCCTAAAAAAATTAAATACATATATATATCTAAGAAAAGTTTATTGGAAAGTTTTTAATTATATATTCCTTACTTATAATTAATAATTGAAATAAGTCATTCACAGTTAGAAGTAAAACAAATATAAATGAATGTATCATTAGTTATATCATTTTCAAAAGTTTTGAGGATTTGATGTTTTTCTTAAAATTATTTTAATTTTATTCAGATTTAATCACCAAAATAAAATAAAATAGATGTTTGATTTGGATGAATAAATTTTATATATTTTAAAAATGAAATCATGATATCTACTTTTTGATTTAATAAATTTTATTTTTTAAACCCAAATATAATGTTGTTGCTTTCGGAAAAATAAAGATAGTTTTGAATTATTACATATTCATAATTTCAATTAAATATAGAGTGTGATAAAGAAGTATTTTTTATTTATTTTTCTTTTTAAAATGTAATAATCATAATAATTTGGATTTTATCTTTGCGGAAAAATTACTTCTATGATTTTTTAAATTTTTCTTCGAAGGGGTAATATTTCAAGACTTATCAATTATAGATATATATTCAAGTCAAATTGAAGATAGATATTTTAATTGATGCTTATTTAAATGTTGAATACATGAGCATATTTATCTCATGATCAAACCATAAAGCTTAAATAAAGACAATATAATTCAATTGGTCAATTTAGCTATAAAAATCATTTAATGAGATTATTTTTTAACAAAATTGATAAATTGAATATTAAAATTACAATTTCCTTGTAGAAATGATTATAATGAAAAATTAATTATTTATCAATTTTATATTTTCATTTTTTTGCAATTTTTACCTGATATTTTTCTTCTTTTATATGTATTAATGAAAAAGTATTTTAAAAAAATAATGATATGAAAGCTTACTTTGGAATAATACTTCTTTTGAAATTTTTTTGTCATTTGAAATTCAATAGCTAAATGTTTCATTTGATTATAAAAAAGGGTTTAATCAGAAAAAAAAAAGTATTTCTTGTTCTTTTTCTTGAACTATCTAATAAAAATGTTTTTATTCAATTTTTGAAATGTATCTTTCTATTATATATAAAAAACTTGAAATTAAATAATCAAGTTTAAAAAAAGAAAAAGAAAATTTTTAAATGAAAAGAAAGTATTTCTTTTTTTACATTTACACAAAATGCGCCATGTCAATGGCTTTCCCCAAAGAAAATAAAAAACTCATAATTTTTGAAAAAGATAATAAAAGAAATTCTTTAAATGTTTCTTTTTACAATGAAAAAAATCCTATAATAAATATTTTTATACTCCAATCATTATTCTTACTATTAATAAAAATGAATTCATAATTAAATTTGGTTTTCTAAGAAATAGTATTTTTTTTATAGTTTTGAATCAAATTAAAATAATAGTTATATTTTAGTTTTATTTAATTTTAGTATTAAATGAATTATTTAGTTAATTAGATTTCCTTTTAAATGTTATTTACTTAATTCAACCCTTAATAAATTGAATCTATGATTATTTGGAAGCTATATTTATAGCTTTCGTTATGATTTAATAATAACATGAAAGTTATTAAGTTTCAATTTTGATATAATAGCTGAAAATTACCCACCAAAAATTAGGAGACCATAATATCAAATTCAAAAATCTAATCACTTAGAATGATAATTATATACTGAAAAATTGAGCATTTTCTTCGTTTAATATATTCAAATGAACTCAGAAGAGGATGATGTGCCTCAATAAGATTAAAAATCATTGCGAGTCCGCATGTTTTTGGATAAAGAATTATTTTTCTAAAGTTTTTCTTTGAGTTTTTCTTCGAGTTTTTCTCAATTCCTTATTGAAAAAATATTTTAATTATAATCCTATTATGTTACAAATACAGAAAACAGGAAAGTCAGAAATAAAAAATTACATACCTTTAAGCTAGATGGCTTCTACTTAATCTTCAACAGGAATTTCGGTTAATATTTGATCCAAATTAAAGGAGTCATTATTTATGGAATTTAATTCCTCTTGAAGGTTATGAATCATGAAAGTCCTCCTAAACTGAGTAATAAATAGATTAATTTCTGTCAAAATATGTTGTATCTCTTTAGGGATTTCTAAGATTAGTTTAATTCCCCATCAGTATTGTTTACTCGATCAATTGTAGCCATCATAAATATAAATCTGAAGAAGTTTTGGTTTTTAATGATTTGAGCGAAGATAACAAATCTCTTCGAGAAAAATAACAATTCAATCTCAGGATATGTAGTCTCTTTTCTGAGCTCGTAAGATTTTGATCATAATTAACAGAAATTTATTTGAAAGAAATTTTTGTATTAAAAAGCTTAATATATTCTCAACTAATCCATTTTATTTAAGTGTTTTTTTACATTTTCGATGTTTTTTCCATTGATGACTGGCCTCTGAGCAGTTCTTGTAATATTCCAAGAAAATCTTTAAATTTTTTAAATAAGATTGGAAGTTGTGTTACAATCAAAAATCTCAAGAAAGAAAATATTTTTCCTTTAGAAGCCAATTAATATGAATGAATTCTTTCTGTTTGGATTTTTTTTTTGAAAAAATTGAATTTATCTTTATTAAGCCAATTATCTAGTATTAGTTTGTCTAGAGATTTTGTTTTCTTATTTTGAAAATCCAAATAATTTATCCTCATTTTTCTTCCCAAAATATCTTCTTGTTTAAATTATTACAAAACCCTTTTGAAAATATTTAAATTACTTATTAACTTGGCTATATTACAGATTATTAACTTGAATAAACTCATTTTTTTTCTTAAAAAACTGAACACCTGATAACTTTATTTTATTATTGATATCAATTTAAAACAGTTTGTTCAAGCTTTAGTGAAAATTCAAGAGAAACTAAGAAAACCATTTCAATTTTGAGGTGACTTAAATTCGAGTACCATGAAATCCAGGGTTACCAATAAGCTTATCATCATCGCTTATGTGTATAATTTATGACTCTTTCACTTCTCATTTAGGCAGGTTATGAATAGAATCATCTCAGTGTGGTTCTGAAAATTGGATTGGAATTCACAGAGAGTTTTCACATACAAATGGCTTCAATAAAAAAAATTATTTAATTTTCTAAAAATATTATAAAAAAGAAATGGAAAACCAGCCCTAACCTTCTCTTGAGTAGGGAAGGGTATAATATGAAGAGACTCTTTTATGAAAAGGAATTAAAGGAATTTTTGCAAGGGTAAAAAATAAGAACAGGGATACTCAACAAATTCAAATAATTGGAAAAATTTCCGAAAAAGAGGAAGAGTCACAGAAAACCATGTCGCTTCTTTCCATATAGTAAATATTTAAAAATAATTCTCTGAATATTAATTAATATTCATATTATTAATATCTCACCTCAGATTCTCTCAAAGAATTTGGATATTTAAGCTTGAAAATACATTTCTAATATAGGTATGTATAGTTTTTAATATAGAACTAATCTTATAGCTTATTATTCAATGAAATGATGTTCATTTTATACTTATGCTTTTATTTTCTCAGCTTCATTTTATATTCAGATTTTTTCCATAAATCTTAAATATATTGGTTGTTTCATGAACCTATATAAACTTGAATCATAAGATTAACTAAGTTAGCAGTAATGAAATAATTCACAGTCAAATAAGAACTCTCTCTTCTCTTCATGCTAAAAAAATACTCCGTATCTTATCTTTTTGAATACTCCAAGCTTTACTTGAATGAAATATGACTAAGCCTCAGAAATATAGAGATATAAGAAGAAGATAATTTAATCAAAAATTATCAGTTTTACTGGTTTTTTCGGTAATATTTGAAATTATTAAATAATGATTTTGAAGGAATGTTTATTTTTTATTGAAAATGACTTTGTTTCAATGGCCAAATATGACCATGATTTTGAGAAAATCCTTTTTTAATTATTAATCTACGGTGAAAGCACATATTTCGCCGATAGAAAATAAGCTCTTTGCATAATCTATTTCAGGATATTCCAAAGAGAATTTATTACAAAAACTAATTTATATTAAATTAAAATTTAGGCTCTTGCTTGTTATATGTGGCTTTGATTACTTTTTATTTTGGTTTTAAGATTGGAATTATGAATGAGCCTATAATCTGTTAAAATATGTCTATTAATTATAGATACCAGTTTCAATACAGGTGAAGAAAGGTTTTTTATTGTGAGTGGTCCCTTAAAGGAAATATTATGTGTTTTATCACCTTGACTAGGCCAATAATTGAGCCTTTGCCACCATATAATATAATTAAGAGGGTAAAGCTTGGTAGTAATTACTGAGGCTTTCAATTATAAAATCCCTGAAAGGACTTCAAAACAAGAACTCATTTAAGGTATTATTTTCCATGTGGATTCAAAATCCTTAAATACATATTCTATATTACATATTATAGTCATATAAATAACTATAGTTGAGACCTAAGAGTATATTAAATCCAATTATTATTACTAATTGAGACTTTCTATCATTTCAAATTTTCAGAATTCCAATATTTTCTTGTGGAAAAGGTCCTCTGCGTAGAAAATTAGAAAATATGAGATACTCACTTTTCTTAATACTAGAATCTTTCATTATCCTTTGAGATATTTTTGAAGTAAGGCGATGGATTTCTCAATACTCTTACCCCATGTGTCTCTCTATGTGGATCAAGACCAGTGGTGTGACATAAATGGGAAGTCTCTGAGAATAGAAATTACAAGTAAATTTAAAATTTTCATTAGAAATGGTATCAACTTCTCTGATATTTTTCTAGAAAAACATAGACTTATCCATCTAATATTTCTTAATTATATTTAGTTGAGCTGCGAAATAAATTGATTCATTTTTTTCTCAATTTTTCATAAAGCTTCATTAAAAAGACTGAATTAGAAGCTTCATGACCTGTAAGTTCTGGTTATTAAGAAAATTATGAAAGCCAGAAAGCATATTGAATTTAGTTAATTCCAAGAAAAATTAACTTTGATATGTGATATTTCAATAAAAAATAAAAAACTCATAACAATAAGAGAAGTAAAATTAAAAATAACAAATAAATATCTCTTGAATATTGGCTTTTGTCTTTTTGAAATTCTGAAATATGTTCTTAAAATAAAATATCTTTCTCATAGAAAACTACTGTATATATTATGTAGCTCAAAAAAAGTTCTGGAAACTGGAATAGATTTCTATATCTTTATAATGATTATGAGCCCAATCAAATATGATATGAGACTTATTGATATACTATTTATGTAAAGAAATATGATAAGTCATAATATTGTATGAATATTATTATCTTAAAGCGGTTTTTGAATAAATTTGGGATGAGAAAACTGAATTTAAGATAAAAGACTTATTTAATTTTTTTATATGATAATAAGTAATTTTTTGGACCACATTAATTAGAAAACAAAACAAAACAAAGTGAATATTTTTTTTTGAACATCCATTTAGAATATTAAGATAAATTTTATCAAGTTGGAGAGAGGAAATTAATTCATACCTTCTGGGAGTTCCATGGGGGTGTCAAAAAAGGGGAATCTGACTTTTTCAAGTCTCAAATTTTGTATTTAATCATTTCAAATAAGTTCAAAATACGTTTTTGTTAATGTTTGTATCACAAGAATTGTATCTTTATTTAGTATTCGAAATTTGAGGAAAATTTATTTTTTTTCCATGGTGATTTATTGAATATCATTTAAGGTTACGTAATTTAAAACTGGGTCACTGAATTACTCATCTACTGTTAAAAAATAAGATGCCAATCTGAGTACCAATAGATACTCCCAATAATTACTTATAATATATCCTCTCTTTCATGAATCTGTAACATAGTCATTTTGAATATGAATATGACTTCTACTCTTCACCCAATATTCCATCCTTGCGAGCCTTTGAGGTATTATGACATACCTAAATAAGGCTGAAAGACTTCAAACTATTGTAATTATCATATAATATTCCATAAGAGGGATATTATATAAATCAAAAGAATGGGGTGTCTTAAAGCTTCCAAATACAGCATTAAAAACCCAAATTCTGTTTTTCCAAAATGCAACATTCAATTCTTGACATTTTGTAAATTCCACACTTTTTTTTTCAGATAACTAAAGTATGTATCCTTTAGTATCTAATATCACATTTGCCTTCCAAAATTCTTCTTTTCTTTCTATAAACATTAAAAATACAAAGAAATCCAAACTATAATCAAAATACATTTAAATTATAATGTATTAATCAACAATTATTATATGTATTCATTCCAAAATGAAATTCCAAGAAGCTCATGGATCAAGTTTTGATTCATGACTTGGATTTTTAAAATATATAAATAATTCAGTAATTGATTTGGATTTGGAGAAAGAAGATTATGTACTTATGTTACATGAATTATGTGAAAATACATATCTCAAGCCATGAACACTGAATCCTGCACCATATATATAAATCTGATTAATTATTAAGTCTTTCAAAATCAAAATTCAGGAAGTTATGCAATATGAAGTTCAATTTATTCAACATACAGGGTCAGATGATAAAAGATTATACAATATTTCACAATTTATTTAAACTCAAACAGGGAGATTCAAAAGTTTAATTATCCATAGCACTATCCCAATTATGCTCAAATGGGAATTGGTAATCCTTTGGAATAAGTGTAATTAACTTTGGTATAGGCCAAGATAGAATCTTATTATATACCAACAAAACTATTTCATTCCTAATTAAACACAAGAAAGAATTAATTACATGGCCAATTTTCCAAAAAATTATCAAAGGTGCATAGGTGATTCAAACAGAAGGGTTTAATAGCTTAATTGGATCTATAGATGGAATATTTTTAACTTTTTCATAGAAAAGTTTCTTTTGGTGGTTTGGAATTTATTGATAATGCATATCATCTCTTTCTTTGAAAGTTAATAATGCCAAAGATTTTTTACCTAAATAATATAAATTTTGTTTAATCTGAAAAGAAGATATGAAATGGGTAAAATGATCATTGTTGTTTAGATAACTTGGTGGTTTTGATTTATGATTAATTGTTTCAGAGGTTTTCCAAAGTATTCTAAGTATTCCTGGTTTCT
The DNA here is from genome assembly GCA_023105745.1 of Austropuccinia psidii. Lineage (NCBI taxonomy): Eukaryota > Fungi > Basidiomycota > Pucciniomycetes > Pucciniales > Sphaerophragmiaceae > Austropuccinia > Austropuccinia psidii. The sequence goes on along the minus strand of JALGQZ010000002.1, from coordinate 11,993,643 downwards.
TAGAGAAGTCTAATCCAAACTTGAGTTTTAGAAACATAATTAAATGAGAAGCTTGATTTAAAGGAGAGTAAATAGGTTTGTAAAAGTATTTCTGAATGAAAGAAAATATTCTATAGAACCAAGATCTGATATCATCTTGATCCTTGTGAGCTTTATTATAAAATCCATACTTTCTTATCATGAGATTTGAAAAAGCTTTTATATTTTATTATTGTTTTCTGTACCATTCAGGTTGACTATAGCTTTGTAAACTGGCTTATTTGATTGTAATTTGATTATAATTTTCTTCCTGATTTGATAAGTATTTAAATATTAAATAAACTAATGAATCATAATGCTGTAATTTATTCCAATTTATGTGATATTTTTGAGTTTATTCATATTATAATTAACTTCTTCTTGAATAGACACCAGATTATTTTCCATAATCAGAGCCTTGTCTAAATCTAATAGACTTCGTGATTCCACCAAGTGTGTTTAATTATGGGTAATATATAGTATTTTATAATCTAATTGATTTGATAATATTATCAGTTCTTTAATATTTGTCAAGATGAGATACTCATTATTGAATTAATGAATTTTATTAAGAAGTACTGGTAAGGTTTTATTTATTGTTTGATAAACTAAAATATAAGGATGATGATGAGAGTTATTTTGTGGAATTATTAACCATGACTAATGTGGCTTGTGAATCTTATTAGAATAATTGAATATTGTGTTTATTCTTATATTAAAACTTATGATAACTTGAGGCTTGAGGCTTAGTCTTAATTCCTCTTATATATTCTCAGGAACGGGATGATTTATCATAATCAATATTCTCTTGATAGAGTGAAATTGGTGTTGTCACCATGCCATTTTGAGGTGAGATTGATTAGATATTAAAAGAGAGGGGGGGTATTTGATTTTGGGCTTCTTTTTGATTTCTTACTAGGTGATATATTTACAGCAGAAATTATTAGAAATAAAAATATAATGAAAGAACGAGAAGCCCAAATTTCACCACTAAATCATGAAATGAAAAAACTGAAAAAAGAAAGAATATAAATTCATTTTGGTAAAAGAGTATGAAATTTTTTTTCTTCAATATTATAATAAAAAAAGTTTGCCTTTTTTTCAGAAATATTTAATATCACTTGCTGTCAGCCCGTGACTCAAAACCAGAGCACAAGCATGACAGCCAAATACCATAAATCAATAGTATAGCCAAGATACCACCAAAACATGGTACTAAGCCAAATGACCACAAAAGGTATCAAAAGAAAGAGGAAACTCACCTCTTTCCAAATATACAGGTCCCATAATCATAGGACAAAGAATAACAAAGTTATTCCTGCTCAAAGTTGTTGCTGAGCATAAACCTTAATTTTCACCTCTCATCTGAAATACAGAGTAAGAGTCTTAACCCCATCAAATGGGTATTCGAAATGAAGCTCCAAGTCAGGGATATCCAATGGTACAAGCCAAACTGATCTAGCACCAGTATTACAGAATTTATGGTCAAATTCAGGCCAAACAAGGGTGAATAAAATATTCACCTCTCATCTAACTTCTACAGTTTTAGTGTGAGATACCTAAAGTGGGGTCTTTTTGGAAAGAGCACAATCAGGGCTATCCGATGGTGCCATTCATTTCCCCATATATCATCTAGAACAAAAGGTATAAGGCAAACAAGCCCAATACAGATTTTTTCCTAAAACACGCATATGTACAAAAAATCTTGTACATGCAATAACTTCGCCATATTTAATGATAACCATATCAAATAGGAAACCATTGTGTAGAGCATATTACGTTTTCCTACTTTTGAGGACCGGAAAAGTACTAGATCTTCAATCAAAGTTCCATATTCAAACCTCACCATTAAGGACCCAGCCATGATTTTTTAGCTTTGCAAATCTTTTAATTTCATTCGAAAACTTGAAAATCAATAAAAAATACTTATAATCTTAAAAAACTCTTTGAAATTGTTTCTTTTTTTCATACTAGAACTGAGGCTGTATCTTTCATTTTCATTTGAAAATGTTCTATTTTTACTCAAAATAATTGCTTTATCAATTGATTTTAATGTTTTAAGATGTAGTAATACAAGGAAATCTTGAACCAGATTCAGCAGAGACTAGAATAATTCTAGTAATTAATCTCAATTCTGACCATACAAGAGCTGTTACCATAGCCCAAAATAAGCAACCAAAACCAATTTTTTCATATTTATTCAATTTGGGCATCAGTAATACTATCAACAAAGCAAATAATTGGGAAATTAGTATTTTTTCAATTCAATTACTATTTTCAATATTTTACTGATAATTATGCCTTCAACCAGATCATGAGCCAGCTATAAAGCCTCAAGAAGCTTCCAGAAAGGTTATAGACGTGATTATGGCAGAAGCCAATCAGTTTCAAAAGGAAAAGGGGCATTAAATGAACCACATACTGACAAATTATACCATTTTGAAGCTGATGATAGTATTATTAATTTGAATAGAGCTGAAACTGCCACAGGAAGTGTCAATGGATATATATAAAGCCATCCAGAAAGGATAAAATAAAATTACTTCAGATCAAATAGTTCAATATTTGGCATATCTTTGGAAGAACTTTATGAACTCTTAACTAACAGTGAGAGACTTTCTACATCATCCCAGCACTTAAACGTTACTTAATGGTGGTATAAATGCATGGAAAAAAAGAAAGAGATTATTCTCATAGAAGAGTGGAGAAAAATCAAACCAAAATCACCAAAACAAGCTCCAAAAACTACCCCATTATCCAGAAGCAGCAATTCTGAGTAAAAAATCAGCCACAAGGTTAGAACAAGGGAAAAGGAAAGGTACCAGCTACTAAGACATGCAGAGAAGGCTACAGAATCCTAAATATTCAACAAGATGAAATTTAAAATGTGTTTCAGATAGCCATGACTATGATGGAAATTAAGAAGAGAGAGGAAGCCAGACTAAAGCTTAAGAAACTATTTCTAATATTTTCAATGGAATTCCAGAATTGTATATAGCCATAAATGATGGTAAAAGTCACATTTATAATAAAAATTCAAACATTTGTAACAATATTAAGACAAATAATATGAGTGTGAGCCAAATAAATGGAAAATTAATGTGTTTTGAGAAATATTTAAGATTACTTAAAACATCAAATACTGATAATTCATTTTGAAATGAAATAAATGAGAAATCTGTAAATATCAATTAATTAAAAAAATAATATTCTCAATTGTATATTAGTGATATTATTGAGACAAGCAACAAAAAATAAATAAATATTATCAAAGAAAACAATATTAAATGCCTTGATGATATGACAATTTCATTTTCTGAAATAAAGACAAATACAACTACCTTATTAAATTGTTTCAATACTTCACAAGTAGAAAAATCAAAGTTAACAATGAAATTGAATCAATTTATTTATTATAATACTAAAGAAAAAAATTGCGGCAAGAATTGACAATGAAAGAAGACATGTACAAAATTCAGTTAATAGATTTAATACAGGTTTTCAAAATTAATTCAGAGATTTTAAAAGGTTTGATAATGCAAGATTGGGTGGAATTCAACAATTACTTCACAATTGGCTAAGTTTTTCTACACCTCTAAGTCAAAATGAGAGAATAAGAATTCCCAACCAACAATTATTGGATGTGGAAAATTGAGAAATAAAAAATGAATTTTCCACATATTTCCATAACTTGGAACCATCAATGGCCTAAGCACTTCTGAAAGAGGTACCAAAAATGGAAGGATGACCCCACTTCAGTGATGAAGTAGAATATGAGCAAATGGGATTTATTAGAGGTATTTAGATTATAAAAGAAAGCTTTGAATCGCAGGACAGATTGGTGACAGAAATATTTAAGACTTTGTTTACTAAATCAGCTCATAGGTGGTATATAATGTCAAGACAAGAGCATGGACACCAAAGCTGGAGCTAGCTCAAACCAAAAATTACAAATAAATGGTCTAATAATGTTTTAAGGTTTAAAGATGTAACAGCCTTTTAAGATTCAAATTTTAATGTGGGAAGAGATATATCTTTACCATGGTTCTTTCAAAAAAAGGAAAGAATGAAATAATTATATCCTTGCATGGCAGAATTTCATTATTCACTGAAACCTTCCAAGAAAATATAGAGGGGATTTGGAAAGCTCTGTAAAAAGATGAAGTAGCCACAAGAAAAGAAATAAGCTCTATTGGTATTAATGTTGAAACAAGTTTTACTACAAATTCTAAATATTCTGTGGACAGTAACTCTAAAGAAAGCTTTAGTGGTATATAACATAAATCAGCAGAGACAATCAGAAGGTTCCACATTTGCCAAAGGAACACACATTTGGCCAATAAATGTCCAAAAAGAGGGGGAAATTAAATTAACCTTTAGAAAGAACATGATGAAGAAAAGATTATTTGACTGAAGAGCATTCAGATTATAAATCATCAATATTTTCTGAATGTTCAAAAGCTATAGGAAATATTAATTTCACATTTGACATCATGGAATCCTTCTCTCCCTTAACAAATTTGTGGAACAATAAAATTTATTCATCAAAAGTAAAAGATGAACCACTTATGAAAACCAAACCAAACAGGGGAAAGGGCTATACAGCTGGAAATTACTGTATAAAAGAATTAGTAATTGAATACAACCTCACTGATATTTTACTTGACTCAGGAGCCTTCTGGTCTTGTTCTTGTAAATGATTTCTTTAAAATTGTGTACCAAAATTTGAAGATCAATTGTTACCAATTTATGGAATAAAATTAAGAAGTAAAATAAATGAAATACAGCCATTAGGGATCTGCAAAGCCCCAGTCATATTCCCACGTATAAATGTAAGCTTAAGGATAAATTCTGAATTTGTTACAGAAAATGACTCAATTACCAATTTAATATTGGGCAATAATCACTTGATAATGTATGATATAGATTTACACAACAAAAAAAACAGATACTGTAATATTGGTCAAAATAAGCATTAAAATTTGCCTTTCTACCTTTCAAAAGCAAAAATCACAGAAAATGAGGTATCACCAGTCAGCTTATACTTAGATTAATCAGGCCTACCCCTTACTGACATAAGAGAAAGAGAGCTCTCTACTATTTTTTTATGAAAAAAGAGAGTCCTTTGCCTAAGATAAAGAACCATTAGGGAGAATTATTGGTGATGAACCTGACATAATTTGGAAAATTGAAAGACCTTATGCACCACTCTTGAGAAGGCCTACACACCCAGAAAGCCCAATATTAAGAG
>JALGQZ010000002.1:11954746-11987874 GCA_023105745.1 Austropuccinia psidii | reverse complement strand
ACTCTTTGGGCGTTTTGCGTCTAGGTGAGAGGGGGGATGTTGAACATTTAAATATAAACTGAACCCATTTAACTTCCTCGCCTAAACTCAAAACTGTATTTGATCGACAATATTACCCGAGCACAGATCACTGCGCATGACCATAGGACCACCTAATTCACCGGATCTCACCTACTCCTTGAAGATAAAAACTCACCCTCCTCTATCCATCGAAATCGGACGGATCATTCTTTCCATCCCTCTTCGCAATACTTTCTTCTTCTCTTCTCCACTCTCATTTATTCTCATATCTCTTTCTTTTTTCCTTATTCGTTTCCTTACTTTCCTTTACTTTTATTATCTTAAATTGCCATAACTGAATTAGGTGAAGTACTCTTCAATTCAAATAGCTCTGTAACAACAAGACCAACTGACGTTTTAACTCATATCAGTACCCGTTGATCTTGTAGCATTGTAGCATCAGTCCTGTTGTCAATATACTTAATTATTTATATTTAGCCTCTTGTTATCTACCGTTCAGGTATTTGATCATTCTTTGTCACTTTAAAATACTTCACTTTATGTTAATAAAACACATGCGTTCAGTCTCATTTTTGACAGGTTTTTCTTGCATTATACAATCTTCTAGCCACATCTTTAGTTTTATCTAATTTTGTTCCTGCTGTTAATCGTTTTGTTTCATTCGTCCTGCATGAATATCTTGCTTCCAAAATAACACCACTACTGTTTTGGGTTGCAAACTAGTGTACTGCAATTGAATTGGACCTACAATGGTGATAAAGCAGACAATACTATACCTAACCCATAATAAGTCAAAACCCTAAGTCCACCTGCAGTGGGTTGTTTGAGGCCTATCAATTGCCTTTTGGAACCTGCAGAAAGGGTGTAGGAAGTTGATTACTATAAATACCCCCTCTCTGGTGCAAAAAATCCCCTGTTTTTCCCCTTTGAAAAAATAAAAAATATCAATTAATTAAATTTTGAGCTTGAGTTTTTGGTGTTTCGTTCATTTTTTTCCATTAGGGTCCTTTGACATCTAACCACCCCTTAGAATGCTGAACTTTCGGCTGGGTATCCTCTTCCTTTTTTTTGTTGTGGACTGTAAAAATGGTACATTCCATGTTTGGTAATTTTTTATGTGCCCTTCGTTCGTTATAAATTTATCGTTTAGTTTGAAAATACTGTAGTACCTATCTCTCATCAATATTATATGATTTGTCAGTTAAATAGTGAATATTCCATTGTACACTATTTTGAAGTATTCCACTGTTGAAATGGTGCTTTTCTTTTTTTTCCGTTTACAATTTATTTCTATTTTTTTTAATATTTGTACTTTTTGTATTGAACAAAAGAATACTACTTTCATTAATTGCCTTATGGTATACTTATTCTGTATAAAGACTTTACTCTTTAGTATTTGAAGAGGCAGTATCTTGTTGTCATTTATGATAATATGAAAAGAAAAATAAATAATAATAATAATTGATTTTATCTTTGTCGTTGTCATTGTCATCGTCTCGTTTTCGTATACCTAACAAGCTATGTATGAAAAAGATAAAAAATAAAAAATAATAATATTTTCATTTTAGTTGTTTTTATCTCATTATGGTATACGCAACACAACATTAGTGCAAGCTGCTCTGAAACTGGAATTCTTTTGCTTGAATTTGCCAAGGCAATACTATAGCTTATAAATAAAATAAAAAAAAGAAAAAATTCATTGATAATCACAAGACTGTAGTTATAGTCTGTATTTAATTCCTTATGATATTGCTCCAAGTATATTCTATCTTTCGAGGATATCCAGATAGTGATCTGTTGAGAGAAATTGATATATCTTTATAAAAAATTTATCTCCTGTTTTGTAAAAATGAACTATTCAAACTTAATGTAAGTTCTCATATAGTTATCATTTATAAGTATAATTTAAGTAGAGACTGATGCTGTCTTCGTCTCTCTCTTCCTTTCTTTTTTTTTTTACTGATTTATTTTTGAATTAAATTAGAAATTAGATGAAATTGATAATGAAATAAGAAAAGAAAAAAATAGAATTATAATTTAATGTAAGTTTTTCTTTCTATAATAATTATCTACTGATATTAGCTGAGTTGAAACTGATTTTGTTTTCTTTGTTGTTGTTTTTCTTTTCCTTGAAAAAAAATAAATATAACTATGAGATAAAATATTTAATATCAGGTAAGCTTATATTCTCTTTCTTCCTTACAAGTTTATTTTTAAATTCTTAATATTTTATTTTGTGTCTCTTTCTTTTTTACTATAAAAGAAGAATTGAATTGTAAAAGAGGAAGGATGAAAGTGGTAAGAAAAATGAAAAATTGAAGAAATGAATAATAATAATATCAATGGAAATAGGATTATTAAGCAAATGATTGAGGACTTAGCAGGTGAGATTTTTTTTAGTTCCTTTGACCAAGTATCTTCTTCACTAATTTTCGTTTGATAAAATTTCCTCCCCTGCATTTTTCTCTTTTCAGACTTTTAAACAAGTATTCCTTACAGAAAGAGTTCATTATTCTTTATTCAATTTAGTTGCACCCCCTCTAAGGCTGAATATTGCTGGTATAAGTGTTTCTTCCCAGTGGCAATCCCAGGTGGAATTATTAATAACATAACCTCTTGATATCTTGCATATTTTTCCATTTTTAATTTCAAAGTCCTGAAGGTTTAACCAGTCTTGGCATTCCCAGGTCCTCCAAAATAATGATTTCCTGAGGTGTTCATCCATGTGGAATATTTCATTCCAGTATTGGTTTCCAAGGTTGCCATCAACTCCATCCCAGGTCAGTATTTCCAAGAATTCATATTTTGTAAGGTTGAATCCAGGTAATTCTTTCCATGGATGAGATATGACAAGTTCTGATGGTGGTTTTTCTTTTTGAAAGATATCCTCAAACTCAATATATGGAAGGATTATTGTGGAGATATCTGGACAGGGTTCTGGCTTGGTTTGTAAGAACTATTGAGGATATTCACTTTATTCTTGGGCATTATTGTAATTGGTCCAGACTTCCTTTTCTTCTACCCAGCTGATATCTGTGTCCAATGACCAGGGATTCTCTTCAAGTAATGGCCATGATTCCATTTTAAGGGTTTTGGTGTATTTTGAAGCTAATATGAATTGAAAATGATATCAAATTTATTTATAAAAAATAGTTTGAGGGTAGGTTTATTGGGTTTTGGATGGTAATTTTTGGGTAAGAATTTGGATATTCCTATTTGATAAGGCAGGAGGTCACTGCCTAATGATGCTTGATTTTGGGTGAGTGAAATTGGTGATTTTTATTGATAAGAATTGATTTTCCTCTTTGATAAGGCAGGAGGTCACTGCCTAGTGATTAATTAAGTTTGAATCTGACTTTTTTCTTTGATTTTTGATTTATAGAGCTGTTATGTGTCTTCAAGATGGGACTTGATGGTTTGAAATTGAATTGTTCCATTAATTCTTGAGTAATTTGATCATTGGTTTTGTCAGAAACCTCCAAAAATTTCAGCAATTCCTTAATTTCTTCAATTTCTTGGTTTCTTGATATTGATGAAGTATTCTTGAAGTGCCAAAGGTTTTCTTTATTGTAATCTTCATCTTCTGGTGACCAATGAAGTTCTTCATTGATAATTTGGTCTTCTTTTATTAATTCTTCACCATAGGATCCAAAAATTGGTGAATTGGACATGGTGGAGGTGATTGATATATTTTTTGTAAGGTTTTTTTTTTTTTAATTTTTAAGGAATAATTTGTTGATGAATTTCTTCTTTGTTAAGGCAGGAAGTCACTGCCCTATAGAGAAAAAATGAAATAAAAAAACTAATGATACATTTTATGGGTGATACTGATACATTTTAGAGAAAATAAATCTTGATTTTGTTGGTTTATTTAAAGTTGAGCTCCCCCAAGGGGGAAAGGTAAGTGTCTGTTGAGTGATCTGGCCAAGATAAGATCTTTGAGGGCTTCCAAAAAGGAATTTCTTTCCTTAATTTCTTGTTCTGATGGAAATTCTGACCACCATAAGTTTTCATCAATGAATATATATCCATCTCCAACCCATTTCAGTCTTCCCGTTTGGTATGTTGATCCATTCAATCCAAGGTACCACTGGGCCCAAATTTGATTGAAGTAAAGTCCTCTTCTTGGTAGTGTGGTCATTTCAAATATTTCATCCCAAAATTTGTTTTCAAGGTTACCTTTGATTCCCTCTTCAGTTAATAATTCTAGGAATTGAACATTGTTCAAGTTTGCTCCTGGAAGGTGACATAAGTATTTATCTTCACAGAAACTTTCTTGAGCTTCATCTCCATAAATATCTTCAAAAGTGATATATGGCAAGTAAATGTAGTTGTATTCATTTTCTAAGATGGACTCTATTTCTTCATCTTCATTGGGAGGTTGCTGGATGAATTCAGGGTTTTCCAGTTGCCATTCATAAGGCTCTTCTTGGTTGTTCAATGGTCTGTCCAAGAAGTTGATATGGTATGTGTCTTTTGAATTTTTCTCTCTTTCTTCCATAATTTTGAGGTCTTTTTCAATGTCATTTATAATTTCTTCATCTGAGAGCTCATGATGTTCACTAAGTCTGACTTTCTTTCTTTTGGGTTTAGGTTTGAAAGGGTTTCCATGTATTTTCTCATTTCCATCCACCAAAATTTGGAATGTTTCTTTATTATTCTTGTTAATTGGCTTGTAACTTATACTGGGTAATTCATCCTCAGAGGTTGAGTCTTCAAATTGTCTTTTCAGGTTGTTTGGCCATTGGTTATTTTGTAAATCTAGACCAAATTCATCACTTTTTGGAGATATGGATAACTCCTGGGTCTTCTGGGTCAAATTGATTATGGTATTGTCTCTTTTTGCATTATTATCCTTCTTTCCTGGGTTATTTCTGACTAATTTTGACATATTACATAAATCCATTCCTCTAGGTGGACCAGTTTGCCATCCAAGTGCTTGAGGTTTTCATATTGGCATGCATAATCTTCTCCCATCAGGTTCTTGATAACTGAGTATCTCTCGTTGTTTATGGGAGAATTCTAGTCTGATATTGGTGTCTGCCAAGAAAGGTCTTCCAAGTACTGTATGGACAGATCTTTTGGCAATGAAGAAGTGAATTTGAGTTTCTTCACCTGAAGCCAAAATTATTGGAGTAAATTCTGAAAGTGCAACCAATGAAGTGGTATGGCCTCCAATTCCCCTAAGGTTCATGTTAAGATTTCTTGTTGTGAGTGAGGCTTTGATTGCTATTTCTTCTGGTATGATGTTGAGTTCTGCCCCAGTGTCCACTAAAGCTCTGATAGGATATTCTTCCTTTCCAATGAAGATTTCCATAAATCCCAAAGGACAAGCATAATGAATCTTGGGCATTGGTATTTCTTTGAATCCAAATGATAATAATCTTTCTTGAAGATCCATTGATTTGAGTGATTTAATTTTTTCCTTGTCCTTTTCTGATAATTCTTGTAATTTATGGACAAAATTGGGTGACATCCTCAAAATTTCTTCAATGGTGAGATTGATCTTTTGTTGCATAATTTTCTTGATAATTTTGTCAATTTCCAATTTAGTTTCAACTGGTTTCTTTGGAGGTCTTCTGAGCTTCTTTTCTTCTTTGGGAATTTCTTCATCTTCATTCTTATTGGCAATATTTTCAATTTCCTCCTCAGGTTGGTCTGGTTTTGGAATATTTGAATTTTGGAATTTGGTAGGAATTATCACTTTTTCTTCTTCCTTTTCTTCTTCAATGTAAGTTCCTGGAATTTCTGCTTTTTTCTTTGGCTCTTGACTTTGGGATTGTCTTTCCATTCTTTGCTTGTTCTGCCTTAATCCAATATGTGATTCAAAAGGGTCATTGGCTGAGGAAATGGTAGGTGGTTTCCAATTTGACCAATCTTCAACATGTGCAATTGAGGTTGATTTATCTTCTGATTTCTTTTCAGTGGTCTTAACCTCTTCTTCTGGTTTTTTCTTTGACAATAGGTTTTTCCATAAATTTCTTGTTGAGTTCTGCTTGTTCTTTTGCAAAAGCCCTGACTATGTTTTTGACACTGTCATTACCTTCCATAGATACTCTCTGATAGTTGGGGAAGAGGTAAGATGCTCCTTGGGTTCTGACAATTCTTCTGTCCAAATCTTCAGCAAGGTGAGTGCATCTAGTTGCTGAATGTCCTTCTTCCTTGCTGTAAGCACATTTCATTGGTGATCTTGGAGCCATCTGAGCTGGTATGTAAGGTTGGTAACTGGATGAAAGTGGTGGTAAGGGATTCGTTGGCCTGTATGGCTGATTATTCTGGGGGAATCTTTGCTCTTGATTGTTGTTCCAGTTCCTTCTTGGTGGATTAACTTCTTCTGAAAGTGTTTTCAGTTGATTTAAAACTTCTTTGACACATTCTTTTCCTTCATTTCTTGGCTGAGGTTCTGGTTGTGGAGGATTTTTAATCTTTTGGGTGAGTTCTTTTACTTGTTTTAAAGCTTCATCCCAGCTTTCATCCTCAAACCTTGTTTTCTTTTCTGGAGGTTTTGGTTTAGAAAATTCTTTTTGTTGAATAAGTACCTTGGCCTCCAAGTCTTGTTCAATGTATAATTTCAAAATATCCAATCTTGGAATGATGTAACCTCCATCCAAGGCTTGAACCATAGCTCTGTCTTTAATCATTTCTTTGTAAATTGATTCTTGAACACTAGTGGAAAGGCTGGGCAATATTTCCTGGTTATGATTGATATCACCTTGGATATATTGGTATCTTTTGAGGTAAGTGATGATTGCTTCATATTCCCCAATGAATTTTCTGTATTGAGTCATGTTTCTTATTCCACCTTCTTGTTGAGCTTTTGTGAATAAATCAGTGATTGAGGATAATCTGTATCTTCTTTCAGGTGAGACTGTTCCCCATCTTCTTTTCATATCCACTTTTAATTGATCCCAATCAGCTGTTTCATATCCTGGCATTCCTTCAATATGATAACTGATTTCTTCATCTTTTGTCCAAAATGCTATTTGTCTTGCAATGTCTCTTCCACTTGCTTCTTCAATTTCTGCAATATTTTCAACTTTCTTGATGAATCTTTCAACATCCTTTCCATCAAACCATAAGGTATAGTCTTTGGCTCTGATTTTCACTATTGGAGTAGTATTTCTTGGACTTTCTTGATGTAATGGGGTTGGTATTTGGGAAGAAATGTTGACTCTTCTTGGTAAGGTACTTGGTCTTTGCTCTGTATAGGGTGTTGATGTGGCCATGGGTCTTGGGTAAGGTGAAGGTGATCCATGTTGCCTGAATGATCTTGGAAGAGTGGTCTGTTCCTCAAGAGGACTATTCTGTGGAGTATAACTTGATGATTTATTTCTCCCTTCCTTTTTGATGAGTGCTAGTAATTCTGCTTGCATTTCTAGCATCTTCTGCTGAAGTCTCTCTGTTGAAGACATTTCTTCCTGTCCTTCCACAGTTTCTTCATTAAGGTTTTCTTCCTGGATTTCTTCAATACTGGCAGGTAATTTTGATGATGAAGGTTTATCCATTTTTGATTTATTTATTTCTTCCTTTGATTCTGGTATTGAGTTATTGATTTTATTCCTTTCAAGGAGATCAAGGAAGAATTTCTCCACAACCTTCAAGTCCCTTTTTTTGGTTCTTGGTGTTGCAATTGGGAAATTGGAATATTTATTTGATTCCTCTCCTAATTCTGTTTCTTGTTTTGGTGGATAATAGTAATGATCAGAGTGAGTTGATGATTCAGATTCTTGAGATGATGGTTTGGGCTTATTTCTATTATTTGACTCCAGTTTTTTGTTATAAAAATAGTATTCTTGGAGTTGTTAAGAATTTTTTTTTTTTTTATTTTGTGATTTTAATTTAATTGATTTTTTTTATTGAAGTTGAAGTTATCTGGCCACTGTTGGGACACCAGATGTGGGAACTCCTCTTGTGTGGGATTAAAATGAGGCAGTACCTGGAGGGGGAAATCACAGGTAACTAGTTTTGAATTGCTAATAACTCCTGTAACCAAGGGTGGCAAGGGTGTATTGCCTGCCCCTCCTAAAATACTGAACAAAATCTTCCTTGGAGCTCACAAACCAAAATAAAATTGTTATGTGGCTTTACAACTGCAGAAGACAAAATTCAGCAGTCTCAGATCAGACCTATTCAATAAATAATAATAAAAAGAAATGTCAGTAAGTTTGGTTAAATTTGAGATTTTAATGAAATACTTGTCTGTTTTAATTTTAATTTTTCTTTAGTTTAATTGAGGTGAGTTGTTTCTTCTTGGTTAAAGGTCTTTTTGTAAGATGGATTTTTTTAAGGTGTTTTGAAAAGTTGGATGAGTGTTGATAAAGGTAATTTTGTTAAGTTAAAGTTGAAATAAATTAAAATAATTTTTTTACAGGTTTGTTATTTTTTTTAAGAGTGTTTGATAATAAAATATAATTGTATTTGTTAAATTTAAGAGGTAAGATTCTTTGATATTGGATTTTTTTTAAAGGGGTGAGTTATTTTTTAATTCTTGATAAACGGTGTTAATTTTACTAGGTGAAATATTTTAATAGAGTAGTAACCCTAATCTTGGGTACTGGGTAATTTTTATTTTTTATTTTAATAATAATAAGATTCCACTGAGCTTAGCTACTGGGCAAGTAAAATTCACTATAATTTTCTGGACTACCTCCCAGGTGAGGGATGAATTATTCCTATGCTCCTACTGTGCAGTGGATATAATTTGCATGGGATATATTTGCATGGGGGGATTTTGAAATTTGGGGGGAGAGAGCACCTCTATTTATACCTTTTGGGAGCCCAGGGGCCCCTCCATGGGAGCTGTCTTTTTCCACTTTAATTCCTCTTGATTTCATCATGTGACTCCATTTTTGGTGAGGACCTTTCTTGCATGGGTCAGGTGATTTAAGGTTTGCTGATAATTTTCTCTCTGCACAGCCTCCATTTATCACATGATTGTCTTTTTGGTGAACTAATTATGATGTGATATTCTTGAATTTTCCTTGCATACATGAGGTGATTCAATTTTGGCTGGGGATTTTTGTTTTGCACAGCCTCTTTCCTGTCACATGATATTCTGTTGGTGGATGCAGTATCACATGATGACCTTGTAATTCCTTTGCATATGTCCTATTTTAGGTTGGGTAGAAATGGCTGTGTAATTTATGCAGGTGTCATGTTTGTTTTTCTTCTTTTTGAACTTTAAAATGAAGTCAGGTGATAATTTCTTGCACTGGTGAATTTACTGTTATGTATGAGATGATGTGATTTTTGAGTTTCACACATGCTGTGCATAGTCATGTGGTTTGAGATTTAATTAAAATTGTGTACTGCATGCAGCCTGTTGTAACTAGCTTTGGTTTGCATGAGGTTATGAGTGGTGTAAATAAATCTGATTTTGTTTCAAGGTTTCAAGTGGGGTTACTGTGGACATAAGATAAGGTACTCCTGTGTCTGTGTTGTAAATGAGTTGCAGGAATTCCATGGGGCTGGGCTTTGCATCATGTGACTTTGAATGCAAGTTGGCTGTATAACTAATGCATGTGTAATTTTCTTGCTGCATGAGTCCTATGGCTGTAAGGGGGTGTAAAGCTGGGTGGGGTGTGTAGTCTAAAGGGTGGTACCTTATTTGTTGTAACTAGTGCACTATATGTAACTTGATTTTTTACATATGCATAATGAAATTGAATAATTTATTTAAACACATACATTGCCTTTTGGTGCCTGTGCCATGGTTTTATGAGTTAAATCCAGCTTCTTGCTGTAAAATTGACCTTTTGGTGTAAAATTTGAGTGTAAGTCTGCCTGTAGGCTGGATTTACTGCTGTTATGGGGTATTATGAGCTTGAGCCTGGTGAAAAAAAATGGTATGGAATACCACA
The DNA here is from genome assembly GCA_023105745.1 of Austropuccinia psidii. NCBI lineage: Eukaryota > Fungi > Basidiomycota > Pucciniomycetes > Pucciniales > Sphaerophragmiaceae > Austropuccinia > Austropuccinia psidii. The sequence goes on along the minus strand of JALGQZ010000002.1, from coordinate 11,977,993 downwards.
GTGTATAATATCTTGGTTATGTTTTTTCTTCTGAAGGCCTCGAGATGGACCAAGAAAAAGTCCAGCAGATTCTCAACTGGCCTCCTCCAAGAAACCTCAAGGCTCTTCAATCATTCCTTGCCTTTGCCAATTTCTACCACTGTTTCATAAAGAATTATTCAAAGAAGATCAGTTCACTCACCAGTTTCCTCAAGAAAGGTTTCTGTTTCCACCTCAATGAGGAAGGTCTCAGTCAGTTTCACCAACTCAAAAAGGCTTTCACCACCGCTCCAATCCTTCTCTACCCACCATTGTAGAGACCATTGCATCTGATTATGCCTTGAGTGCTGTACTGAGGAAAACATCCCATTGCATTTGACAGCCGCAAGGCTATACCAGCTGAGCTCAACTATGAGATTCAAGCCAGCAAACCCCTTGGCATAGTCTGGGATCTCAAGCGCTGGAGGGCATTTCTTCTGTGTCTTTCTTCCCCTTTGAAGTTATCACCAATCACAGTTCTCTTTAATAGTTCATGTCTTCAAAAGTTTCTACTGGCCGCCAAGCCTGATGGGCTTAATTCCTTTCTGAATTTCATTTCTCAATCACTTATGCCCCTGGCCATCTGGCTACTCTTTCAGATGCCTTATCACGTCGGGACAACATTTATACGGAGAGGGGGGAGGATTTCATCAGAAAGAATCCCATTAATTTTCAACACCTCATTAAGCAAGATGAAGTTCAACCCTCAAGATATTTTGCAGTCAAGGTGGATTCTTTTTCAAGCTTGATGGAATCAATTCAGAAGAAGTTATGGCAAGATTCTCAGTACAGAAGTATCCTTCAAGAATTGGGAAAGGCTAAATATGTTCAGGATTATTCTCTTGATTCCTCTTCCCAACTTCTCCTATTAAAAGATTGGGTGGTGGTCCCAAATGACCCCACAATCCATATCAGCATTCTTCAAAAGCATCATGACTCTCCTCTAGCTGGACACCCTGGCCAAGAGAAGACTCTCAAACTTGTCAAGCGGGATTTTCACTGGTCCGGCATGACTCAATTTATCAAGGATTATGTTTCATCCTGTCAACAGTGCTCAAGAAACAAGAATATTCACCATAAGAAGTTTGGATTCCTCAAACCTCTTCCAACTCCAAATGGTCCTTGGATTTGTCTTTCAATGGACCTCATCACTCAACTGCCACTGTCCAATTCCTTTGATTCAATTCTGGTCATAGGGGACAGATTCTCAAAAATGGCAGTTTTTTTCCAGAAATTTCTTCAATCACTTCTCTGTATTTGGCCCATTTATTCATCAAGAATATCTTTTCAAAGCATGGCCTTCCTTCAAGCATTGTCAGTGATAGAGGTACCCTTTTTTGTTTCTTCCTTCTGGACCAATCTTTGTCAGCAGCTCAGGATTTCAAGAGATCTTTCAACTGCTTACCATCCAGAAACTGATGGACAGACAGGGAAGGTAAATCAGATACTAGAACAGTATTTTCAGACGTATGTCAGTTATCATCAAGATGATTGGAACATCTGGCTCCCTCTGGCTAAATTTGCCTACAATAATTCTGACCACTCTTCAACCAAGCAATTGCCGTTTTTCACTGTTTATCAAAGAGATCCACAATTCAATTCAGTTCACATCACTCATATCAATCCTGCTGGAAAGTTATCAAAAAAATCCAATCAGTACAGAAAGATGTCAAGAGAGAACTTAAAGCTGCCATAAACCGGTTTAAAAGGTATGCAGATAAAAGTAGAGCAAGTCCACCTGATTTCAATCCTGGTGACATGGTGTGGCTTTCTTCCAAGAACATTAAATCAACCAGACCCACCAAAAAACTGTCTGAAAGATGTTTGGGTCCATTTCCAATCTTGAAGAAAGTCAGTACTCATGCTTACCACCTCAAGCTTCCATCTGAATCGAAATCCATCCACCCAGTCTTCCATATTTCACTCTTCAAACCAGTCAAGACATCAACAATCCCAAATCGGCATCAAGAGCCTCCTCCTCCAATAATCATTGAAGAAGAAGAGGAATGGGAAGTCTCGCAAATACTGGATTCAAAGCTCAAGAGAGGAAAATTATGGTATCTGGTGGAATGGAAAGGTTTCAGTCAAAACTCAGAAAGATCCACTTGAGACCAACTGAAAACCTGAAGAATTGTCCTGAAATCGTCAAAGATTTTCATTCTTTATATCCTGACAAGCCAGGAACCAATTCTTCAAAAGCTTGATTCTTTATGGTGCTTGGTGGGGAGAGGAATTACCAAAAGTAAATCCCACTCCTGGTATGCACCTTTAGGGGTATTCTACTCTTCTTTGTCGTAAGCATCACCTTGGCCACTCTGTGACCACTTTGAAATTTGGACACAGATCTTTGGCCTGGCTTCAACATCAATTCCAATTTATGGCCATTTACACTTGGGAAAATGGACCATTCCTTTTCTTATTTCCTTTCCAAGACATTATCCATTCAATACATTGCTTTAACAAGATTTTTCATTATTTATGGAACTGGTGGGAGTGTTAACTACCAAAAGTAAGTTCCTCTCCTGGTGTGCACTTCCCAGAGGGGTCTACAATCTTTCAATAAATCACCATGGCCACTCTGTGAGCACCTGGCATCAAATTCTGTTTTCCAGGTCCTTGGCCACTTTCAAAATAAAAAGTCAAAATCCATGATGAAGATTGGAATCCGCCTCAAAATTTTCTTTCCCTTTTTTGTTCTTTATTCTTTATTTTCTTTCAATTTCTTTCTTTATATTTTGTCAAAATTTTTTATATTATAATCAATAATTCCAAAATTTTCTGCCAACATGAATCTGCCAACACTTTCAAAGCCAAATGTCAAGAGAAGACAAAGTCAACCCCATTTCATATGCCATCATCAGTATCAGTTCAAAATGTGTCTTTTCAAGAATCAATACCTCTGGAATCCCTATGCCCAATCCATCTCAACAGCCTCAACAGGCTCTTACCTTATCTTGGTGCTCAGAAGGTCACCATTCAAGGTAGGGGGGTACTGTCACAACCATGAGTAATGAACCTCCTCCATGGGTGTTGTGGAAATTTAGCCTGGGACCGATTGGCCACACCATATCTTTTATGGCCAATTGGCCCCCTTTTGTGTTCCATGGCCCTTTGGCCATATCACCTTCCCCTGGCCTCAGGCCATATCCTGCCATCATTGGCCTTCCTGGCCAATTCCCATAACTCCAAACCCAAGGCCTCTATCTTTGTTTTTGGGCCTGGGGGTGTCCTTTTGTCTCCTAGGGGGCTCTAGGCCCCTAGCCATAACCATCATCCTTGGGCCCACCCTGTTCATTAGGGGCTCTGGGGCCTAAATGGCCTCTTTGGGCCATTGGGGCCCCCAATGGCCTCTATGGCCCGTGGGCCAATTAGGCCCCTTTGGGCCTAATCCAATGAGGAGAACAGGGGCCAAAGGGGGCAGCCCACTAGCCCCCAAACCACAATTGGGCCCACCTGAGCTAATTTTGGCCATAAAGACCCTCAGGACCCATTTTTGGCCAAGGACCACCATGGACCACTTTTCAGCCGATGGCCTCTGGAAACCACCAGAGGCCACATAATCAGCTCAGCTCAATCCTTCCCCTCAACTTAAGGGGAATTCTTCCCATTCCTTCATGCACCCCATACTCAAGGTTGCAGGAGTGGTGCATATATGGTATCATATACCATTATGCACCATTTTTTATCAGCAATTCAATGGTGACGTTTTCAAGACCAAAATCGATGATTCCAAATCAAGGTCCCAAAAACCAACACCCATTTTGAAGGAGGAATCTTCAGCTTGTAAGTCTGGCAATCCATGGCGGCTATCAGAAGACTATTCAAGGACCCAAGCCACCTGGCCCTGCAGGAGTTTGGTTGGAAGTTCAATTCAGGATTATTCAAAACGGGCATTTCTCAGGGGTATTACATCATTTCAATCAGTCGTCAAGGCAGCAAGTACTTCAGCATCCCTTGGCCAATTCAATTGGTTCATACAGACAATACTTGAATATCCTGTCTGTGCTTGGCCCAATTAGGCCAATTCAGTCCCACAGTTCAGATTTCAAGATGGACACAACTGTATTGGCCCAATTCAGACAATAAAGCCAGTGACTCACCTTGTAGGATCAGCCCTTCATCTTTTCACATAGACTGGCCCCCTTTCATCACTTGGGGACTTTTTCCCCAGTTCATTAATATATTGGATTTATCTTTATCTTTATTTTCTTTTCATTTTATTAAAGTAAATACTGATATTCTTAAGACAGTCATTTTCACCTTTCTTCTTTGCCTGTCAGTGGATATTGGTGGTCATATCCTTTACTAATTCCATTCCCTTTTCTGACAGGTTGAAACAGTGAATTGGGGATTCACTTGGCTGGCTTCTTGGCTTTTGGCTTTTTTATTTCTCTGGCCATTGGCTTCACTTACTCTTTCTCATCTTTGACATACTTGTCCTTATTCTTACTCTTATCCTTCTTAAAGAAATTCATTCTTCTTTATCTTTTTTCTCCTTTTTGAGCCCTCCAAGTGAGTTCTTGATTCCTGAGTGCCAGGCCACTCTTGTTTTCTGTCCAAGAGGCCCTGTGACATCTACCAGCTCTTGTAGAGACTGATGCTTCTGATTACTCCTTGGGTGCTGTACTGAGCCAGGTGAATGACTCAGGAAAGCACCCCATTTCATTTGACAGTCACAAGCCTCTCCCAGCTGAGCTGAACTATGAAATTCATGACAAGGAACTCCTTGGCATAGTTTGGGCTCTCAAGCGCTGGAGAGCCTTTCTTCTTTCTCTTTCCAATTCTTTTGAGGTCTGGACACACCACTCTTCTCTTCATTATTTGATGTCTTCCAAAGTTCTTACTTGTTGTCAAGCCCATTGGGCTGAATTTCTCTCTGAGTTTCTTTTCACTATCACTTACCACCCAGGCAGGCTGGCCACTTTACCAGATGCCTCTTCACATTGGGACAACATGTACCCAGAGAGAGGGGTGGACTCCATCAGAAAGAATCCTCAGAATTTTCATGAAGTAATCAAGCAAGATGGAATTCAAGAGTCAAGATTCTTCTCAATCAAAGTGGAAATATTCTCCAATTCAGTTGACAAGATTCAAAAAGAAGTATGGCAAGACAAAGACTATAAATAAATACTCAAGCAACTAGCAAGAAGTGAATTAGTTACAGATTATTGTCTTGAAACTCAATCCAAGTTATTATCATTCAAAGATAGAGTGGTAATCCCAAGCAATGAAGAAATCCAACTCAATATTTTTCAAAAGAGTAATGACTCACTGTTGGCTGGCCATCCTGGCCAGGAGAAGACTGTGAGCCTTTGAGATATGACCACATACCCAATAATGTCACAAAAAAGACTCAGAATAATTATACCTTTAATATAATTATATTAAAATGACTTAGAATAATTATACATTAAAAATAATTACTTAAATATACAAAAAACACCATAAATTGGTACAAAAATAGGTTTAACTTAAAAACCAATGGATCAACATGTAAAATAAATCACATCATTGGATTCCCCATGGTAAAATACACATATACAATTTTTATGGCATATCTGTAAAGTCAATATTTAATGAATTATAAGGTATAATACCTTATAAAAACCATAAAACCTTATTTATCTCAGAAGCTAATGAAACAACATGTGAAATAAACTGTACCAGTGGATTTCCCACAAAATTCTACACATAAAACAATTAATAAGGTAATTTCCAAAGTTAATACTTAAGGAATTAACCTGAATATATGCACTTTTTTGGTCAACGCATATATTCAAGGATCATAGCTAATATCTCTTAAACTATACATGATAGAATGATGAACCAAAAATAAAGTTACCACGTAATTACTGTAAGAACACAGATATGAACTTTATTTTACAAATTGTAAACAAGGTTAAAACCTATGATGAAATATTGATAAAAATCAACAGAGCTGTTGACCACTTTGTTGTGAAAGTGTTCCAAACTTAAAAAAAAGTATACAGTTGGATTCTACTAGCTCATTCGTGAAGAATGAGGTAATTTTTATGATTAAAATCAGGGTATAACCCCCTGAAATCAAGGTTTGAAGTTTAAAATATTGAATTTCAACAGAAAAGATGAGTTACAAGAAGAGTCATCAAAATTAGAGTTTTGATGATGTAATGAAAAGCTCTTGGCAGCATAATAAAATTATGCCAGGCTATCAGAATTCACTCTCTGAATTTCTGTAGCGTGTAAATCTTAAAAGTTATTGAGGATCAAAGTTTGAGCTTAATTTGAGCAGTTATGATCACTCACAGTAACCTTAATTTAAGTTTAACAGTCTTAAGAGTGATAAAATTGGTGAATACTATTTAAAATCCACGAAATTTGGGGTTCTGCCAAGCCTCTGATGTCATCAACTTTAGAGTTATAGTGATAACTCTAAATAATTGTGTAATAATGATGTAATATGGTTTGATAATGATGTAATCATCTCCAAACGTTAAAATATTGATCAATTCCAGTGGATATGATCAGTACACGTCTACTAGAAGCCTGTTGGACTCTAGGAGGGAGGTATTTACTATAAATAGAGCTCTTTTTACTCTATTTTCCCCTAAGACGCATCAAAAACATTGAATCAATTAAATCAAAGGTAATTTCTTTATTCTTTATATATAAAACTATTATATTATTAAAGACCAAAGACCACCTTATTATAATCATCTATTTTGACGTGATTAAATCATTTATTTAATTGTTTTTGTTAAAAATCTCTCTAAAAAACTCATTTCCACGTAAAAATCCAGAATAATTTGTAATTTTCTTTATTTTCATTGTAAATACAATTTGAAAAGGTTGTATTTATATTTTTTGGCGTAAAATATTTCAAAATTATTATATTAAGTGTTAAAAGTAGGTTATTTTCTCTTATTATAATAATTTCTCTATTATTACTCTCTTAATAATTCTCTAATTAATATAAATAGTATTTATATTAATTCATAACTTTAATATTAGTAATATTATTGTTATTAATTGTTTTTTATTAATAAAAAACAATTTTTTACGCCTTTATTATTTGTTGGTAACAATAATAAAGAGCTTTTTAAATATATTAATTATTTTATATTAATATATTTATTTATTATATTATATTTTCATAATATAAATTATATTATTATATTTATTTAATAATATAATTATTTTACGCCATAATATTAATAATTATTTATTATTATTATATTTGTAATCTTATTTATTCAATTCATAAGGACATTCAGAGTACAATAAGTAATAAATTAGTAAATTTTACTTATTGTTTCATAGTCAAACCTTACATTTGGGGGCCTGGCCGTGATATCTACTTAAAAGACCTTTAAAAAGATTCTAATTGGGTTTATCCAACAGAAAATTATATTTATAATCATAAAACTATATAATAATTTTATATTTTATTGATTTTAAAAGCTATTGGGGCATTTGGAAAGCAATTGTACTGTCTTACACGTGGTTTCTCACATCCTTAGACTTGCAAGAACTTTCTTTGAGTGACTCTAGTGATTAAAAAAGATAATTTATAAATTAAAATAATTTTTTATAATTTAATTTTGTAAAAGAATCATATTCATTTTTTATTTTATTCTTTAAAAATAAAAATATTAAAAAAATATTAAAAAAAAAAAAAAAAACCAATAAAAAAGTTATTTTTATTCATTTTTATTTATTTATTTATTCATTTCAATTTTTTAAAGATATATAAGCAATTTCTACATGGAAAATTGCCATATCTTGTCAAAAAAAATAACACTTCTTATAAAAAGACTTATTTTTATTTGTCTTTTTTTTAGTGTTTGAAGATAAACCAACAGAAGATAACCAAACTACTGTTGAGAGATTGGTGGAAGAAACTTGTCAAAGTTCTCCAACACCAGTTATCACCAAAAGAAAGAAAGCTAAGAAATTAGACTTTCCAGGACCCACCATTCAAGACTCTGAAGGTGAGCACCTCTTTTATAATTTCCATAAAAAGAATTTTTATTCTAAAATACTTTTATTTTTCTTATTTTCTTAGATTATGACTACCAGAAGAGGTTCCCAATACTCCATCCAATCAGATGGAGCTGGACTCAGAGGTAGAACTGATCCCTCAAAAGGGAAAAGAAAGGGCAACATCCCCAGTGAAACAGAATCCACACAAGGAAGTGTGTTATCCCAAAGGCAAGTCCCAGAAATGCCCATGATATCTGAGCCTGAATTGGAACTAAGTATGAGTAACTCAAATAGGTACAAATTACATTCAGAGGGCTCAAATAGACATCTACATGAGCCAGTACAAGCAGTATTACACAGTGTACAAGGACAAAGATTGGGAAATGCTGCCTCAAATACACCAAGGAGTGATGAACTCCTGGCACATCCTGAAAAAGTTTCTCAAAGAGGAGGAGATAGTGAAATACTCCAATGGATGGAATCCACTGTCATCCAAACCTCAAATCAAAAAAATCAAGGATTACCACGCCAAAAAGAGGGAGGCAACCAAGGAAGAAGCCCCAGTAGCTTCTACCAGCAAGCCCCAAGCCAGCCCACTTCCCCAAGAAGGGAAGAAGAACAAGAAAAAGCATTGGAGGAAACCATATTCCCCAAGCTACAGGATGCCATGGACAATGTTTTCAACATGGCCAGAACCTTGATGGAATTCAAGGACAAGGAGGAGCAAAGAATGAGACAACCTCATTTCCCAAAGAAATAACCTTGTCCAAAGATGTTGTAAATACTTTAACAGAAATTAAAAATAGTATATTACCTCTAAAAGAAATTAAAGATAGTTTATTATCACTACAAGAAATAAATAACAATTTATCTTCTTTAACAAAAATTGTTGTGCAAAACAAGAAAGAAATTGACAACATTAAGTTTATTGTTGAAAATAATAAGCCAAATAATTTAATTGACAATACTCAAAAATTAATACAAGGACAACAAGAATTGTATAAATACATAAAAGATATCAAAGACAAGACTTTGGCAATCAATTATGATGTGAGTATTGACAATCTTACAGAAAAATTAAATAAATTAAGTATTTTTGTAGAAAAATTTGAAGAAAAGACTTCATCACACCAAAAATTACTTTTGGACCATGTGGAAAAAAGTGATGAAGCAAGAATGCATCTGAAAGATGATATTCAAAGTGAAATAAGCCTTATTACAGAAAAAATGGATAAAATTAATGAGGCTAATTTAAATATGCCAAAGTTATCAACACCATTTTCTCATATAAGAAGCCCTGTTAAAACAAAAGAGGAATTGTCAAATCCTTTCATAACAGACTTGAGTCACCAAGATAATAACCAAGTCTTAATGAAGGAAGCACCTCAATTAAAGGAATGGCCAACATTCACAGGAGAAGGTGAATATGACCACATGTCATTTATCAAAAAAATTGACATGTTACAAGAAGACTATGCCATACCAGATGAATTAATCACTGCAAGATTACATTCATTGTTTGAGAAATCTGCGAAAAGATGGTATTATGGCATAAGACAAACAAATGGTAAAAATACCTGGTCTTGGTGGAAACAAGAAATAATCACCAAGTGGGCAAATGATGCCTGGAGGTATAAGATAGAAAATTCATTTGAAAACTCTTTCTTTGACCCAGAGAAAGACAAACCTTTAACTTGGTTCTTGAAACAAGTTGAAAGGCTTAATGCACTGTACCCAGAAATGTCACAGAAGATGGTGCACATGAAAATACTTAAAAAATGTGGAGGGGAACTAGAACATTCCCTAAGAAGCAGGTGTATAGAACCATGCTCCACAGAAGAATATATAAATGCACTAGAAGATATAGTGACAAGAACAAAAATTGGACATTAAAAGCCCAAATAAACCATTTATCAAAAAAGATAAACCAAAAGAATCCTTTAAGCCCAATACATCCAACAATAATGAGAAAAGAAAATGCCATAAATGTGGAAGTATTGGACACTTAGCCAATAATTGCCTTAAAAAAGCAAAGATTAATGAAATTGTGTAAACAGAAAACCACAACCACAAAGAAGAGGAATCAGACTCTGAAAAAGAGACAGAAGAGTCAGAAAGCTCTGAAAGTGATGAAATCAATATAATTAATGCACAAATTAATAATATTGATATAATTTATGAAGTACTGGATGTCAATTCAAACTTACCACAAGTTGGAACATCTGACACAAACCTGACAAACATACAAGATGCCAAAATGTATAGAACCAAACCTGCAAGAGGAATGGGATATACAGCTGGAAAATCAAGTATAAGTATTGTTATGGTTGATAACCAAGAAGGAAAAGTTAACTTGGATACAGGAGCATATTGCACTTGTGTTGGCAAAAGTTATTTAAAAGCCATTGTCCCAAGCTGGCAAGAAAAACTTATGCCAATACAAGGTGTCAAATTTAGTAGTGCAAGTGAGAGCATGAAGCCCCTTGGAATAATTGATTTAACACTAATTTTTCCTCATCCCTCACAATGTGTCAGAGTTAAAGTAGAGTTTGTAGTAATGGACAACTGTACTAGTAATCATTTCATACTTGGGAATGACTACTTATCAATCTATGGTATAGATATCTCCAACCAAAAAGATAGATATTTTACCATAGGAGATAACAAAAGACAAAAATTTGGCTTCTTAAATAACAAAAAACAAATCACAGTTATTAAGAAGGAAGAAAAAATTCCAGAAAAGGAACTTTTTATATCTGAACAACTTAAAGAGGCAGAATTCAGTCAAGAATTAACAGAAAAAATGAAAGAAAAATTGATTGACCTCTTATTTAAGTATAAAAATGCCTTTGCAACTGACAAAGAGCCACTAGGTGCCATAATTGGACATGAATTGGATATAATTCTTAATGTAGAAAAGCCTTACCCACCTTTATTAAGAAGACCTGCTAATCCAGCCAGTCCAAGGGCTAGAGAAGCCTTAGAAGTGCACATTAAAGAATTAATGGACCTTGGAGTATTAAGAAAGGTTGGACATAATGAACAAGTAGAAGTTACTACACCTGTCATTATAACTTGGCATAATGGAAAATCAAGGATGGTAGGAGACTTCAGAGCCCTGAACACCTATACCATTCCAGACAGATATCCAATACCTAGAATCCATGAGACATTGACCCAATTGTCACAAGCTAAGTTCATCACAGCTATGGATGCTCTTAAAGGTTTTCATCAAAATGTCTTAACAGAAAATGCCAAGAAACTACTAAGAATAATAGTCCATTGTGGAATTTTCGAATACTTAAGAATGCCATTTGGGATAGAAAATGCACCTTCCCATTATCAAAGAATGATGAATACCATATTCCCTGAAGAATTATCAGAAGGATGGTTAATTATCTATATTGATGATATCATAGTTTGCTCAGAAACTTGGGAAAATCACCTTACAAGACTAGAAAGGGTACTACAAAAGATAGTCCAAGTGAATATGAAAATTTCCTTGAAAAAGTGTCATTTTGCATATAGTGAATTAAAAGCACTAGGACATGTTGTATCTGGACTTAGTCTAGGCATAGACAAAAATAAAGTAGCAGCAGTACTACTTAAACCAATGCCTCAAACCAAAAAAGAAATGCAATCATTTTTAGGATTTGCTGGTTACTATAGACAGCATATAAAGGACTTTGCAAAAATTTCCAAATCCTTATATAAATTATGTGACCAACAAACAGTTTATGAAATGACTGAAGAAAGGGTCAAGGCATATGAAGAATTGAAAAATTCACTAACAAATGCCCCATTTCTTCTAATTCCAGATTGGAAACTACCTTTCAAACTATACATTGATGCTTGTGGAGAAGGATTAGGTGCTGCACTTCACCAAACACAAATTATCAATGATAAACCAGTGGAAGGACCAATTTGTTTCATTTCAAGGCAAATAAAGCCAACAGAAGCAAGGTATGGAGCAAGCCAAATGGAATGCTTATGCCTAGTGTGGTCTTTAGAAAAACTGCATTATTATTTGGATGGCACAGTATTTGATGTAATCACAGACTGTAATGCTGTGAAATCACTATTAAATATGAAGAATCCAAATAGACATATGCTGAGATGGCAAATTGCTATTGAAGAATATAGAGGAAATATGACTATTGTACATAAATCTGGAAATATTCATAAAAATGCAGATGGTCTTAGCAGATGGGCTTTAGCAAATACCCCTGACAATCCAGCATGGGTACCACAAGAAGAGCACCATATAGAAGGAATATGTGTCACAGACATAGGCACAGAATTCTTTAACCAAGTTAAAGAAAGCTATAAGACAGACAAAAATTGCCATATCTTAAGCCAACTTCTAATGAAAGACTGCAAAGATCCATCACTTTCATCAAAAGTAGATGAAATATGGAAAAAGGCATATGATGAAGGAAGATTCCACCTCCTTGATGGAATCCTTTACCATAGAACAAAACACACATGTGTTATGGCCTTAACAGATAGAACACTAATAAACACTATTTTACATGAGTGTCATGATAGTGTTGCATCTGGACATCTCTCAGAAGATAGGACACTAGAGAGGGTGAAAACCTGCTCTTGGTGGCCAAATTGGAAGAAAGATGTTGCAGAGTACTGCCAAACCTGTTACAGATGTCAAAAAGCCAACAGAGCCACAGGAAAGAAATTTGGAATGATGATCCAAATCCAAGAACCAAAATCCCCATGGGAAATAGTTCATATGGATTGGGTAACAGCCTTACCTCCAGGAGGAGACAGGAGTTATAATGCATGTCTAGTGTTAGTTAACAGGTACAGTAAAACTCCCATGTTCTTACCATGTCATAGAGATGACACAGCTATGGATACAGCCATAATGATATGGAATAAAGTCATTAGCCACACAGGCTTATTCCAAAATATTATAAGTGACAGAGACCCAAAGTTCACTTCAGCATTATGGACAAATCTCCATAGTTTATTTGGGACAAAGCTATCATTCTCAACAGCTTACCATCCCCAAACTGATGGTTTAGCAGAAAGAATGATACAGACCTTAGAGGACATGATCAGAAGATTCTGTGCCTATGGGCTAGAATTCAAAGATTCTGATGGTCTTACCCATGATTGGTGTACACTAATACCAGCACTTGAGCTGGTGTCAGCCTGTGACTCAAAACCAGAGCACAAGCATGACAGCCAAAATACCATAAACCAATGGTATAGCCAAAATACCACCAAAACATGGAGCTGAGCCAAATTAGCTCAAAAGGTATCAGAAGAAAGAGGAAACTTACCTCTTTCTGAAAATATAAGTCCCATCACCATAGGACAAGAAACAACAAAGTTATTCCTGCTCAAAGTTATTGCTGAGCATAAACCTTAATTTTCACCTCTCATCTAAAATCAAGAAGGAGAGGCTTAACCCCATCAAATGGGTATTAAAAATGAAGCTCTAAGCCAGGGCTATCCAATGGTACCAGCCAAACTGAGCTAGCACCAGTATTACTTGAGTTATGGTCAAATTCAGACCAAATAAGGGTGAACAAAACATTCACCTCTCATCTAACTTTTACAGGTTTAGTGTGAGATACCTAAAGTGGGGTCTTTTTGGAAAGAGCACAATCAGGGCTATCTGATGGTGTCATCCATTTCCTCATAACTCAACTACAACAGAAGTTATTGGCCAAACAAGCTTAATACAGCTTTTGACCAGACCACGCCAATGTACAAAAATACTTGTACATGGGATAACTTTGTCATATTTAATGTTAACCATGTCAAGTTGGGTACCATTGTGTAGAGCCCATACAGGGCTATTCAATGAACCAACTTTGAGCTTGATATCTCAAAAACTGACAGAGTTATGACTATTTTAAGGTCAAAATCCCACCTGCTGTCAGATACCGTCTTACCATGGGATAATATCCCATAACCATGAATATGAGGTGTCAAATAGACAAAGAAGCATGTTTTTACTTCAATACCTCATATGTCAGTCAATACTGGGGTCCCATACAGTTTCTGTACAGCATTCTACGCGTCATACACGTCAGAATCAGGCTGTGAGGTCCCCAGATGAAAATTTTCACCCTGTATTGGTGAAAACTGCCCAGATGTGGTTTCAAAACCACATCTGAGCCCAATACAGGGTATACAGGCTGTTTGCAAACCACAAGCCTGTCCAGGAGAGTGAAAAATCTTCACTTCCTCTATGTGGAAAGGTCTAACAGCCTTTCCACCTCAATTTCAGGATAAAAGGAGGGCTTTTCACAGCCAAAAACCTTTCCTCATCCTGCTCTTGAATAACCTACGTAGTTAACTGTCAAAAACAGTTTTACTCTTGGTTAAATAATCAGGTATACTCTTAATTTAAAGTATTGTAGTCTTTATTATTGTAATCCAACAGGTAAAGCTGCACCCAGGGCTTTCAACAGCGCACACCACCACTATATCTCTATAGTAAAGCCCTTTAAATCTTAAATTAAATCATTTATTATCAATCTTATCATCTTTTAAAACCATTTTTACCGTGTCACAGTCATAGTTAAAGCTTGTAAATACTCATATACACCTTTATCATAGACTCAGCCTGACATTTTGGGGGCCTGGCCGTGTTTTTTTTTAACTTTTTGGACCTTACAAGTAAGTCTTTTCTCTTTTTTATGACTTATTAACACATTGTTTTATCTTTTTTTTAGGCGTAATTTCCAATTAAATATATATATTTTATATATTTTCATCTTTTTTTCATATACTCATATTATAAAAGAGTATTTTTCACGTGGCTAATACCCACTGAAAATAATTATTTTTGGCGTGTTTTGTATATAAAAACACATCAGCCATCAATAAGTCCTGTATTCTTGACTGAATAAGGACACCTCTGACTGAAAAACCATCAGTTGAGTCGTAGATTAAGTGTATTGTTGACTCAATAACACTTATACAAAACCACTTATACAGAATACACTTGAAAACCACAAGTGTATCTGTGGAATACTGGCACACAAACAGTGTGACAGGGAACCATAAGCTGTATTTTTGACGTGAAATTGTTAATTCAATTACACTGTCATTATACAAGGGCATATGGTAATAATATACAAGCCCAGAGGCCATTCTTAGACGTGCAAAACCAGCCTTTTAAGAAGTCTTAACTGACATAAGCCCTCTTTTTCCTGTCTTGATTCAGTGGAAGAAAACTACATCCCACTTGAAACCCAGTCACAGGCCAACACACCAGTGACACCCTCAGAACCAGAGGGCAGCAAGGGTAAAGGAAAAAGGCTTAGTGAAGGCCTCATTACAGCCAAAAGGTGGACACCAATAGCCACTCAGAGGAGTAGAAAACCACGAAACTCTGCTTCAATACAAGGTAAACCAACCTTAACCACTTGTACAGGGAAGATTACAATTATTAACCCAGTTGTAACCTCCAAAGGCAAACTGCCCAAATCAGAAGATAACAAATTTGTACAAGGCACAGTCAAAGGTAAATACCCTAAGAACATAAAGTTTTTGACTGCTTGCAAACACTGATATGTCCCCTGCATACCTCAGAGACCTTGGCTTCCAAAGGAACCAGCCAGAGGATAGAGCAGGAATGTCTAGAACCAGAAGACCTGAAAGAAGACACATTGGACACAGTGGTGGATGGCAAAACAATGAGGGAGATAATATCAACCTTGCCATTCACACTCCAATTCAACAGAAACCTCAAACCAGAGGACTGGAAGGATATGGATCAAGTTCTTCAAATCCACCAACTCCTCAAAGATTTGTTTCAATGGAGCATGGACAACAAGAGGTTCAACCTAGCAACTCACTGGGCAGAACTGGGATCAAGTTTCCAGAAGATCTGTCTCAAAGAAATAGACTTCAAGGACCTTATGGTAATCACCAAGGGTTGGAATCCTACCAGTCAGCACAGACTCCTGGAGGCAAGGGCACAGAGGATAAGGGAGAATCAAGCCACTATCCAAGCTATAGAAGAACAGTTAACCCAGACAGGGCCTACTCAGATTCCTTCAGGTTCACAAGAAGCATGCCAAATCAGCTCTCCAGTGGCTTCACACCATTCAGAAACCAGCAGATCAGTGGCCAAGAGTCACCATTCTTCACAATTCCAGGAAGTTTCCAGGAGAAGACAAGGCAACAAGGGCAAGAACAAAGCCTCCTTCAACCAGAGGAGGAAAGAGTCAGACCCCATGATCCAGAAGCTGTTAGATTTGGTAAAAGAAGTACACAAGAACCAGAAGTAGTTGTAAACCACTCTAGAATCAGTAGTCCTAGTAATAGAAAAATTACCCCCACTCAGACTGAAAATAACATTATCACATCTGAGAGTAACATCAACAGGGACACGCTGTGGTTACAAATGTCCCAATATGCTGAGCAATCTGCAAAGCAGGCTACAGAATTTGCAGCTGCCCAAGAGAGGATGAGAAAAACTCAAGCCTCATTGGAGCAGATAGTTAAAAACCTTCAGGAAGGATATGCTCAACTGAGCAAAGCCTCTGAAGAAACCAACAAGAGACTGAATCAAGTCTCTGAAGAACAACACCATAGTAGCAGGTACAGGGAGTGTCTGAACCAAGACATCAACAAATTGTTTGATGCCTACCATAGCTTAAAGCCCCAACCACAAGGCCAAGCTATGGAGAGTCCATATCAACCAGATGACATCAAACCAGATGCCATGTTGTTAAATAAGGCCAGATCTCCATCACAATACCAGGATGGAGATGGCATGTCTTATTCAGAGAAGGAAGCCTTGAAACAGCTTCCTGAGGCCTCAAACTGGCCCAAATTCTCTGGATCAGGAGAATATGATCATATGGAACTCATAGATTATATTGATGGACTCTTCATTGATGTACCAAACATACCAGATTACTGGATTACTGCTAGAATGAATACTGCATTTAAAGGTCATGCAAGTATATGGTACACTGAAATGAAAGAAATCCATGGCAGAAGAAATTGGCCATGGTGGAAGAGTCAAATAATCCAAAAGTACAGTAATGGAACTTGGATATGGCAGAAGACCATGTCATTTGAAAATGACAAATACTCTGTGGACAAAGATCCATATGAGTGGTGTCTTAGACAGTCTAAAAGACTTAAAGCCATTGATCCCCAAATGAACATTCAAATGAGGAATCATAAACTTCTGACACAACTGCCAGGAGAACTAGAGCATGCAGTAAAGTGCAGATGCAACCAAAATTGCACTCTAGATGATATAGCAAATACCCTACAAGACATAAGGAAAAGGACTAATATAGGGAAATTCACCCCATATAGAAGCAGTAGTTTCAAAGAGAAACAACCTTTCAGGGTGGAGTTTGAAGACAAACCCAGAGAAAGAGTGGCAGAAGTGGCAAAGAAGAAGAATTCTTGTCACAATTGTGGTTCAACAGACCACTATGCCAACAACTGTCCAAAAGCAAAGAAGAAAGTCTATGCTATAGAAAAAGTCCCTGAAGAAGAACCTCCAACAGAGGATTCTGAATAAGACTCTATGGGTGATGCCATTAGAGAACCATCTGATGAGGATCAAGACTCAAGAGAGGAATTTCTAGTGGAATACCAAGGGGAAACCCCACTAGAAATCCAGGATATACAGTTGGAAGCAGGCATGCCACAAGACACTGCCAACAAGAATTTGTGTAAACATACACAAGATGCACAAACATTCCTGGTTACACCAACCAAAGGAATGGCATACATACATGGAACAGCCACAAAAATGACTGTATGTATTGACAATGCTCAGAATCCACTGATCATTGACAGTGGAGCACACTGCTCCATAGTGGCCAGAAATTATCTGGATAACCACTTCCCAAACTGGGAAAAAGAACTCTTGCCCACCAGGGCAAAGAACTTTAAGAGTGCATCTGGAAAGATGACCTCTATTGGGACAATTATCAAAGAGATAATTATACCCCACAGAAAAGGTAATATCAGACTCAACCCAGAGTTTGTAGTGCTTGAAGATGCCCACATCCAAGGGTTTTTACTGGGAACAGATTACCAGAGGATGTATGGAATAGATATTTACAATAGTAAAAATAGGCATATTACCATTGGTACTAACAAGGAAAAGAAATTTTCTCTTGATATATACCAGATATCTTCTCAGGACCCACTGGAAGAACTTCTGAAAGAATTCAGAGAGGGACAGTTTAGCACTACCCTCACCAGTAAAGAAAAGTTAAGTTTACTGAAGATGCTGAGGAAGAATAGACCAGCATTTGCCATTGGTGAAGAACCATTAGGCAAGATCAAAGGCCATGATATAGAACTATATCTGGATGTGGAAAGGCCTTATCCACCCATGTTAAGGAGACCTCCTCACCCAGCAAGTCTGGAGACCAGGAAAGAGATTGAGAAACATATCAATGAGCTCCTGGACATGGATGTCATTAGGAAGATTGGACATAATTAAATAGTGGAAATCACCACTCCTGTCCTAATCACCTGGCATGATGGCAAGTCTAGATTGTGTGGAGATTTCAGAGCCCTGAATAACTACACAAAAGCAGACAGGTACCCTATACCAAGGATACCTCATGCCTTGGATAAGCTAGCCAAAGCCAAATACATAACCAAGATGGATTGTATGAAAGGCTTCCACCAAAATGGAGTTAAACCAAATTCCATGAAGTTGCTCAGAATAATATGCCATATGGGCATATATGAGTACACCAGGATGCCATTTGGCATCAAGAATGCACCAGCCCACTTCCAAAGGATGATGGACACCATATTTCAAGAAGAAATAATGGAAGGCTGGATGGTAGTGTATATTGATGATATCATTATATACCCAGAGACATGGGAAGACCATGTACAATACATAGACAGAGTGCTAAGTAAATGTACACCCATCAATCTGAAAATTTCACTTAAAAAGTGTAATTTTGGCCAACAAGAGCTACTAGCTCTAGGATACAAAGTCTCAGGCCTTAGTCTGGCAATTGACCAGAACAAAGTAGCAGCAGTACTGCAAAAGCCAGTACCAAAGAACATCAAAGAGATGCAATCTTTCCTTGGATTTGCTAGCTACTATAGAAACCACATCAAAAACGTTGCTCACATAACTAGTAGTTTATACAAGTTATGCTCAAAGGATGTAGTTTTTGAAATAACCAAGGAAAGGAGGGATGCATATGAGAGGATCAAATATGAACTCACAAATGCACCTGTGCTCATCTTGCCTGACTTTGAACTGCCATTCAAGTTATATATAGATGCAGCATGCAGCCAAGGCTTGGGAGCAGCCCTTCACCAAAGACAAATTATGGATGGTGAACCAAGAGAAGGTGTAATATGTTACATCTCTAGGCAGCTGAAAGATTCAGAAGCCAGGTATGGGGCCACCCAGACAGAATGTCTATGTCTAGTCTGGGCTCTGGAAAAACTCCATTATTATTTGGAGGGTGCAGTCTTTGAAGTCTACACAGACTGCACAGCCTTGAAGTCCTTACTAAACATGAATACCACTAATAGACACATGCTGAGATGGCAAATAGCCATCCAGGAGTATAGAGGGAACATGACCATCATATACAAGGAAGGTAAAAGCCATACCAATGCAGATGGCCTTAGCAGATGGCCACTGGACAATGTCAAAAGCAATCCAGCTTATGACCCTGAAGTTGCTGCAAGAATTCCTATCCATTTTATGGAAATAAATAGGAAAAAGAACTTCAGATTCTCTGAATGGGCACCAGGGAGTGGTACCCTTGACAGTGGAAACACTGATTCAGAAGGGACAGAAACCCCCATACTGGGAATAAGTTCCTCAGAATTGCACAATGAATTTTTCAATGCAGTACTGAAATCCTATGCTAAACAGAAACAGTGTAGCATACTACTCCAACTCCTTCAACAAAAATACAGGAGCCCAGAACTGGAAACCCAGCTGGAGGAACCCTGGTTGAGGGCCTATAAGGACAATAAATTCTTCCTTATAGATGGCCTGATTTATCACAGAGAAAAGCACACCAGTCCACTCACAGTGATAGACAGAGACCACATCTCCTTAATCCTGCAGGAATGCCATGACTGCCCCTACATGGGACACATGAGTGAGGACAGGACTAAAGAAAGGGTAGAAAGCACAGCTTGGTGGCCCAAGTGGGAGCAAGAGTTGAGTGAATACATCAACACTTGTGAAAGATGCCAAAAGGCAAATAGAAAACATGGGAAAAAATATGGGTTGCTTCAGCACATAGAAGAACCCAAACACCCATGGGAAACCATCAACATGGACTGGGTCACATGACTTGTCCCAGGAGGCAAAGAAAACTACAATGCCTGCCTAATCATAGTAGATAGGTTCAGCAAGAGCGTGAGATGTCTACCATGCCATAAAGAGGACACAGCCATGGACACTGCTCTGTTATTTTGGAATAAAATCATATCCACCTTTGGAGTCCCTAAGATCATAATTAGTGACAGGGACCCAAAATTCACATCTGAATTTTGGACCAATTTATATGACATGCTAGGCACCAAGCTTGCTTTTTCCACAGCTTACCATCCACAAACAGATGGCCTAGCTGAGAGGATGATCCAAACAATGGAGGACATCCTCAGGAGGTTCTGTGCCTATGGCATGGAATACAAGGACCATGAGGGATATACCCATGATTGGGTCACCCTCTTACCAGCAGTCCAACTGGCTTATAATACAAGCCAGCACTCTACCACAGGAAAAACACCTGCACTGGTAGAGAAAGGGTGGAATCCCCTTTTACCTGTGGATCACTTGAAGAAAAATCTTCTGACCATCCACCCCACAGCCAAAGACTTCCATGATATGTGGAAGAAAGCCTGTGATACTGCTGCCAAATGCATAGCTGAGGCCAAAGAGTATAATAAGCAGAGGTGGGACAAATCACATATGGAACCTGACTTCAAGGAAGGGGACCAGGTGTTAGTGTCTACACTAAACTTTAACAATCTCAAAGGACCCAAGAAAATGAGAGACTCATTTGTAGGGCCCTTCACTATCATTAAGTTGATAGGGAAGAATGCAGTAGAGGTCAAGCTCACTGAGGAGTTTTCTAGGAAACACCCAGTCTTTCCAGTAAGCCTGGTCAAACCATACTTCCAAACAGAAGAGGATAAATTCCCCTCCAGGAATAAAAACAACACTCCACCAGAAATAGTGGAAGTAGAAGACTCTCCTGGACCTGTGAGTAAAATCATCAGGGCCAGAAAAATCAGACTTAATGGGAAGGATCAGAGACAATATCTAGTCAGATTCAAGAACCAGACAGCTGACAAAGACAAATGGTTAGCAGAGAATGCCATACCAGATGGGAACCTCCATTTAAGGAGATTCAGAGCCTCTAGGAGGACTGAACAGTCTCATCAATGATGAGCCTTTTTTAGAGGGAGGGTATGTCAGCCTGTGACTCAAACCAGAGCACAAGCATGACAGCCAAAATACCATAAACCAATGGTATAGCCAAAATACCACCAAAACATGGAACTGAGCCAAATTAGCTCAAAAGGTATCAGAAGAAAGAGGAAACTTACCTCTTTCTGAAAATATAAGTCCCATCACCATAGGACAAGAAACAACAAAGTTATTCCTGCTCAAAGTTATTGCTGAGCATAAACCTTAATTTTCACCTCTCATCTAAAATCAAGAAGTAGAGGCTTAAACCCATCAAATGGGTATTCAAAATGAAGCTCTAAGCCAGGGCTATCCAATGGTACCAGCCAAACTGAGCTAGCACCAGTATTACTTGAGTTATGGTCAAATTCAGACCAAATAAGGGTGAACAAAACATTCACCTCTCATCTAACTTTTACAGGTTTAGTGTGAGATACCTAAAGTGGGGTCTTTTTGGAAAGAGCACAATCAGGGATATCTGATGGTGCCATCCATTTCCTCATAACTCAACTACAACAGAAGTTATTGGCCAAAGAAGCTTAATACAGCTTTTGACCAGACCACGCCAATGTACAAAAATACTTGTACATGGGATAACTTTGTCATATTTAATGTTAGCCATGTCAAGTTGGGTACCATTGTGTAGAGCCCATACAGGGCTATTCAATGTACCAACTTTGAGCTTGATATCTCAAAAACTGACAGAGGTATGACCATTTTAAGGTCAAAATCCCACCTGCTGTCAGATACAGTCTTACCATGGGATAATATCCCATAACCATGAATATGAGGTGTCAAATAGACAAAGAAGCATGTTTTTACTTCAATACCTCATATTTCAGTCAATACTGGGGTCCCATACAGTTTCTGTACAGCATTCTACGCGTCATACACGTCAGAATCAGGCTGTGAGGTCCCCAGATGAAAATTTTCACCCTGTATTGGTGAAAACTGCCCAGATGTGGTTTCAAAACCACATCTGAGCCCAATACAGGGTATACAGGCTGTTTGCAAACCACAAGCCTGTCCAGGAGAGTGAAAAATCTTCACTTCCTCTACGTGGAAAGGTCTAACAGCCTTTCCACCTCAATTTCAGGATAAAAGGAGGGCTTTTCACAGCCAAAAACCTTTCCTCATCCTGCTCTTGAATAACCTACGTAGTAAACTGTCAAAAACAGTTTTACTCTTGGTTAAATAATCAGGTATACTCTTAATTTAAAGTATTGTAGTCTTTATTATTGTAATCCAACAGGTAAAGCTGCACCCAGGGCTTTCAACAGCGCTCACCACCACTATATCTCTATAGTAAAGCCCTTTAAATCTTAAATTAAATCATTTATTATCAATCTTATCATCTTTTAAAACCATTTTTACCATGTCACAGTCATAGTTAAAGCTTGTAAATACTCATATACACCTTTATCATAGACTCAGCCTGACAGCTGGCATATAAGACATCAATCCATTCTTCCACTGGCAAAACACCAGCAATGCTAGAGAAAGGTTGGAATCCAAGACTTCCTTATGATACCCTCAAAAAGGACTTAGTGGACATACATCCAACAGCAAGCAGTTTTAAGATAATGCTTGACAAAGCAAGACACCATGCAAACAGATGCATGCAATACTCTTTCAAATATGCAAAAGAAAGATGGGACAAAAGTCATAAACCACCTGACTTCAAAATAGGAGATTTGGTATTAGTATCAACTCTTAACTTTAATAACATAAAAGGACCAAAGAAATTGAAAGATTCCTTTGCAGGACCATTTATGGTAAAAGCACTTCATGGACCCAATGCTGTACAATTGGAACTCACAGGTGATTTAATGAATAAACAC
>JALGQZ010000002.1:11920698-11954246 GCA_023105745.1 Austropuccinia psidii | reverse complement strand
AGTGCTTTTATCATAAATGGTCCTGCAAAGGAATCTTTTAATTTCTTTGGGCCTTTTATGTTATTGAAATTAAGAGTTGATACTAGGACCAAGTCTCCTATTTTAAAATAAGGTGGCTTATGACTTTTATCCCATCTTTCTTTTGCATATTTGAAAGAATATTGCATACATCTGTTTGCATGGTGTCTTGCCTTGTCAAGCATTATCTTAAAACTGCTTGCTGTTGGATGTATATCCACTAAGTCCTTTTTGAGGGTATCATAAGGAAGCATTGAATTCCAACCTTTTTCTAGCATTGCTGGTGTTTTGCCAGTAGAAGAATGAATTGATGTTTTATATGCCAGTTCAAGAGCTGGTATTAGTGTACACCAATCATGGGTAAAACCATCAGAATCTTTGAATTCTAGCCCATAAGCACAGAATATTCTGATCATTTCCTCTAAGGTCTGTATAATTCTTTCTGCTAAACCATCAGTTTGAGGATGGTAAGCTGTTGAGAATGATAACTTTGTCCCAAACAAGTTATGGAGATTTGTCCATAATGCTTAAGTGAACTTTGGGTCTCTGTCACTTATAATATGCTGGAATAAGCCTGTATGGCTAATAAATTTATTCCATCTCATTATGGCTGTGTCATATTTATGACATGGTGGGAACATGAGAGTTTTTCTATACCTGTCAACCAATACTAGGCATTCATTATAGCTTCTGTCTCCTCCTGGAGGTAATGATGTTACCCAATCCATATGAACTATTTGCCATTGGGATTTTGGTTCTTGGATTCGGATCATCATTCCAAATTATTTCCTGTGGCTCTGTTGGCTTTTTGACATCTGTCACAGGCTTGGCAGTATTCTATAAAATCTTTCTTCCAGTTTGGCCACCAAGAGCAGGTTTTCACCCTCTCTAGTGTCCTGTCTTCTGAAAGGTGTCCAGCTGCAACACTACCATGACACTCATGTAAAATAGTGTTTATCAGGGTTCTATCTGTTAAGGCCATAACACATGTGTGTTTTGTTCTATGGTAAAGGATTCCATCAAGGAGGTGGAATCTTCCTTCATCATATGCCTTTTTCCATGTTTCATCTAGTTTTGATGAAAGTGATGGGTCTTTGCAGTCTTTCATTAGAAGTTGGCTTAAGATATGGCAATTTTTGTCTATCTTATAGCTTTCTTTAACTTTGTTAAAGAATTCTGTGCGAATGTCTGTAACACATATTCCTTCTATATGGTGTTCTTCTTGTGGTACCCATGCTGGATTGTCAGGGGTATTTGCTAGAGACCATCTGCTAAGACCATCTACAATTTTATGAATATTTCCAGATTTATGAACTATAGTCATATTTCCTCTATATTCTTGGATAGCAATTTGCCATCTCAGCATATGTCTATTTGAAGTTTTCATATTTAATAGAGATTTTACAGCATTACAGTCTGTAATCACATCAAATACTGTTCCATCCAAGTAGTAATGTAATCTTTATAAAGCCCACACTAAGCAGAGGCATTCCATTTGGCTTGCTCCATATCTTGCTTCTGTTGGCTTTATCTGTCTTGAAATAAAACAAATTGGTCCTTCCACTGGTTTATCATTGATAATTTGTGTCTGGTGTAGTGCAGCACCCAGTCCTTCTCTACAAGCATCAATGTAAAGTTTGAAGGGTAGTTTCCAATCTGGCATTAGAAGAAATGGGGCATTTGTTAAGTAATTTCTCAATTCTTCATATGCCTTGAGTCTTTCTTCTGTCATTTCATAGACTTTTTGTTGGTCACATAGCTTATACAAGGATTTAGCAATTTTTGCAAAGTCCTTTATATGCTGTCTATAGTAACCAGCAAATCCTAGAAATGATTGCATTTCTTTTTTGGTTTGAGGCATTGGCTTAAGTATTACTGCTGCTACTTTATTCTTGTCTATGCCTAGACTAAGTCCAGATACAACATGTCCTAGTGCTTTTAATTCACTATATGCAAAATGACACTTTTTCAAGGAAATTTTCATATTCACTTGGACTATTTTTTGTAGTACCCTTTCTAGTCTTATAAGGTGATTTTCCCAAGTTTCTGAGCAAACTATTATATCATCAATATACATAATTAACCATCCTTTGGATAATTCTTCAGAAAATATGGTATTCATCATTCTTTGATGATGGGAAGGTGCATTTTTTATGCCAAATGGCATTCTTAAGTATTCAAAAATTCCACAGTGGACTATTATCCCCAGTAGTTTTTTGGCATTGTCTGTTAAGAAAGTTTGATAAAAACCCTCTAAGGCATCCATGGCTGTGATGAAATTAGCTTGTGATAATTGTGTCAATGTCTCATGGATCCTGGGTATTGGATACCTGTCTGGAATGGTATAGGTGTTCAGGGCTCTGAAGTCTCCTACCATGCTTGATTTTTCATTATGCCAAGTTATAATGACAGGTGTAGTGACTTCTACCTGTTCATTATGTCCTACCTTTCTTAATACTCAAAGGTCCATTAAATCTTTAATGTGTACCTCTAAGGTTTCTCTAGCCCTTGGACTAGCTGGGTAAGCAGGTCTCCTTAGTAAAGGTGGTTAAGGCTTTTCCACATTAAGAATTATATCCACTTCATGTCCAATTATGGCACCTAGTGGCTTTTTGTCAGTTTCAAAGGCATTTTTGTACTTGAATAAGAGGTTAATAAATTTTTCTTTCATTTTTTCTGTTAATTATTGATTGAATTCTGCCTCTTTAAGTTCAGATATAAAAAGTTCCTTTTCTGGAATCTTTTCTTCATTCTTAATAACTGTGATCTGTTTTTTGTTATTTAAGAAGCCAAACATTTGTCTTTTGTTGTCTCCTATGGTAAAATATCTATCCTTTTGGTTAGAGATATCTATACCATAAATTGATAAGGAGTCATTCCCAAGTATGAAGTGATTACTAGTACAGCTGTCCATTAATACAAACTCTACTTTGATTCTGACACATTGTGAGGGATGAGGAAAAATTAGTGTTAAATCAATTATTCCAAGGGGCTTCATGCTCTCACTTGCACTACTAAATTTGACACCTTGTATTGGCATAAGTTTTTTTCTTGCCAGTCTGGGACAATGGCTTTTAAATAAATTTTACCAACACATGTGCAATATGCTCCTGTATCTAAGTTAACTTTTCCTTCTTGG
Organism: Austropuccinia psidii; assembly: GCA_023105745.1. Lineage (NCBI taxonomy): Eukaryota > Fungi > Basidiomycota > Pucciniomycetes > Pucciniales > Sphaerophragmiaceae > Austropuccinia > Austropuccinia psidii. The sequence goes on along the minus strand of JALGQZ010000002.1, from coordinate 11,951,089 downwards.
TTATCAACCATAACAACACTTATACTTGATTTTCCAGCTGTATATCCCATTCCTCTTGCAGGTGTGGTTCTATACATTTTGGCATCTTGTATGTTTGTCAGGTTTGTGTCAGATGTCCCAACCTGTGGTAAGTTTGAGCTAACATCCAGTACTTCATAAATTATATCAATATTATTAATTTATGCATTAATCATATTGATTTCATCACTTTCAGAACTTTCTGATTCTTCTGTCTCTTTTTCAGAGTCAGATTCCTCTTCTTTGTCATTGTGGTTTTCTGTTTCCACAATTTCATTGATCTTTGCCTTTTTAAGGCAATTATTGGCTAAGTGTCCAATACCTCCACATTTATGGCATTTTCTTTGCTCATTATTGTTGGATGTATTGGGCTTGAAGGATTCTTTTGATTTATGTTTTTTGATAAATGGTTTATTTGGGCTTTTAATGTCAAATTTCTTCCAAGTCCTGCCAATTTTTGTTCTTCTTACTATGTCTTCTAGTGCATAAATATACTCTTCTGTGGAGCATGGTTCTATACACCTCCTTCTTAGGGCATGTTCTAGCTCTCCTCCACATTTATTGAGTATTTTCATATGCAACATTTTTTGTGACATTTCTGGGTACAATGCATTAAGTCTTTCAACTTGTTCAAAGAACCAAGTTAAAGGTTTGTCTTTGTCTGGGTAAAAGAAAGAATTTTCAAATGCATTTTCTATTTTGTACCTCCAGGCATCATTAGCCCACTTGGTGATTGTTTCTTATTTCCACCAAGACCCGGTATTTTTGCCATTTGTTTGCCTTATGCCATAATACCATCTTTTTGCAGATTTATCAAACAATGAATGTAATCTTACAGTGATTAATTCATCTGGTATGGCATGATCTTCTTGTAGCATGTCAATTGTTTTGATAAATGACATGTGGTCATATTCACCTTCTCCTGCGAATGTTGGCCATTATTTCAATTGAGGTGCTTCCTTCATTAAGACTTGGTTATTGTCTTGATGACTCAAGTCTGTTATGAATGGATTTGTTAATTCCTCTTTTGGCTTAACAGGGCTTCTTATGTGAGAAAATGGTGTTGATAACTTTGGCATATTTAAGTTAGCCTCATTAATTTTATCCATTTTTTCAGTAATAAGCCTTATTTCACTTTTAATGTCATCTTTCAGATGTATTATTGCTTCATCACTCTTTTACACATGGTCCAAAAGTAATTTTTGGTGTGATGAAGTCTTTTCTTCAAATTTTTCTACAGAAATACTTAATTTGTTTACTTTTTCTGTAACATTGTCAATACTCACATCATAATTGATTGTCAAAGTTTTTTCTTTGATATCACTTATGTATTTGTACAACTCTTGTTGTCCTTGTATTAATTTCTGAGTATTGTCAATTAATACTTTTGGTTTATTATTTTCAATCATAAATTTTATGTTATCAATTTCTTTCTTATTTTGTGCAACAAGTTTTTTTTAAAGATGATAAGCTATTATTTATTTCTTGGAAAGATAATAAACTATTTTTAATGTCTTTAAGAGGTAAAATACTATTTTTAAGCTCTGTGAAAGTAATTACAACATCAGGAGACAAGGTTATTTCTTTGGGAAATGGGGTTGTCTCATTCTTTGTTCCTCTTTGTCTTTGAATTCCATCAAAGTTCTGGCCATGTTGAAGACATTGTCCATGGCATCTTTTTGGATTTTGGGAATCCTGTAGCTTGGGTAATATGGTTTTCTCCAATTCTTTTTCTTGTTCTTCCCCCCTTCTCGTGGAAGTGGGTTGACTTGGGGCTTGGTTGTAGAAGCTACTGGGGCTTCTTCCTTGGTTGCCTCCTTCTTTTTGCCATGATACTCCTTGATCTCTTTGATTTGAGGTTTGGATGATAGTGGATTCCATCCATTGCAGTATCTCACTATTTCCTCCTCTTTGAGGAACTTTTTTAGGATGTGCCAGGAGTTCATCACTCCTTGGTGTATTTGAGGCAACATTTCCCAATCTTTGTCCTTGTACACTGTGTAGTACTGTTTGTATTGGCTCATGTAAATGTCTATTTGAGCCCTCTGAATGTGATTTGTACCTGTTTGAGTTACTCATACTTAGTTCCAATTCAGGTTCAGATATCATGGGCATTTCTGGGACTTGCCTTTGGGATAAGGAACGTCCTTGTGTGGATTCTGTTCCACTGGGGATATTTCCCTTCCTTTTCCCTTTTGAGGAATCAATTCTACCTCTGAGTCCAGCTCCATCTGATTGGATGGAGTATTGGGAGCCTCTTCTGGTAGTCGTATTATAGGAAAAATAAGAAATAAGAGGATTTCAGAACAGAAATTTTCTTATGGCAATTCATAAATGAGGTACTCACCTTCAGAGTCCTGAATGGTGGGTCCTGGAAAGTCCAATTTCTTGGCTTTCTTTTTCTTGGTAATTATTGGTGTTGGAGAACTTTGACAAGTTTCTTCCACCAATCTTTCAACAGTGGTTTGGTTGTCTTCAGACCTAAAAAAGACAAATAAATATGAGTCTTTTATATAAAAGTGTTATTTTTTTGGTAAGATATGGCAATTTTCCACGTAAATATTGCTTTTATATCTTTTTTTTATTAAAAAAAAATGAAAATAATTAAAGAAATGAAATTAAAATGAATAAAATAACTTTTTTATTGGTTTTGAATATTTTTATTTTTAAAGAATGAAATAAAAATGAATATGATTCTTTTATCAAATTAATTTATAATATAAAATTATTTTTAATTTATAAAATATCTTTTTTAATCACTAGAGTCACTCAAAGAAAGTTTTTGCAAGTCTAAGGATGTGAAAACCACATGTAAGACAGTACAATTGCTTTCCAAATGCCTCAATAGCTTTTAAAATCAATAAATATGAAATCATTATATAATTTTATGATTAGAAGTATAATTTATTATTGGATAAGCCCAATTAGAATCTTTTTAAAGGTCTTTTAGAGTAAATATCACGGCCAGGCCCCCAAATGTAAGGTTTGACTATGAAACAATAAGTAAAAATTACTAATATTTTACTTATTGTACTATGAATGTCCTTATAAATAAAATAAATAAGATAAAAATAATTATAATAATAAAGATTTATTATAATTATGGCGTAAAAATAATTATATTATCAATAAAATATGATAATATAATTTATATTATAAAATATAATATAATAAAATAAATATATTAATATAAAATAATTAATATATTTAATGGCACTTCATTATTGTTACAAACAAATAATAAAGGCGTAAAAAATTGTTTTTTATTAATAAAAAACAATTAATAACAATAATATTACCAATATTAAAGTTATAAATTAATATAAATATTATTTATATTAATTAAAGAATTATTAAAAGAATAATAAAGAGAAAATAACCTACTTTTAATACTTAATATAATAATTTTGAGATATTTTACGCCAAATAATTTAAATAAAACTTATCCAAATTGTATTTACAATAAAAAATAGAGAAAATTACAAATATTCTTGATTTTTACGTGGAAATGAGGTTTTAGAGAGATTTTTAACAAAAACAATTAATTAAATGATTTAATCACGTCAAAATTGATGATTATAATAAGAAGATATTTGGTCTTTAATAATATGAAAGTTTTATATATAAAGAATAAAGATATTACCTTTTTATTTGTATTGATTTAATGTTTTTGATGTGTCTGAGGGGAAAACAGAGTAAAAAGAGCTCTATTTATAGTAAATACCTCCCTCCTAGAGTCCAACAGGCTTCTAGTAGACGTGTACTGATCATATCCACTGGAATTGATCAATATTTCAAGGTTTGGTGATGATTACATCATGAACAAACCATATTACATCATTATTACGCCATTATTTAGAGTTAGCACTATAACTCTAAGTTTGATGATGTCAAAGGCTTGGCAGAACCCCAAAATTAGTGGATCTTATTGGTTTTAATCATAAGCTAATTGTATTCACCAATTGTATCACTAATATGACTGTTAAACTTAATTTAAGGTTACAGTGAGTGATCATAAATGATGAAATTAAGCCCAAACTTTGATCCTTAATAACCTTTAAGATTCAAACGCTAAAGCAATTCAGAGAGTGAATTATAATAGCTTGGAATAATCTTATCATGCTGCCAAGAGCATTTCATTACATCATCAAAACTCTATTTTTGATGATTTTTCTTGTAACTCATACTTTCTGTCGAAATTTAATATTTGAAACTTCAAACTATGATTTCAAGGGGTTATACCTTAGATATTATAATAGAAAATACATCATTCTTCACGAATGAGCTAGTAGAATCCAACTGTCCACTTTTTTTCAAGTTTGGACCACTTTCACAACAAAGTGGTCAACAGCTCTGTTGATTTTAATCAATAATTCCTTACAGGATTTAACCTTGTTTATAGCTTGTGAAATAAACTTCATTTCTTTCTTTCTACAGTAATTACGTGATGACTTTACTTTTGGTTCATCACTATATCATGCATAATTCAAGAGATATTAGCTAAAATCCTTGAATATATGCGTTGACCAAAAAGTGCATATATTCAGGTTAATTCCTTAAGTATTGATTTTGAAGCTTAGATTCTTAATTGTTTTATATGTGGAGATTTATGGAGAATCCAATGGTACCATTTATTTCAAATGTTGTTTCATCGGTTTTTGAAATAAATAAGGATTTGTGTTTTTTATAAGGTATTATTACTTATAACTTATTAAATATTGACTTTACAGATATGCCATAAAAATGGTATATGTTTATTTTACCATGGGGAATCCAATGGTATAACCTATTTCACAAGTTTATTCATTGGGTTTTAAGTTAAACCAAGTTTTATACCAATTTACGGTATTTTTGTAGCTTTAAGGTACTTCTTTTTAATGTATAATTATATTAAATATTTCTTGTGACCCTTTTTGGGTATGTGGTCATATCTAAAAGGTTCACAACCTGTCTGGCACAGTGTAGGTGTTTAGATCTCTAAAGTACCCAACCATTATGGTTTTTACATTATTCCATGCCACTATGACTGGATTAGTTATCCCTACTTCTTCATTGTGGAAAAGCTTTCTTATTAAACCAAGGTCCAGGAGCTCTTTAATGTGGGGCTCAAGTGCGTTTCTTCAGTTTGGGCTTTCTGGGTATGCAGAACTTCTCAAGAGTGGTGGATAAGGTCTCTCAATATTCAAAATAATGTCAAAATCATGACCAATAACTTCCCCAAATGGTTTTTTATATTTTGCAAAGGATTCTTTGTGTTCATTTAAGGGGTAGAGAGTTCATTTTCCTGTATATCAGTAAGATGAAGACCTACTTTAGATTCATTCATCTGTTCTGTATTGAAGGACCCTAGCTCTAATTTGACTGGTGATAATTTATTTACTAAAATTTGTATTTTAACAGATAAAAGGGGCAATTTTTGATGCTTATTGTTCCCAATACTAAGGTATCTATATCTATTGTTGTTTAAATCTATGCCATAAATGATTAAATAGTCATTTCCCAATATAAACTGGGTACTAGAGAAGTTTTCCATAGCAAAAAATTCAACACTAATTCTCAAATTTCCCTTGATATGTGGAAATATTACAGTGGTCTCAAATATGACCAATGCTTTCATTGGATTACCTGCACTGTTAAATTTTATGCTATCAATTGGTAATAATTGCTATTGAAAATTAGGTACACATCTCTTGAGAAAGTATTTTCCAACCCAAGAGCAGAAGGCTCCTGGGTTAAGTAGAAGATTAGTTGGTTTGTTATAAATTACCACTTATGTTATAGAGGAATTACAAGATGTATAACCTTTCCCTCTTTTTGGTTTGGTTTTCATAAGCTGTGAATCTTGGAACTCTGAGAAATAAAGTTGAATATTTCTCAATTGTGGCCAGTGGGAATAATATTCCATGATGTCAAATGTTACATTGATATTTTCTATATCTTTTGAATATTCAGAAAATATTGATGATTTATCATCTGAATTTTCTTTATTAAAATCATATTTTTCAAAATCAGGTTTCTTCTCAATGTAAATTTCATTTATTTTTCCCCTTATGGACATGTATCAGATAAATGTGTGGTTCTCTGGAAGATATGGCACTTTTTAATGGTATCTGGAGATTTATATTTCATATTATTAAAGTTTTCTTTGGGAATTTTGTCCAAAAAATCGTTCCAAGGTGTATTAAACCTTTTTTTAAGATTCACCCTACTAGAACTAATTCTGGTTCTGGTGGTTACTTCTTCTAATATATTCATAATATCTTTTGAATATTTTTCAGTAGTCCTGCACTTGAAAGAATGCTCTAATTCACCTCCAAATTCTCATAATTTTTCTGTGAATCAAAAATTCTGACATGTCAGGGTATAATTCTGTTAATCTATATTTCTGTTGGAAAAACCATGGTAAAGCTGTGTCTTTGTCAGAATTAAATTTAGCAGATTAAAAGGCTGTTTCCCCTTTAAATCTCTAAGCATCATTTTCCAATCTGTTAATAATTTGACTTTTCCACCAAGTCCAACTTTGGTGTCCATTTGATTGCCTTAAATTGAAATACCATATATGAGCTGATTTGGTAAACAAGGTGTTAAATATTTCTGTTACCAATCTGTCTGATAATTAAAATTCTTCTATAATAATTTCAATACCTCTTATGAATTCCATATGGTCATATTCTCCTTCACCACTGAAGTGAGGCCATTCTTTAGGTTTTGGAACTTCTTTCAAATGTGCTTGGCCCTATTGATGGTTCTAAGTTATTGAAAGAAGTGTAAAATTAATTATTTAATTGTCAATTTTGTACATCCAATACTTGGGGGTTGGAATTTATTGTACCCTCATATTGATTCAGAGGTGTAGACATTGTTGGGAAGAGGTGTAGTAATTTTTCAATTTCATCAATTTTACTGGTGCTACACCTTTGGGAATTTCTGAATTCATGTTGGAAACCTTGGATTAAATTGATTAACTAAAATTTAATATATATCTTCTTCACTTTTAATTTCTTTCCATAATTTAGTTTGCCTAGTATTATCAGAAACAACTTGATTAAATTTCATTGTTAATTTTGATGATTCCTCTTGTGAGGTGTCAAAACACTTTTTCAAGGCAATGGTATATGTCTTTACTTCAGTAACTGAGCTTGAAATATAATTAAGGGCTGTATTATGATCTTCTTTGATAATAATTATGGCTTTTTTATTCCTTTTCCAATTATGTCATCAATATTGAATTTAGAATATTTATCTGTTGATTCTTTAATAATGGCAGATTGTTTATTTATTTTAATTCCAAATTAACTGTCATTATTTGAAGTTTTAATTGTTCTTAAAAGATTTTCAAAAAACATAAATGTTTCATTTATTTGGCTCAAAATTAGATTATTTGCTTCAAGATTGTTACAAATTGCTGAGGTTTTATCAGAAATATGACTTTTCATGTCATTTATAGCTATATGAAAGTTTGGAATGCCATCTAGAATGTCACAAATCATTTCTTATATTTTAATCTGGCTTCCTCTTTTTCTGTAATTCCATAAAGGTTCTGGCCATATGAAATACATTTCCATGGCATCCTGTTGAATATTTGGGATTCTGTGGCCCTGGCTGTATGGTTTTGTGGCTGATGCTTTGACTTTTCCCTTGTTCTGAGCTTGTGGCTACTTTTTCACATTGGAATTACTGCTGATGGCTATTGGGAATGGATTTGGCATGTTTTTGGGTGGTGGAGGGTTCTTTTGACTCCATTCTACTGTTAAAAGAATCATATTCTTCTTTTCCTTTGATGGATGATATCCATTGAGTAACTTGCAAGTATTGGGATGGCCCAGGAATTTTCTCAAAGTCAACTAAGAGCTCATGCAGTTTTTCCACAGATCTACAAGGATTTGATTCTCTTTGTGCTGAAGTGCATTGTTGTCAGCCTTATGGCTGGCTTTTTAAATTTCTACTGAGGCTTCTTGTGGTGGTATCAGCTCGTTTTGAAGTAAAAACAGTGTTATAAGCTTCAAAATGGCATAATTTGTCAGTTTGGGCTTCATTTACTGACCCCTGTCCTTCTGAAACTGAGTGGCTTCCACTATAATCATGTCTATAACCTTTTTGGGAGCTTTCTGAGGGGTTATATCTGTCTCTTGATCCAGTTGAAGGCATAATTACGTTCACAAAAGCTTAAAATAGTATTTTTACGTCAAAAAGGCTTACTATTGGTGAAATTATTTGCCTTTTGGAGGGTATTACCTATGTCAAAATTAATTAACACAGAAGAAATTGGCTCTGTTTGATTATTCTGACCTATAATAACAGTGCTATTATGGTCAGAATTAACAATACTGGAAGGAATCATACTAGTAGGTGTTGATGCTGTTTCAATGTTTTCTTGGCTTACCATGTTTTCGAGAACTAAAATTAAATGAAAAAGAAATTCATAAAGTAGAAAAACCTTTTTCAAATGAGAAATGAAAAATAAAGCCTCACTTATATTTTTTTTCATTCTTTATGATTTTTTGAATTGTAAGTATTTTTTATAGATTTTTGAATTTTTCAATATAAAAAAAGATTAAAAAAGGTAAAAAATATATGTCACAGGTAAAATATCACAGAAGGGACCCCAAATGCAAGGTGAGGATATGAAAATTTGACTAAAAATCAAGTACTTTTCCTGTCCTCAAAATCTTTATAAGGCAGAATTTAATTAAGAGTAGTATATTTTAAGAGTTTTTAAGAGAAAAAACACCAAATGTATTTTTGATAGCTTTATTAGTATAAGAAAATAATATTATAAAGATTTTTTGCTTTACCAACAATAAATATTTATCCAAAAATACTCTGCAAGAGATGTTTAAGGCTGCAAAAGAAATTTCTTCAAGAGCAATGTCAATTAGAATTGATTGAGAAAAGAATTTCAGGAAATTAAAATAGGGGAGTGATATTTCCACGCCTTAAACTAAAACTTACGCCTACGCCTACGCATAAAATTGTGGTTTCAGATACGCCTTCACGCCTTTCATGGATGTAGCTTGCTAAATCCACTCATCCAAGTGATAAGAGGACTGATTAATGTAAAAATTTGAAAAACTGATATTAAGAATTTGACATTTGACGCAGGACTTGCTTGATCTTCTTTTGACATTGGCTTCATGATTTGAATTTAATTTTGAAATGAATGAAAATTTTTGACGTGATAATTGACGTGATAAAAGGAAATTTAAAATAAAAGTAAAATAGAAATAAAGAATGAAGCTGAAAATAAGAAAAGAAAAGGAAAAAGAAAAAAGAAAAATGAATTGAATCTTGAGGAGGTTCCAATCTTCATCACGGAGGTTGATAACTGATTTTGAAATTGGCCAAGGACCTGGAAAGATAAAATTGATGCCAGGTGCTCACAAAGTGGCCAAGGTGATGTTTTTGACAAGATTGTAGACCCCTCAGGGAAGTGCACACCAGGAGAGGAACTTACTTTTGGTAGTTACCACTCCCGCCAGTGCCATACAAATAAACAAAAACTGTTGAAGGAATGAATTTGAATTTGGAATCTTGGAAATGAATTGAAAAGTGAATGGCCCATTGTCCCAAGTGAGAATGGCCATAAGATTGGAAATGAAGCTGAAAGCCATGCCAAAGAACTGTGTCCAAAATTGCAAAGTGCTCACAGAGTGGCCAAGGTGATGCTTACAACAAAACAGAGTAGAATACCCCTAAAGGTGCATACCAGGAGTGGGACTTACTTTTGGTAATTCCTCTCCCCACCAAGCACCATAATGAATCAAGCTTTTGAAGAGTTGGGCCCAGGCTTGTCAGGATATAATGAATGAAAATCTTTGACAAGTTCAGGACAATTCTTGAGGTTTTCGGTTGGTTCCCAAGTGGATCTTTCTGGGTCTTGACTGAAACCTTTCCATTCCACCAGATACCATAATTTTCCTCTCTTGAGCTTTGAGTCCAGTATTTGAGAGACTTCCCATTCCTCTTCTTCTTCAATGGTGATTGGAGGAGGAGGCTCTTGATGCCTATTTGGGATTGTTGACGTCTTGACTGGTTCCAAAAGGGAAATGTGGAAAACTGGGTGGATGGATTTCCATTGAGATGGAAGCTTGAGGTGGTAGGCATGAGTGCTGACTTTCTTCAAGATTGGAAAAGGACCCAGCCATCTTTCAGACAGCTTTTTGGTGGGTCTGGTTGATTTGATGTTCTTGGAAGAAAGCCATACCATGTCACCAGGATTGAAAACAGGTGGACTTGCTCTACTTTTATCTGCATACCTCTTAAACCTGTTTATGGCAACTTCAAGTTCTCTCTTGACATCTTGCTGTACTGATTGGATTTTTGTTGATAACTTTCCAGCCGGAGTGTCTTGAGTGATGTGAACTGAGTCAAAATGAGGATCTCTTCCATAAACAGTGAAAAACGGTGATTGTTTTGTTGAAGAGTGGTCAGAGTTATTGTAGGCAAATTCAGCCAGAGAGAGCCAGGTGTTCCAATCATCTTGATGATAACTGACATACATCCGAAGGTACTGTTCTAGTATCTGATTTACCCTCTCTGTCTGTCCATCAGTTTCTGGATGGTAAGCAGTTGACAAGTCTCTTGAAATCTTGAGCTGCTGACAAAGGTTGGTCCAAAAAGAAGAAACAAAAAGAGAACCTCGATCACTAACAATGCTTGAAGGAAGGCCATGCTTTGAGAAAATATTCTTGATGAATAAATGGGCCAAATCTAATGAAGTGATTGAAGCTATTGTTGGAATAAAAACCGCCATTTTTGAGAATCTGTCCACTATGACTAAAATTGAATCAAAGGAATTGGACAGTGGCAATTGAGTGATGAAATCCATTGAAAGACAAATCCAAGGACCACTTGGAATTGGAAGAGGCTTGAGGAGTCCAAACTTCTTGTGATGAATGTTTTTGTTTCTTGAACACTGTTGACAGGATGATACATAATCCTTGATAAATTGAGTCATGCCGGACCAGTGGAAATCCCGCTTGACAAGTTTGAGAGTCTTCTCTTGGCCAGGGTGTCCAGCTAGAGGAGAGTCATGCCACTTTTGAAGTATATTGAGTTGAATTGTGGGGTCATTTGGGACCACCACCCGATCTTTGAAAAGGAGAAGTTTGGAAGAGGAATCAAGAGAATAATCTTGGACAGATTTACCTTTACCCAAATCTTCAAGGATACTTCTATATTGAGAATCTTGCCACACTGCCTTCTGAATTGAATCAATCAAATTTGAAAATGAATCCACCTTGACTGCAAAAAACTTTGAGGCTTGAATTTAATCTTGCTTGATTATCTTCTGATAGTTCATTGGATTCTTGCTGATGAAATCCTCCCCCCTCTCCGGGTAAACGTCGTCCCGACGTGACAAGGCATCTGGAAGGGTGGCCAAGCGGCCAGGGCGGTAAGTGATTGAGAAATGAAATTCAGATAAAAATTCAGCCCAGCGGGCTTGACGGCGAGTGAGAATCTTGGAAGACATGAAATATTGAAGAGATGAATGATCGGTGAGAACTTCAAAAGGGGAAGAAATGGAAAGAAGAAAAGCTCTCCAGCGCTTGAGAGCCCAGACTATGCCAAGGAGTTCCTTGTCATGAATCTCATAATTGAGCTCAGCTGGGAGAAGCTTGCGGCTATCAAATGCAAAGGGATGTTTTCCTGAGTCAGAGACCTGACTCAGTACAGCACCCAAGGCATAATCTGATGCATCGGTCTCTACAATGGTGGGTAGAGAAGGATTGGAGCAGTGGTGAATGCCTCTTTGAGTTGATGAAACTGTCTAAGAGCTTCCTCATTGAGGGGAAAACGGGAATCTTTCTTGAGGAAACTTGTGAGTGAACTAATTTTCTTTGAATAATTCTTGATGAAACGGCGGTAAAAATTGGCAAAGCCAAGGAATGATTGAAGAGCCTTGAGGTTTCTTGGAGGTGGCCAATTGAGAATTTGCTGGACTTTTGCTTGGTCCATCTTGAGGCCTTCAGAAGAAACTACATAACCAAGATATTCCACACTTGAAACATGAAATAGGCATTTGGACGCCTTAGCAAAGAGGTTATTGGCTCTGAGTCTGGAAAGAACAGTGGACACATGAGTGACATGTTCTTCCTCAGATTTGGAAAAGACCATAATGTCATCCAAATAAACCACAACATAAACATCAAGAAGATCATAAAAAATATCATTGACGAGATTTTGAAAAGAAGCAGGAGCATTGGTAAGCCCAAATGGCATAACCAAGTACTCATAACTACCATATTTGGTTCTAAAACAGGTCAAATGTTCATCACCTTCCTTGATTCTGAGCAGGTTATATGCACCACGCAAATCAATCTTGGAGAAGATAGAAGAACCATTGAAAACAGTGAGAAGCTGATTCATAGGAGGAACAGGATACTTGTTCTTCCTAGTAACAGCATTGAGCTTGCGGTAATCAACACACAAACGGAGGCCACCATCTTTCTTTTTGACAAAAAGAACAGGTGCTCCTGTAGAAGAGGAGCTTTGCCGGATGAAACCTTTCTCTACATTCTCTGAAATGTAGGCCCTGAGTGTATCTGACTCTTGGTTTGATAAAGAGTAGATCACCCCAACTGGAGGTAGAGACCCCTCCAGCTCGATATGATGATCACAGGCGCGGTGAGGAGGAAGTTTTTCTGCTTTCACCTTGGAGAATACATCCAAGTACTGGTGATAAACAGAAGGAACAACCTTTATCACGGTTTCTATTTCTTCCGGCTCTTCCTCTTCATCCCACAACTCCTCCAGGGAGTCATGATAAGATGAAGGAGGAAGGTCCATATTCCCAAAGAAGAGATGAAGTGAAGATACAGAATTATCTTCTCCAACATCTTGAATCTCTTTGAAGACTTCATCTCTAGATGATAGTAATGACTGATGGGAATTAAGGGAAGGAATATGGACAGAAGACGGAAATGATGGTGTTCTAGAATCACCAACCAGAGCTGCACATGATTTGGCAGAAGAAAAGTCATTACTGAAAGAAATTGAAGGATCATTATAGTCCTTATGATCAGAATTAAAGGTGATCAATCCTTGCCTCCAATCAATAAACGGATTAAAATGATTAAGAAAGTCAAAGCCCAATATGAGGTCTTCTCCCTTGGGAGTATCAATGACTAAAAAGTCCCATTCAAAGCTTGGGAAGGAAGGGAGCTCAACCATATATTTAGTATGGTGAGTCACAAATAAAGAAGGAGACTCAGAGGAGTCAAGAATAATAAGGGGAATCTTCTCCGGGAGTTCTGACATGGTCAAAGAATACTTGTGAACAAACTGCTTTGCAATAAATGAGTTGGTAGCACCAGAATCAATGAGAATACTGTAAAACATATCAGAGAGAGAAGAAAAAACAAAAAGTTTAAGAGAATTTTTGACACCAGTATTCAGAATGCACAATTGTGCTCTGGATGGAAAACTGTGAAGACCATTGAACACAACATGATCTTCACTCAGGCTTTTCCCTGGCTGGGAAATTTTCCTGACGGTTGGGTAAGCTTGTTTTGAGGCCTTTTGAAACAGGACTCAAGACTATGCTTCCCACCACAATAGGTACAAAGACCCTCTTTGATTCTTCTTTCTTTTTCAGAGTTCATGAGCTTGAAATCTTTATTCAACAAAGAAGAATGGGGCTTGTCCCTCTTCTGAAAATTCTTCTTCTTCTTATGACTTGAACTTGAAGAATTTTGAGGATGAGAAGAACTTGACTTTGAGGCTTCTGGCTTCTTCTCTTGATGATGACTCTTTTCATTTTGCCTCTCATGGTACCTGGTATCAAGTTCCAGGGTGACGTCCATTAAGTCTTGAAGAGAGTCAATTCTTGAAGGATGGGAGGCCAATTGATCCAAAATCCTGGATGGCAATCCCTTCCTGAAATGATGGATGAGAGCTCTTTCACCGCAATCCCCGATTCTTGAGACTAAGCTTCTGAAATCAGCAATGTATAAGGATACATGCCCACCTTCTTTCATTCTTAAATAATCCAACTCAGCTTCTGCTTTTCTGACTTCATTTGAGTCACCAAATAGAGTGAAGAGTTGAGATTCAAACAAACACCAAGAATTGAGAAGGTAATTTGAATCTTGATTGGTGAGATTGGAAAGATAAGGCTCAATCCATTTTGCAGCCCTGCCAATGAGAAATGAAGTGGCATAAAGGACCTTCTTTCTGTCTTGAGCAAAGTTTGCCGGATCATTGTGAAAAATCAATTGACAAGACTGAATAAAGCTTCTAACTTTGAAGGGCTGAGTCCCATCAAAGCATTCCGGTGCCTTCATAGATGGAGTCTTGAAGGCTAGTGGTCTTGATGCTTCAGAGGATGAAGCTGCTTGAAGATTGGCCATAATCTGAGTCATTTGCTGCATGATGGCCAATAGGGATGGTTCAGACTGATGAGAGACAGGCTGATTAGACTGGGCTAGAGTTGGTCCTCCAGTACCTTGGGATGCCTCCACCGGAGCAGGGACACCTTCAGTACCATCAGACTCTTCCTCTTCCACAGAATTCTCCTCCTCCTCTTCACCATCTTCACCTGGACCTTTGAAAATAGTCCTTGAAGTTCCTGGAAATCCGCCAACTACTCCTGAGAATGAACATGATCTTCTTGGCCCTCTTCCTTCCTTCCTGTATGGTGCTGCTCCTTCCATGCGGGGTCCTCTATCTAATTGGGCCCTCAGTTGAGGAACTGCTGGGGTGCCATCTAGAGGAGCTCTTGGAGTTGGAGTGAGAACAGCTTGAGCTCTGGCCTGAGATCTTGTCTGTCTTGCTGGAGGTGAGTGTTGAACAGGCATGATATCAGGAACAAAATGAAATAATGAATTAAAAATCAAAATTTTCTTGAAGTGAAAAGAGTCAACAATCAAATCTTGAGGAAAATCAATGAATAAAAGTGAAAATCTTCAAGTACGTCAATAAATCAAAATCAAATGAAGTCTTGAAGTCAAATCAAATCAATGTCTTGAAGTAAATCAATGAATCAAAGTCAAATGAGATCTTCAGGTCAATAAATCAATCAATCAAATCAATCAAAATCAAAATCTTGCAAAATCAATCAATCAAATGAAAATCTTGAGGAAAAATCAATTTATGTCAAAATTCTTGATGTGAAAAATCAGCAAAATCAATGAAATCTTCAGGTCAATCAATTTTCTTGAGGTCAAAATCAAATATGTCAAATCAATCAATCAATCAATCAATCAAAGTCAAGTGAATTATTCTTTAAAAATCAAAATTCTTGAAGAAAAAATCAATTATGAATCTTGATGTGAATAACGTGTCTGAATATCTTGATGAAAAATTTGAAAATCAAAGAAAATTAAGATGACGCCTGAATTATGAATGAAATGGAAATTGATGATTTGAAAAAGATTTTAAAAAGAATAACAAAAATAAAAAATGGGTCAGCTTTCAATTTTCAAAATGAAGAATGAATGAAAGAAAATTGAGAGGTGACGATGAATCATTAAATTCATAAGCGTAAAAGAATCATAATTTCGATGAAATGAGTGAATGAAATTATAAAGAAAGAATGAACAGAATTAAAAAGAAATTATGAGTTAATTAATATAATGTCACAGGGGCTCTTGGACAGAAATACAAGAGTGGCCTGGCACTCAGCAATCAGGGAACTCACTTGGAAGACTCCAAAAGGATAAAGAAATAAAAGTAATAAGAATGAATTCCTCTAAAGATATGCAGGTACAAGATGAGATGCAAAAGAGGAAAGGGAAGCCAAATGGCCAAAGAGCCAACCAAGTAAGTCCTTAATCACTGTTTCAACCTGCCAAAAATGAATAATGGAATTAGTAAGGATATGACCACCAAATATCCATTGACAGGCGAAGAAAGAGAAAAGAGAAAGGTGCTAAATGACTGACTTAATAATATCAGTATTTGCTTAACTAAAGTGAAAAGAAAATAGAGATAAAATAAAATCAAAATATATTAATTAACTGGGGAAAACCCCCCAGGGTGGAAAGGGTAGCCGGTATATGTGAAAAGTTGGGAGCTTGAGTTCTTCAGGCTGAAAACTGATCTGTATTGATCCTTGAGGCTGTATGGATTGTTTTGGGAACTGATACAGCTGGCTAATATTGAAATTGAATTGGGTTGAGTGAATTTCCCATGATTGAAAATGAAATACAGGTCTTGATGGATCCAGACTGTATTGAAATGAATATGGTTGCCAAGATGGATTGAGTGGAGCTTTGACACTTGACAACTTCTTTTTGGCATTGCCTATTGAATACACTTGAGAATGAATTGAAAGTATTCCCTTGGAATGAATACTTGGAGTGAGAATAACCAATGACTGCTTGATGGCGTCATTGGTCTTTGACGCTGAAACACTTGCTCTTGAGCCTTGATGATTCCTCTGAATGATTGGGTGCCTTGATGACGTGATGAGATGTTGGAATGTTGAAATGAACATTTGATATTGCCACCATTGAATTGCTGTTGAAAAATGATGCACAATGATGTATAACATCATTTATGGCATATTGGTTGATTGGCAAGAAGATTACGTCCAAAGGTCTTGAGATGGAAAGGCAGAGGGAAAAGGATGGATGTAATGGCTTCAGAGCTTGGAATGGTGTTTCTGGGCCTTTTGGGGTTTTTGGCCACTTTTGGGTTCTGAGCCAAAAACTGGCCCAAAAGGCGGGAAAGTGTCTTTTGGACACTTTGCGTCAAAGTGCGCAAAAATGCGCAAATATGCGCAAATGCGCAAAGTGCGCAAAAAGTGCGCAAATGCGCAAAAGTGCGCAAATGCGCTTATGAGCCCAAATGGCCAAAAACAGCCATTTGGGCCATTTCCCCTGGTTTTGAGGGAAATGACCAGAAATACCCATTTGGCCATAAATTGCCGCTATGGGTGCTGGATTGAGGTGAAGGGCCATGAAGGCCCCAAAACACAAATGGCCATAAATGGTCCATGAGATGATGACGTGGCCATATTGGCCACTGGTGATGGATATGGCCAATTGGCCATAAAAGGGCTGTGGCTTGATATGCCATATGGGGATCCAAGGAAGTGAATTGCCATGGTTGTGACAGTACCATTCACTATGGTAAATCCAAGAGTTTTCTATATTATTGGGCTTACCAAACTCATGAGCTAACAAATGATAGCTGGATATTACAATATCAGCTTCGGACCATTTTTTCAGTCCAATCTCCTTTCTTTTATTCCCATGATAGGTGACAATCTTTAGTCGGGATATGTCTGTATGTAATTTTAATTCATCTTCCCAATTCTTTATCAAACGAGGTAAGCATATTATGAGTGTGGAGTGTTTTTGTTTTTTATTAATAAAGTGAATGGATGGTGGAATATCTCTTTTGGAATCTTCAAGAGTCATACATATGAGTGATATGCACTGAATTGATTTCCCTAGTCCCATGTCATCCGCAAGCAGACAGCCCAAGGGAGTATGGCTGAAGGTGTCTTCAAGGTTATTTACTTGCTTCTTTGTGATTCTATGTATCAAATTTAATCTTGTAGATGAGGATGATGGTTTACTTAACCACAGAGAATTTGCCGATTTTCCATTTGGGGCTTCTCTATCTAGGAGAAATGCTAATCCTTGCTTTTGATGAGGCTTGAGTGATGATTTTAGGAATGGTATTACGGATTCGATTTGTGGAAGGTCATTCCCACTTGGAATCTTCAGGAGCTGTGAGTGCAGCTCAGGTGACAACAATACGTTCTGAGAAGAGATAACAGGCTGGGGCTCCAGGTGTGAGATAAGTGAACACCCACAATGTTCAGAGCTGTTGTATGTGGCTGGTTGGTGAATTAATATTGAATTCTGTCTAATGAGGTCAAATATATCAATGCTTGCTGAGGAAAACGAAAAAATAAACATTACTATTGGAATAGTGATGTTTATCTTGTTGTAAAGGTTAAACTTGAGAAAACTTTCAATGAATACTTTCTGGTTGGGGTTTTTCTCTAGATTGGTGTGCCACATGCCAGAAGGACCACAGGATATAAAGAAATTGGGGTCACCCAATAATGGTACAAGTGCAGAGGTGACATCCAGAGGAAGGCTACCCAAAGCTTCTCTTTGATGTCATGTATACAAGAATAAATTTTGACTTGTATGACATAAGAAAATCCAATCATCTTGAGGAAAAGGTTTCTGAATGGGATTAGTGAGGCATACATGGGTTTTCAATATCCCAAGGCAATATGGCTTGGAAGAATCCATATTTCAAAAAAAGATTCAGTTTGATCTTGACAGGAATGAATGGTAAATGCAATGAACTGGAGAGCAAGAATATATACTAAAGTAATTTTGATACTAATCAGGCCGGCTTGTGGTTTGCAGTTACTATTTGTATTATAAATAGAAACACGTTCAATAAAAGATTGTTTGAAAGCAACAGCTCAATTTAGAGAGGCAAGGAAATTCATTCTTCAATATGTCAATATAATTGTATCAAGCTCTGAATGAGAAAAATCTTTATATTCGAAGTCCTGACTTCGAACAGAATACATGAAGCAAATTCCTAAGGATACTTAAGGACATATATTTCAAGAAAGTCATCTATGGAAAATATGTACTCAAGTTTGCATCAACCATCCCATTTCATGCATAAGTATCCCAGTCTAAGGTTGAAAAGCTACATCAAAAGAAAGGGAAAATTACAAGAAATTTATATATTTGAAAGCTTCATTTTTTTCTGTTTATGTCTTTGCTTTTCATTCTGAATCCTTTCTTGACGTCCATATGTCTTCTCTTCTTGGGTTATTGGATCCATACATATAAGGCTTTTAGCTCTTGAATATAGCTTGGAGTTGATTTGGAAAGAACAGCCAAAGTGAGTTATGGTGGGAAGTTCATCAAAAATAGGAGGTGGCTGAGTGGTCTGGTGAAAAGTGGTTGAAGTTTTCCAGAAAAGCTCAATAATACCTTGTTTGCGAGAAAAATCCAAAAGTGTGGAGTATTCAGGAAATGAGAGGCCATAGCCACAGGAGCGGATGGGAGATGGAATTGGTTTTATGGCTGATTTGTCAAAGAATGTGAACAAACCATAAGTCCAAGTATTCTTGTCCTTTTCATCTCTATGAACACGATTATGAAAACCATTTGTTGTTATGATTACATTGGAGAAAGATCGTAACTTTTGGTGGAACATTGGATTCCATTCACCTTCATGCCATTCAGGTAGCTGGGCTTCTTGCATGATTTCATTATTCTCACGGGCAGCAGACATAGAAAGATGCTTGATGCGGGAGGAAACAAAATTTTCAAACTGAGAAAGGGTCATCCATTCTTCATTATCTGCGTCTAATACTTCTGTATTCATTGTGGTCTTCCTGGCATAAACACCTAGTAACAGGAGAATAATATTAACAAAAAAACTTGAATATAATTTTCTAAAGACTCACCTAAGGATTTACCACTATCACTTCCACAGCGAAATCCAATGCCTTTCATATGACCATCAATAAGATCACTATTGGATTTAATATGAGGACGATTTTGGGCTAATTTATAAAGTGATATTATTAATTGATTTAATGAAGTAAAAGTTGGAGAAGGAAAGTGAAATGCATGCAAGTGATAAATGAAGAGGGGCTCGTGATTTCTTGAATTGAAAACAATTGAAGGATTTGGTGTTTCATTTATGGAAGGTAATAAAAGCTTATTTATTCTATTTGGCTTGGGCTTAACTGGAACTGTACTGAATTCGCCTCTGCTTCTTGATGCATGGTCCAAAATTTGGGTGAGTAATTTTCGTGAAATTTGAAATCTTCTATGTGAATGATTAGTTTTCTTTTTGGAAGATGAGTCATTTTTGGATAAGGGGTAATCATTTACAACTGGTGAAATAGTCCTTCCCATGAAATGATCCTCAGAATGCAAAAATGACTCATCCTTTCCATTTGTGTTTTGTAAGCTTGAGTTTTGAAGGGTTTTTGGATGCATTGAGCCACTAATTGATGAAGAAAAATCATTTACAACTGGTGAAATAGTCCTTCCCATGAAATGTTTTTCTTCATCATTAAGTGACTCCATACATTTTGGGAGCTCGATGAGTTGAGATGGTGACTGTTGATTCATGATCGGTGAAAAAGCAAGAAGCAACAGGTGAGGCTTTCCCCTAGAATGATTTTTATTTAAAAAAAATTAAAATAAGTAAATAAAAATAATGGTTGCTTAAATTTTATTAAAAAAAAAAGAATAAGTTTTTTTTTTAAAAAATAATTGTTGTAATGAAATTGAAAAAAAAAATTAGTGAATATAAAGTGAAATTTTTTCTTTTAAAAAAATCAGAGTTTACAATTGAATTAATGCAAAAACAACCAAAAAAATAAAATTCAAAAAATAAAAATCAAAAATATTTATTTTGAAAAAAATCATTGTAGCTGCGGCTTAAATTATTGAAATCAAATATTAAAAAAATTTCTTTATTTTTTTTTTAAAAAATTTTTGATTTCTGGGGCTGTAAGAGCCCCAGTTATCAATTTAAATAAGATAAAATAAAATAAAAATTAAGTATAAAAAAAAAAATGTTTTTTTTTAATGATTTTTGATTGCTGGGGCTGTAAGAGCCCCAGCAACCAATTTAAATAAAAAAAATATAAAAATAAATTTTTTAAAAAAAAAAAAAAGTTTTCTTTTTAAAAATTTTTGATCACTGGGACTGTAAGAGCCCCAGCAATCAAATTATATAAAAAAATAAAATAAATAAATAAATATTAAAAAAAAAAAAATGTTTTTTTTTTAATAATTTTTGATTGCTGGGGCTGTAAGAGCCCCAGCGACCAATTTAAATAAAACAAATAAACATAAAAATATAATTTCTTAAAGGAGAAAAAGTGTTTTTTTTAATATTTTTGGATCACTGGGGCTGTAAGAGCCCCAGCAATCAAATGAAATAAAAAAATAAAAAAAATACATAAATATTAAAAAAAAAACAATTGTTTTTTATTTAATAATTTTTGATTGCTGGGCTGTAAGTGCCCCAGAAACCACTTTAAATAAAATAAAAAAAAATAAAAAGAAAATATTTTATTTTTATTAATAAATTTTTTTTTAAAAAAAAGTGATTTTTTTTTAAAAATTTTTAATCACTGGGGCTGTAAGAGCTCCAGCAACCAAGTTAAAAAAAAAATAAAAAAAAACAAAATTAAATATTAAAAAAAAAAAAAAAAAAAATTATTTTTTATTTTTTGATCGCTGGGGCTGTAAGAGCCCCAGCGATCCATTTTAAATTATAAATAATTATAATAATAAAATTTTTAAAAATTTTATTTTTTTTTTTAAATTTTTGATTGCTGGGGCTGTAAGAGCCCCAGCAAGCAAGTTAAATAAAAAAAATAAAAAAAAAATAATATTAAAATAAAGAAAAATAAATATTAAAAAAAAAAAAAAATTATTTTTTTTTTTGTTATTTTTTGATTGCTGGGGCTGTAAGAGCTCCAGCGATCAAAATTAAATAAAAAGAAATTATTTCTTTTTTTTTTAAAAGTACAATTTTTTTTAAAAAAAAAAAAAATTATTTTTTTTTTATTAATTGCCCCAGCGATCTAGATAAATAATAAAATAAAATAAAAAAAAAATATAAAAATAAAAATAATTATTAAAAAAAAAAAAAATGTTTTTTTTTTTAATTAATTTCTGATTGCTGGGGCTGTAAGAGCCCCAGCGATCAAAAATTAATTAAAAAAAATAATAGTAATAAAAATTTTAAAAATAATTTTTTTTTTTATTTTTTGATCGCTGGGGCTGTAAGAGCCCCAGCAACCAAGTACAATAAAAAAATAATAAAAAAATTGAATATTCAAAAAAAAAAAAATTAAATATTTAAAAAAAAAAGAAATTGTTTTTTTTTTATTAATTTTTGATCGCTGGGGCTCTTACAGCCCCAGCAATCCATTTTAAATTAAAAAAAAAATAATATTATTATTTTAAAAAACAATTTTTCTTAAAAAAGAAAAAAATTGTTTTTTTAATTGATTTTAGATCGCTGGGGCTCTTACAGCCCCAGCGATCTAAAATTAATAAAAAAAATTATAATGATAAAATTTTAAAAAATATATTTTTTTTTTAATTGATTTTAGATCGCTGGGGCTGTAAGAGCCCCAGGAATCCATTGAAATAAAAAAAAATAATATTAAAAGGAAATTTTTAAAAAAAAGCAAAAAGGTTTTTTTTTTGAAAACTTTTTAATCGCTGGGGCTGTAAGAGCCCCAGTAATCAATTTAAATAAAAAAACAATAAAATAAAAAGAAGATATTGTTAAATTGAAAATTAAAAAAAAAACTTACTTCAGTATGTATTGATTACAAGTTTTTGGTTGAGAGGGTTATTTTATGTTTAAGAAAAATATATTATTAATTTGGAAAAGGTTAGGTTTGATTGATTCAATTAATGATGAAAAAAGGTCTGGAGGGAGGGGTATTTTGCTGTGAAAGGACAAGGTAAAATCAATGTGATGTGAATGACCTACCACCAGCAAACAGCTGACCTGACCCGGGTCAGGTCACCTGGTCCTGAACCTGTCTTGACCACCACGTATGGAGGTATTGTACCATGTGCTGTGTAAGCGCACGGTGCTTAATTCTCCCTTTGAAAGTTTGAAATCTCAACGCTCCACAATTCCTATGTCGAAAAAACTGTTTTCCATTGTTCCAGGTCCTTCATGGCTTTACCTCGTTTTTCATAACTCTCTCCAATATCTTTTCTGTTCACAATTTTTTTTAAATCTAATCAAATCACTTTAGTCATTTTACAATGAGCTTTCATGGTTACCCAAGAAACAACATCGACAACAAAAACAATCCATCAGAAATATCTCAAATTCTTCACACACAAAATCAATGTATCAATGAATTGAAAACTCAGCTCCAACATCGTGATCAGGAGGTTGAATCTCTACTTGCACAGGTGATGAATCTTCAAGTCCAATTTTGTCAATCTGCTAAACCATCCAAAAATTCCAAAGGTAAATCCAGTAAAAAAACAACCAAAGTCAACAATTCTCCTGCAACACCATCAGCGAACAGAAAAAAAACCAACCAAGGCAGCTCCAAAAATAAGTCAAAGTCTTTGTCTCAAAAACGTGCTTTAACACCTTCAGAAAACACCAAAAAAAGGCCCAATCAGCTTAGTATGAATGATATACCCGAAGGTTTTAAACCAACTAAAGTTAGTTTTTTATAGCTCTGATATTTCTCCCCGAGAGGAAATGATTCTGATTTTCTATGCGAATTAAGAATGCATTTTTTGCACACATTAGAATTATGTGGGGGCTTATTTATGAAAAGTTGGTTCCTGTTGCACCTGATCCAACTCTTCTAAAGGAATTTTACAATTGTTTTGATGATGTTGAAGAGATACAAGAAGTCACCAATAGTAGCACTTCCATTAAGTTGATACCTGAAACAGACATAATTACCCTTAGAGGCACTAAGCCAGGAAGGAAGAAGGTTGGCCGAGCAATTGTTAACATCCAAGAATTTTTCATTTTATATATCCAAGTACTTCTTGCAAAACTTGGAATACGGAGATGGGCCCCCTCACTCGATGAACCGATTGACACTCTCTATAACGAAGCTTGCCGAATCAGCGCAATTAAGACCTTTCGACAGGTCATCTATGGATCAACCTTCAAACCCAATTTCGCATCAAAACACTGATGACAATTTCTGGGAGTTTCTCAGTGAACTTGATCTAAAAAAGACGGATCGCAAATTGAATTTTGAAGCAAGGGTGCAAAGATTCAAAACTCTAATGGCAATGATGGAAGCATCGAAACAAGATATGGTGAGATTGATTTGTTTTTACGATCTTTCTGTATTAAGTAGTTACCTGATTTCTTTCAAATAATTCATAAGCCGTCTTCAGCTGTATCAAATGAAAATGGAGATGCATGCTGTAAAACATTGAATCAGCAGCCGAAAATAGGAGGTATTGTAGAGATGTTGAAAAAATTTCTACGTTTGAAACGTTTATTTCTTGGTTTCATCAGGAAAATATGTGTATGTGTTTTGGTATTTTCGCTCTAACATTCAGCTTACTGACATTATCCTTTATGAAGGGTTACTAATATTTAGTCAACTTCGTTGTATTAAGTTGTGCCTGAATGAGTTTACATAGTTTAAAGTAGTGAAATATTTTGTAACCAAAGTTTTTTTCCCTTATTACACTGAAAATGAAGCCTCAAACCTTTCCTCAGTTGGTAGTACTAAGCAAACTGCGCATATCATTAGCTTGAGAAAGTGTTCAGAACAGGGTCAGGATAGGGTGACCTGACCCGGATCAGGTCAGCTGTTTGCTGGTGGTGCTAATGGTTAGAGCATCTGCCTCTCAAACTGGTTGAGAGGTGGCATGTTCGATCCTGGGTGCTGGCCAGACTCACCCGGGGGCACCTGGGTTGTGAATCTGGGTGGTTGGTGACAATAGCTTTGGCAAACCAAATCCAACTCATTCTTCCTTGGTGGAACAGGTAGGCTCTGTGGGTTCAAGCCCCTCAGAAGGTCTCTGGCATCATATCTCTCATATCTTCATCTTTTTGCGCTAAATTCCCATAAGCACAATTACTCTCTATTGTGATACTTGTGGCATTAACATGTTACCTGTGACTTTTTTTGCACTCAGGTGACAAAAGCACACTGGATAATCTTATAAGCAACTTGGCACAAAGCTGTTCGGAGTCATGACTCCGCACAGTAAGTATATCCTGCACTCAATAGTGATGAATTACAGGTCACAGGTAATAATAAGTAATATGACACACGCACACTCTACTACACCTTTTGAATTTCTTTGTCAATACCAACCTTTTTAGGTAAGTTCATGATTAAATTAGACTCCAAAGGGTGTTTTTTTTGCCATGCCTCACTAAAATCCAATGCTAAATATTCTGCAAGGCGGTATTTTCTCGGGCAAATTGGTGAAGATGAAGGATTCGAGAAAAAGCTTTCATGAAGAATTTCACACATATACTTGTTTGTGCGCTTCCAAATATCTTCATCTGGCAAGGATTCTTTTATCTTGAGCATTGATGTAATTTCCAGAAGCTGAAGGGTCCCTTTCGCTGACCTAATGCGGTAATCAGCTGAGCACACCAGAAGTCCACGTACACCCCCTGTAAGGAATGCTGCAATCAGATTGTAGCATGGCCTTCCAGCCTTCATCTGATCTTGAATGGTCACCAACGCTTGCAAAGGATCCACTCCTCTCTTGACCAATCGCTTTCCAATTTTCTGAGTAGTTTTGGAATCAACCTTAGCATGCGCCCGCACCCAATTAAATGCAATCATCAGCTGGAGGATATTATCGACCAAGCCAGTCAAAGTTGGTGTTAAAATTCCCTTTGATGTGATACTATTACCTTCTTGAATTTCATTGCTTTGTGGAACAAGTTGAACCTTGTTGACACTCAAACAGGAGCCCAAATATCGCATAGCACTAATTTCCACAGACAAAGAATCACTGGAAGCTGAATCAGAAATATTGAATGTAACCGGAGGGTTCTGATCATCCATATAAAGTGCAATGGCTTCAAATAAAATGTTGGCGACTCGCTGCTTTTGATGTTGACTTGGTTGAACAAGATTGTGTACCAATAGATACAGTGCATGGAGCCTCTTGGGTAAACCTGCCAGTATGGACATGTCACTTTGAAATAATGACATATTCCAAATCGTCTCATAGATTAACGGCTCCTCAGATATTGGTGAAAACAGATCTAAGCCTATGAAAAAATAAGATTAGTGAGATATCTGATGGCTACAGCTATTACAAGAATGGATAACTGGCTAAGTAAATGGGATCATGGACCAATATTGACAAATACATATAAGCGTCCATTTGTATTTTTCCATCCAGATTGGCAGAACTTCCCACCACAAACATTCCTTCCAACCCTATGCAGTCCATGTGGAGTTTCAATTATGCATCCAATCTCCCTAGGTCACATAAATGGTAATCATTGGATACTCATCATTTTCAATGAACATGAGATAGGCAAATTACCTCTTCCCGAATTGCCACCACAGTGGCCCGGGGCACATTCACATCAATCAGCTTCAAATTGGAGAAGAGTATATTCCTCATCAATAAAATTATTCTGCAAATGTAGACAGATCACTTGTATATAGCATTTTTTCATTTTAGAGTTTTTTGTCAAATTTCTGAGATAAACATCTTATCAACATCTTATTTGGCGTGGATTTAGTAATCACTTGGATGCGTGGATTTAGCAAACTACATCCATGAAAGGCGTGAAGGCGTATCTGAAACCACAATTTTATGCGTAGGCGTAGGCGTAAGTTTTAGGTTAAGGCGTGGAAATATCACTCCCCTTAAAATAAGAAAGTCTTTAAAAAGATTATTAAAGAGAAAAAATGCCGAAAAGTGACCAGAGTGAATTTTTGAAGAAAGTGACAAAGCTAACAGTGATGAAAGATGTTTTAATTCACTTTTGGGGTGGTTGAAGGTTCAACATGATGAGAAGAGTTACAAACAATGATTAGAATTATTTTACACGTTTTTAGAAGGTTCGAAATGATTTCAGAAAGGTGGTTTGAGTCTTTTATATATTGGTTTAACAGTGTTACAACTAATGGTAAAGGGAAAAGATTCTAACATGAAGGGAAAAAGTGGGGCAAAGAAGACATTCTTTTATAACCCCAAATTTTCTTACTCAAAATCAAAACTTACTCTAATCAGTTGTGAGAAAAACACTTACAACAGAAACACTAATTATGGCATCATTATAGCTTGGTTTAGACCAAAAAAGGGGTGGTTTTAGCCCTTTTTCGCTATTTTCAGCCATTGCTATAGTAATACCTGGTTTCAAGCCTCCAAAGCATGTAAGAATGTGTTTAAGAGATGTAAAAACTTTTCAACATTCTTTATTAAGATTGTTTCAATTTAAGGGTAGTTTTACCCTTTTGAAAACAGCTAAAACTTCCATGGTTGGTATCAAACCCTTATGATTGATTCAGTCACAGATCCTGTGACTCAATTCCAGGCCAAAAGTGATAAGCTTTGAAATGAATTTTGACATCCCATGCCTGCCAGAAAGGAATTTGGGGGAGTCTGAAACCCTTGGAGCCATGATTCCTCTTCCTCCCAAAATTGATCTTTCCAATTTATTTTTTCTTCAATTCCTCATGATGTATTATACTTGTAATTTACGTATGTAATTCAATTGAGCTTTCACAGTACACAACTGTAAGAATTGATACCACATATTTTAATCAAAGCTCACTTATGTAATACTTGCACATGATTTGACATTTTAATTGAAAATACTTCAATTCCTCATAGCTTCTAAACTATGCATCACACCTCAATTTTAACACAAAAATTGATGGTTAAAACCACATGTGGTGTGAATTAAATGAAGGTTTTTAGGGTTTTCAAATTTTCATAAAGAAAATACTTAAAGAATCTGTTTAAGCTTATTTAGAGTTGGGTTACATAATTTTCACCCAGAGGTGAACCCATCTTATTTTATTTGAGGAATCCAATGGTAAAATAATTTTAATGAGTTTATTTATTGGAAAAAATGTTATAATAATTTTTATTTAAATTTTTTACAAAAATATTTTAATTTTAATAGAATTGTGGGAAAATTATATTTACCTAATTTTTTCAAGTAAAAGTGCATTTTCACAATTTCAAATTTCAATGTAATTTTTGACTTTGCATATAAACCTCATTTATATTTTAGTTTTTGGTTTTATAATAAAAAGAAATTCAGTGATCTATCATTACAACATAATTTTGTTATTTGTGATATTTTGGGTATATAAAAATACCTCTAAGGCTCACACTCCTTGTCATGTCAAAATAGCTGATTATTTTCAATTTTTTTATGATTTAATGGTAGCTAAGTTCCAGCAAAGTTTCAGTATACAAATTGGGCCATAATAAGCCAAGGCTTCAAGCTTTAGAGCTGTTCATGCCTCAGAGGCCTCCAAAGCTGGATACCCTGGCTCTTTTTGATGTCTTTTGTCCCGCTAGCTATTTCAACATTGAAATTAGTAATTCAGGATTAAAGACTGATATCCACTATGGGTGTAGAAAGGATTTATGTAAGAATACTGTATTTATAAGTGCCACAAACATTCATAATACTACTCTTAGTGTATATGTAACATGGGATTTCTCACATTCCCATTATTTTGGCATGAAATTGAGAAAAACAAAAATTTTCAAAATTCTTTTATGTGGCATTGAATTAGTTTCCATATTACCACCTAATAGAGTTAATTTAAGCTTATTCATTCTATGGAACTACCCTAGGTGAATCTTTGTGTAGAAGCCAAATCTGGCCTTAAATTCAAGGATGTGCCTACTCACAAAAATAATTATTCATCTTTTCTTAAATAAAAAATGTTCAATTTTGGATATATGCATGAATTATGGGTTATTAATAGTTCAGAATTTCTTTCAATATTAATTGTGTCCTATCTGGGTATGTGAAATATACCTCAAAGTCCATATTCCCTCCCACCAGAAAATGAATTTGTACTACAGTTTTATCAATGAGATTAAGAAGAAAAAGGGCCCATAGGGGGTTAAACTCCACTTTCCAACCTCTCCCCATTTCTCAGATCAAGTAGTTTAAAGAAAATTTATAGAAATATTCAGGATTTTGGCCTTCTTTAAGGTCTAAATGTTCTTAAACATTTAGCTGAGTCAGGTATATCTGATTCTTCCAGCCTTTGATCTTCATGTACTGGATTTCTATATCTGACAAGATATTTTCTTTGATTTTTAACACTAATCCTCCTTTCCTTGATGGATTTCTTTATTTTTTGTCTTCATTCTGTTCCACTGGTGGTACATTCAAAGGAGCTGTGCTCCTTAAAGAAAAAATTCTTTGTCAGCTGGTTGACAAGGTCTTACCAAACTGACTGGGAAGGTGGGGTTTTTATTTTATAATTCACCACTCAATTCCACTTGAACTGCATTGGTTCCATGTAAGGTAAAAATAACAAAAGTTCCTAAATAAGAATCTTTGAGTTTCTTTGGGCCTTTGCTATTACTATAATTCAAGGTTGAAATGATAAATAAGTCCCCTCCTT
This sequence comes from Austropuccinia psidii, assembly GCA_023105745.1. NCBI lineage: Eukaryota > Fungi > Basidiomycota > Pucciniomycetes > Pucciniales > Sphaerophragmiaceae > Austropuccinia > Austropuccinia psidii. The sequence goes on along the minus strand of JALGQZ010000002.1, from coordinate 11,922,006 downwards.
TGAAGTATGGTACTTTATGACTCTTTCCCCACTTCTGTTTTGCATAGTCAAAAGAATCATTTATGGTTTGTTTTTCATGTTTTTTCACTTTATAAAGAATGATTTTGAAAATGGAAGCTGTAGGATGGATTTCAATTAAATATTTGCTCAGTGTGTATGCTGGGAGTCTTGGATGAAATGATTTTTCTAACATAGAAGGAGCTTTACCAATGGGAGAATGAGATGATGTCCTATATGCCAGTTCTAATACAGGTATTAGAGTGAAATAGTCATGGGTAAAGCTATTTGAGTCTTTTAATTGTAATCCACAGGCACATAATCTCCTTATCATTTGACCCAAAGTTTGAATCATTATCTCTGCTAGCCTATCAGTTTGAGGGTGATATGCTGTAGAAAATTATAACTTGGTCCCAAAAAGTATATGAATATTGGTCCAAAGCGCAGATGTGATATTGGGGTCTCTGTCACTTATGATATTCTTAAATAAACATGTATGAGAAATAGCTCTATTACATATAAGAAGAGCTGTATTCATAGCATTTTAATCTCTATTAAATTTCAAGAATATGGGAGTTTTTCTGTATCTGGCTCAAATGACTAAACAGGAATTATAACCTCTGTAGCCACTTGGAAGAGGTTCTGTGACCCAATCCATGTGTACAACTTCCCAAGGGAATCTTGGCTCTTGAATATGGATAATAATTCCAAATATCTTGCCTGTACTCTGCTTTCCTTTTGGAATCTGTCACAGATATGAAATTATTCAATGGTTGTTTTTCTCCAGGATGGCCACCATGCACATTTTTCACTTTTTCAAGTTTTCTGTCTTCTAAGTGGTGTTTAGAATAGATGCTATCATGACATTCATGAATAATGGTATTAATAAGCAATCTACTGCATAATTTCATTATACAATAATGCTTGGTTCTGTGGTAGATTATCCTTTCAAACAAGTGAAATCTTCCTTCAGAATTGGAAGTTTTCCATATTTCATTTAGTGAATTAACCAAATCTGTGTCTTTGCACTCTTTGTACAGAAAGGATGTCAAGATATGGCATTTCTTGTCTTTTTTATATGAATCTCTGACCTTTTTGAAGAATTCAGTCCCAACATCAGTTATGTTAATGCCTTCAATTGGAATCTGTGGTTCTTCTTCTGAAGGAACATTAGCTGGGCTATCAGGAGAATTGGCTAATGCCTACCTGCTAAGTCTATCAGCATTATTATGTATATTCCCTCATTTATGAACTATAGTCATGTTAACTATACATTCTTTAATGGATATTTGCCATCTAAACATGTGTTTG